>JAUTDB010000166.1:4151714-4174761 GCA_032274285.1 Polihierax semitorquatus
CTGCATGCAAATGTATGTTTGGACATAGACATCCACTCACACACAAAAATACACACATAGAGCAAAACTATTGTTTCTTGGTGGAGTAAAAGGCAGAAAAGGTGAGGACACAGATTTTTGTTTGTAAACTAAAGACGACAAACACACAATAACCATTTAAAACAAAAGCTTTTCTCTTGTCAGGCCCTGGCAATTGTTTTTTTCTGTTGGGGCTAATGTGAAATATTTTTTCTCACAGTGAATGTTTGGATTCTGTAAAGTCCACCTTTGCTTTCACTTGACTCAGAGGGACCACAAAGGAGGTTATCCCACCCCAGTGAATGGAGCTACAGCTGCTTCTTCTGGGCTGGAAGAGACCCTCGAGGTGACCGTGGAGACTTCATAGCCTAGATTTAGGCTATGAGACGGTCTGTTATGAAAACTCTTGTATGCTGCCTACTCCTAGACTTTGCATTGAAAGAGCTTTATGGGGGAGTGAGAGTTATTGGGGGCAGGGGAGGAAAGAAGTTTCAGTGGGGAAGAAGGAAAAAGACTTTTTTTGAGGAAAAAGGAGAGCGATTGGGAGAAGAAAAGAATGGAGAAGAGAGGAAGAGTTTTGCGGGAGAGAAAAAGATTTATTATGTGAAGAATCAGCAGGGAACAGAGAGTTAGGGAGACGAGAGGGAAGTATTAGCAAGGGTAGAAAGGGAATTATTTGTGGGGAAAAATAAGAATGGGGAAAAAATACTGGGGGGAGAAAAAGAATTGCTAGTGAGAGAGAGCCAGGAACCGAGCGGGAAGTTAGTTGTTAGTGGAAGAGAAAGGGACCGTATGTGGAGAAACAAGGAATTAGCGGCAGATGAGAAAGAGAACCATCGGGGGTGCGAGAATTAGATTTCTGGGAGGGAGAGGAGGAGAATTAGTAGAGGAAAAAATGGGAAACATTAGAGAGCGAGCAAAAATAAAAATCAGCGGTTGAGAAAAAGAGAATTTTTAGTATGAAAAAAGAGAATGATTATCTGAGAGAAAAAATTACACGGGCTCAAGGAAGCAAATTCGTAACGGGAAGGAGACAGAACAATTTAAGGGTGAAAAATGAGAACCGTTAGCGGGGGAGAAAGATTTACTAGGGATTAAAAAAAAGAAAGAATAGGCATCAAGAAATGTTGTTGCTAGCGGGGGGAATAAGAGAGTTATTGGCGAGGGAATAAAAATCATCGGCGGGCGGGCGGGAAAGAACGTGATTAGCAGGAGAGGAAGCGCATTACGAGCAGAAGAGAAAATGATTAGAAGGAGATGAAGAGACCTATTGTGCAGAGAGAAAAAGAACTATTAGTGGGAGAAAAGAACTGTTGGGTTCAAGACAGAGATTTATAAGCTGCAGCGAAAGAGTTATTAGCTGGAGAAAGAGTGATTACTGGAAGAAAAAGAGAATTACTGAGGCCGAGAAAACTTATTAGCGTGAGAGAGACTTATGAGCCGGTGGGAAAGAATAGGAACAGGCTGCGCAAAGAGGCTACGGAGTCTCCTTCTCTGAAGATCTTCAAAACCCACTTGGATACGGCCCTGCCTCGTGCTCTAGGTGAGCTGGCGTGCGCGGGGGATTGGACTGGATGACCTCTGGAGGGCCCTTGCAAATTTAAGCATTCTATGATTCTATGACATTTTAGTGAAAGACCAAGTGAATTATGAGCCCAAAGGGAAGAGAATTATTAGCTGGAGAGACAATAGAATCATTAAGAGAATGGAAATAGGAATAGCATTATTAGTGGCAGAAAGGGAATTATTAGGGCAGGAGCGGGATAAATCACAGCAGAGAAAGATAAATAGATCAAGGGTCGAGAAGGAAATGATTGGCGGGAGAGGAAGAGAATGATTGGCGTGAGAAAATTTATTGGTGGAGAGAAGGGAAACTATGAGCAGGAGAGAAAGGGAATAATAAGCAGGAGAGGAAGATAATACAAAAAGAGAAAGAGAATTACTAGGGGATGAGAAACGGGATGGTTGGCAGAAGAGGAAGGGAAGTATTAGGGGAATAGTGAGAGAATTATTAGGCGAAGATAAAGATTTGTTTAGCTGAGAGACAGAAAATTAATAGGGGAATAGAGAGAAAATGGTTAACGGGTGGAGGGAGATAGTAGGAGCGGTCCGAGAGAAGTATTAGGCAGGTAGAAATGAATTATTAGGGATAATTCATTGGAAATGAATGATTATATAGTGGGAGAAGAAGAGATATTTCGGGGAATAGAAAAAGAGTTAACAAGAGTAGGAGCAGGAGGGGGAAAAAATTATTAATGAGACAAAAGGAGAATTATTACGGAAAATGAATTGGATGGTTAGTGGGAGCAAAGGGAATTATTACCGGGATGGAAATCATATTTTTCCTGGGAAAGCGGGAGGATTATTAGCGGGAGAAAAAGGTCACGATTAGCATGAGAGGAAGAGAATTTTTATAGGGAGAGAAATGAATTAGTACCGGGACAGGGGAATTTGTAGCAAGACAGAAAGAGAATTGTTAATGGGAGAGGAAGAAAATATTAAGTGGAATAGAAAGGGGATTTTTAGCGGTAGAGAAATCAAGGGAACGAGCAGAAAATTATCAGGGGAATAGGAAGAGTTTTATGAGCGGGAGACGAACATTATTAGGGGAACAAGAATAAAATTATTGGCGGGAGAGGAAGAGAATTCTTTGCGGAAGAGATGTGCGGCGGGAAAGGTACGGAACTATTAGCGGAAGATGAAGGAAAAGAAGACGGCATTAGCCAGAGAAGAGGTGAATAATTGGGGCAATGAAGAGAGAATGATGAGAGGAAGGAATCAGTCAGGAGAAGAAGAAAAGTATTAGCTGCAGAGGAGGAGAATTAGTGGAAGAAAAGGAAGAGAACTATCAGTGGAATGGGAATAAAATTATTAACAGAATAGGAAGAAAAATACCATAGAAATAGTAAGACCGTAATTGGCGTAATAGGAGGAAAATTATTAGCGGGAGAAGAGCACTCTTAGGGGAATAGAAAGAGAACTATTAGTGGAAGAATAAGACAAGTATTAGTGGGAGAAAAGGAGAAGAATTAGAAAGAGAGAAAGAATTATTAGGGGGAAAATAAAAAGAGATGTTTTAACTGGAGTGAAAGGTAAGTATTGGGGGAATGGGGAAAGAGGTAGTACCAGCAGAGTAAGAGATTTGTTAATGGAAAGAGAGAGAATTGTGACGAGTATAGGAAGAGAATTATTAGAGAGAGAAAAAGAGAAATACCAGTGGGAGAAGAGAAGAATTAGCCAGAGAGACGGAATTATTAGGGGAATCGAAAGAGAATTTTTCACGGGAAGAATAGGTAAGTTTGGGGAGAATAGGAATAAAATGACTAGCGAGAGAGGAAGAGATTTATTAGGGGAATGGTAATAAAAGTGTTGGTGGGAGGGAAAAAGGATAGTTAGGGGACTAGAAAGGCACACGTTAGCAGAAGAGGAGGAGGGCGCCTTTAAAACTTGTAGAGCTGTGAGATTTACTAGCTCAACGGAAACAAGCTGAGGAGAATAAGAACAAAATTATTAGCGGGGAAAAGACGACGAGTATTAGCGAGAGAGGAGGAAATTTATTAGGGGAATGGCGAGAGAATTGTCGGGGGCGTAGGGAGAGAATTATTAGCGCGGGAGGAAGACGAGCGTTGGGAAGTAGGATGGGAATTATTAGCGGAGTAGGAAGAAAATTGCATAGCGGGAAAGAAAGGGAATTCTTACCAGGAGGAGGAGAAAATTATAGTGGGAAAGGTAGACAATTATTAGCGGTAGAAGAAGAGAGGGAACGGCCGGAGAGGCAGAGATCTATTAGTATGATAGGAAGAAAATCATCAGAGAAATAGGAGAATTGTCAGAGGAATAAGAGAATTATTAGCGGGCGAGGCAGAGATTTATTAGGGACGTAGGAAGGGCCTTATTAGGAAAAGAAGATGTGGCGGGAGAGGAAGGGACTCGCCTGGGGAATAAGAAGGGCATTGTTAGTGGAATAGGAGGAAAACTAATAAAACTAAAGAAGAGAATGATTAGTGAGAGAGGAAGATATTTCTTAAGAAGAGGAGAATTGTAGTGGGAAAAGCATAGAATTTTTAGCGGGAAAAGAAAGTAAGTATTAGCCAGAAAGTAAGAAAATTAGCGGCCGAATAGGAAGAGATTCAGGAGAGGAATACGAAGAGAAGTATCGTCGGAAGGAGGATAAAATTATTAGCGGAAGGAGGGGAGAATTTTGGGGACATTAGAACGAGAAGAGTGAGTGTAATAGGAGGAGAATACTTAGCGGGAGAAAAAGAGAACCGTTAGGGGAATAGGAAGAGAATCGGTAGCGGCAGAGGGGGAGAACCGTTAGGGGAATAGGAAGAATTCTTAGCGGGAGAATAAGAGAAGCATCGGTGGGAGAAGGGGAAAAGAATTAGCCAGAGAGGAAGAGAATTGTAAGGGTATTAAAAAGAGAATTTTTAACCGGGGGAAAACAAAGGTAAGGTTTGGGAGAATAGTAATAAAATGATGATTGGGAGAGTGAGAAATTTTTGAGCCGGAGAGGGAAACGAATATCGGGAGAACAGTAATAACGGCGTGAGCGGGACAGGACTAGAATATTTCTGGGAAGAGAAAGGGAGAATTTAGCATGCAAGAAAGAGAACTTTGAGGGCTATAAATGAAGAATTGTTAGCTCCAGAGAAAGGGAATGATGATGAGAATAAGAACAAAATTGTTAACGGGAGGGAGAGAGAAGTTTTAACGGGAGAGGAAGAAGATTATAGTGGGAAATAAAGGGAATTATTAGGGGAAGAGGGTTACAAGCGCGAGCTGGGGAGGAAGAGAATTATTAGCAGAATAGGAGGAATGCCATCAGGGGAATAAGAGGAGAATGGTCAGAGGAATAAGAAGAGCGATATGAGTGGAAGAGGAAAAGAATTTTTAAGGGCGTTGGAAGGGAATTATTAAGGGAATAGGAAGAGAAGTGTTAGCGGGAAAGGAAGAAAATAATTATGGGAGTGGGAAGGGAATTATTAGCGGAATAGGAAGGAAACTATTATCTATTTTAAAAGAAGATAGTAAGCGGGAGAGGAGTAGAATTCTTACGAGGAGAGGAAGAGAATCATAGTAATAAAAGAGAGATCTTAGTGGAAAAAGAGGAGAAGGATGAGCCGGAGAAGAAAGGAATTAGTAGCAGAAGAGGAAGAGAATTAGGAGAAGGAGGCCAAGAGAATTATTGATGAGCTAGGAAGAGAATTCCCTCGCTATTCGTTAATAAATATCAGGGAAATAGGACGAGAATAATTAGGGTCCTAGGAGGACAATTATTAGCTGGAGATGAAGAGAGCGCTTAAGGGAACGGGAACAGAATTTTTAGCGGGAGAGGAAGAGAATCATTAGGGGAATAGGAAGAGAATTCTTAGATGGGGAATTAGAGCAATATTAGTGGGAGAGGAGGAAAAGAATTAGCCCGAGAGGAAGAGAAATGTTAGAGCGATCAAAAGAAAATTTTTAAGGGGAATAGAAGGTAAGTGTTGGGAGAATAGGAATAAAACTATGGAGCGGGATAGGAAGAGATTTATTAGGGGAATGGTAATTAAAGTGTTAGCGAGAGAGGAAAAGAATATTTATGGGACTGGAAAGGGGCATTTTATCAGGAGAGAACAACTTGGAGGGCTATTAAAAGAGAAGCGTTAGCTCGAGAGCAAGAAAATGAGGAGGAGGAGAAGAATAAAACGATTAGCGTGATGGAAAGAGAAGTATTAGCGGTAGAGGAAAAGTATTCTTAAGGGCAGATGAAGAGAATTTTAGTGGGAAATGTAGAGAATTCTTAGCGGGAGAAGGAGACGAGCATTAGCAGGACAGAAAGAATTATTAGCCGAATGGGAAGAAAATGATGGGGGGAATTGGAAGAGAATTACTAGTGAAAGAGGAAGAGAATTCTTAAGGGCATAGTGTGAGAGAATTGCTTGAGAAAGGGGAAATTTCTCTCTAACCGGGGCCTAAAGCAAGTTAGGGCGCTACAGATGTGTGCTCAAGGTGAGAGACTTTCGGTACGTACCAAATCTTCTACTTCGCGATTGCCTTGGCAAACCGGTCTGCCCTCGTAGCACGCAAAAATGACGGTTAACGAAGAGTGAAGCGCAACGGAGACGCCGCCGCCAAACTTAGTGCGATTCGCTGCGGAGGCGGTAACGGGACGGCGCCGTGCGGCCGATGACCGAACGGAGGGCGGAGCGAAGACGTGGCGGGCGAACTCTGTCGCGTTCCCCTGCAGAGCTGGCGAACCGGTCTCGCTGTGCCGCGGATAAGCCAGACGGTACGATAAGATATCTGGTGCTGGACCGACAATGGTGGACTTTGCTCAAACTTTTCCTCGTTCTAATCTCTAAAAACCGATACGCGACCCCATCCGAGAAGTTACCCGCTTACGAGGAACGACCGCTCCTCGCTGAGCGCGCTCTCTCGATTTTCAATTAGCTCGGGAGGCTTGTTAAACCGATCGATAAAGAACGTATGTACGACTGGAGTCGCTTGAGCTCCACCTAGACGTACAAGAAAATATGTAAAAGATAAACTAAGGAGGGCAGTAAGTGGGAGGAAGGAAGAGGGAAGAAAGGAGGAACGTAAGGAGAGAGGAATGAAGGAAGAGGAGAGAGGGAAGGCTCCACGGTAACTTCTGGATCGGTCGACGGGCTAAACCCTTTTCCTCCCCTACGGTTGGGACGCCGCCCGAGGAGACTCACCGAGGTCGATAGCCCTCTCCCATCTTCTGAGGTGAGTGATGATTGCACTTGTGCGCGCTAGGTGCTAGCTAAGAACCCTGCACCGTAGCGGTAGGGAATTTCCTGTAAGGAAATCCAAAACCTGTTCTGTAAATGTTGTATTTGAATAAATTGTGCTATTTATGAACTCGACTGCTTGCTTTGAAAGAGATTGGGCCTTCGATCCACGGGCTGTTCGCGAACCCGATAGTGCTGGAGTCGGGCCTAGTTAAGAAAGTATTTGGTATCCCTCTTAAGAGACGAGTCTGGCCGCCCCCTGTCCCTCTCGCCTTTGAGGATTGGCTGGAACACGAGAGGATTGACCTCTTAGCAAAGTTGCCCGCCCACGCCGCTCCCCATTAAACTGCAACGCGTAGGAAGGGAATGACTAGCGGACGAGGAAGAGATTTCCTAAGGGAGATAGGAAGAGAAATCTTAGGGGGAGAATAAGAAAAGAATGAGCCAGAGAGGAAGAGAAATATTAGAAGAATCAAAAGAATATTTAACAGGAATAAAAGGTAAGTATTGGTAGAATGAGAATAAAATTATTAACGGGAGAGGAAGAGAGTTATTAGCGGGACAGGAAAACAAGCATTAAGAGAATGAAAATAAAAATGTTAATGAGACGGCAAAAGAATTGACGGGAATAGAAAGGGAGATTTTAGCGGGAGAGACGGAGATCGCTGACAACCATAAAAGGGGAACGATTAGGTCTAGAGAAAGAAAACGATGAGGAGAGTAAGGATGAAATAATGAGCGTGAGGAAAAGAAGCGTGAGAGGAAGCGTATTCTTAACGGACGAGGAAGAGAATTACGGTGGGAAAGGCAGAGACTTCTTAGCGGGAGAAGACGACGAGTATTACCTGGAGAGAAAGAGAATGATTAGCAGACCAGGATGAAAATGATCGGGGGAACGGGAAGAGAATTATTAGCGGGAGATGAGAATTACTGAGAAGGTAATTATTAGAGGAATAAGAGCAGATAGACTGGTGGGAGAGAAATAATTATTAGGAGAATAGGAAGGGAATTATTAGGAGAATAGGGAAAAAATTATGATGAAAGAAGAAAATAATTAACGGGAGAGGAAGATAATTCTGATAGGAAGAGAATGATAGTAAAAAAAGAAGAGAATTCTTAGCGGGGAAAAGAAAAATTAGCCGAAGGAGGAGGGAATCGGTAGCGGAATAGGAAGAGAAATAGGAGAGGGATAGGAAGAAAGTGATTAGGGGAATAGGAACAACATTAACAGGGGAGAATTAGCAGGGAAATAGGATAAGAATAATTGATGCAATAGGAGGAAAATTATTAGCAGGAGAGGAAGAGAATTCTTTCGAGGAAAAACAAAGAGAATTATTAGTGGGATGGGAGGATGATCATTAGGAGAAGAGGGAGAAAATCACCAGGATAAGAGAAGTATTGGGGAGAGAAGAGGAGAAGAATTGGCCAGAGAGGAAGAGAATGACGAGGTCGATCAAAAAAGGCATTTTAACTGGAAGAAAAGGTAAGTATTGGGAGAAGAGGAACGTTATTAGAGAGAGGGAGGAAGAGATTTATGAGGGGAATGGTAAGAAAAATGTTAGCGGGAGAGGAAAAGAATATGTATAGCAATAGAAATGCAGATTTTAGCAGGAGAGAAAGAGAACTTTAAGGGCTATAAAAAGAGAATTATTAGGTGAAGAGACAGAAAGAGAGGAAGAGAACAAGAACAAAATAACGTGAGGGGAAGAGAAGTATTGGCAGGAGAGGAAGAGTATGCTTAACGGGAGCTGAAGAGAATTGCCGTGGGAAAGGTGGAGCTTTATTAGCGGGAGAAGATTGCAAGGATTGGCCGGAGAGAAAGAATTATTAGCGGAATTAGGAAGATAATTATCACGAGTGATGACGGGTGAGAAAGAATAGCGGGAGATGAAGAGAATTCTTAAGTGGCTAGGAAGGGAACTATTAGGGGAATAGGAAGGAATTATCGGGGAGGAAGAGAAATTTTTAGGGGAATAAGAAGGGAATTATTAAGAGAATAGAAGGGAATTCTTAGCGGGATAGGAAGAAAATTACCATCCAAGTAAGAAGTAATTAGCGGGAGAGGAAGGGAATTATAGTAGGAAAAGTAGAGATTACTTTGTGGGAAAAGAGGAGAAACATCTGTAGATAAGGGAATTAGTAGCGGAATAGGAAGAGAAATAGGAGAGGAATAGGAATTAAATTATTAATGAAGTAGAGAATTATGAGGAAAATAGGATGAGAATAATTGGCATAATAGGAGGGGAAATATTACTAGGGGAGGAATAGAATCATGAGGGGAATAAGAGGAGATTCATCAAGGGAAGAAGAACAGAATTTGTAGAGGGAAAATAAGAGAAATATTAGTGGGAGGAGAGAAGAAGTAGCTAGAGAGGAAGAGAAATACTAGAATGATCAAAAGAGAATTTTTCCCAGGAATAAAAGGTAAGTATTGGGAGAATAGGAATAAAATTACTAACGGGAGAGGAAGAGAGGTATTACAGGAAGGTTAAAAAAAAAAAAAAAAAGGTCGGGGGAGAGGAAAGGAATATTTATGGGACCGGAAAGGGAGATTTTAGCGGGAGAGAAAGAGCGCTTGTAGGGCTATAAAAAAGCAAATTATTAGATGAAAGAAAGTGATGAGAAGAATAAGAATAAAATGAGGAGCGCGAGGGAAAGAAGTATTTGCGGGAGAGAAAGAGTACCCGTTACGGATGTGGATTAGAAATATAGCGGGAAATGTAGAGATTTGTTAGCGGAAGAAGATGACAAGTTTTAATTGGAGAGCAAGAATTATTAGCGGATTTAGGAAGAAAATGATCGGGGGAATACAATTGTCAGGAGCGTTTTAGGAGAATTATTAGGAAGAGAGGAAGAGAAGTCTTAAGGGCATAGGCAGGCAACTCTTAGGGGAATAGGAAGAGAAGTATTAGCGAGAGAGAAAGATAATAAATAGGGCAATAGGAACAGAAATATTAGCCGAATGAGAAGGAATTCTTATGAAAGTAAGAAGAAAAAAATTAGCCCGAGAGGAAGACTTACGGGAAGAGAAAGGGAGATTTTAGCACGAGAGAAAGAGAACTCGGAGGGCTGTAAAAGGAGAAGTATTAGGTCTAGCAAATGAAACGGATGAGGAGAATAAGAATAAAATCATTAGAGTGAGGAGTAGAGAAGTATTAGCGGGAGAGGAAGGGAATTACAATCCAAGTATAAAGAAAGTAATTAACAGGAGAAGAAGAGGATTCTTACAGGAAGAGGGAGGGAATTATAGTATGAAAAGTAGAGAATTCTTCCTGGGAAAGACGACAAATATTAGCCAGAGATGGAGGGAATTAGCGGCAGAATAGGAGGAGAATTAGGAGAGGAACGGGATGAGAATTATTGGTGGAATAAAATGATTAACGGAAGAATAAGAGAGTGATAGGGAAAATGGGAAGAGAATTAGGAGAATTCCTAGCGGGAGAAGAAGAGAACTCTTAGGGAAATAGGAAAAGAATTTTTAGTGGGAGAAGAGGATTTAGCCAGACAGGACGAGAATTCTTAGGGGAATAAAAAGAGAATTTTAACTGGAGTAAAAGTGTTGGAGGAATAAGAATAACATTATTAGAGGAAGAGATATATTAGCGGGTGAGGAATGCTAGTATTAGGAGAATGATAATAAAATTCTTAGTGGGAGAGTAAAAGAAAACTTAGGGCAATATATAAAGGGAGTTTTTAGCAGTAGATAAAGACAAGTTTGTGGGTTTCAAGTAGAGAATAATTAGCTCAAGAGAAAGAAACAGTTAGGATAAGAAGCATAAAATTATTAGTGGGAGAGGAAGACCATTCTTAATGGAAGAAGAGGAGAATTATAGTGGGAAATGCAGAGCATATTAGAGTGAGAAAAAGAAAAGTATTAGCCGGAGACAGAAAGAATTGTGGCAGAGTGAGAGGAGAACTGTGAGAGGAATACAAAGAGAACGATGGAGATTCGGAGGAAAATGATCGGAGGAATATAGGAAGAATTATCAGAGAAGAAGGAAGAGAATTATTGGCGGGCGAGGAAAAGAATTATGAGGGAAATAGGATAGGAATTATTAGTGGAATAGGCAGAAAATTACATGGTGGGAAAGAAAGGGAATTCTTAACAGAAGAGAGAGAGAATTACAGTGGGAAAAGTAGGCCATTACTAGCACTCGAATAAGAATAAAATTAGGTAGAATTGGTAGAAATGGGTAGAAAGTGGTAAAATCGGTAGAATAGGAATAAAAGTTTTAACCGGGGAGAGGGAAAAGGTTTAGAAGGAGAGACAGGCAATCATTAGGGGATTAGGAATTAAACTATTAGCGGAGAGATGGAGAATTATTAGAGGAATACAGATAAAAGTGTTAGTGGGAGAGACGGAAGGGTATTAGGGGAGTAGTAATAAAAGTATTAGTGAGAAAGACAGTAGTTAGTGAGATAGCAATAAAATTAGTGGGAGAGAGGGACGACTATTAGAGAGAAAGCAATAAAAATATTAGCTGGAGAGACATAATTATTAGGGGAAGAGGAAAAAAGTATTAATGGAGGATACACAATAATTGCTAGGATAGCTATAAAATTATTAACGGGAGAGACAGAAAATGATTGGAGGGATATTAATAAAAGTATTAGCGGGACAGACAGACAATAATTAGCGGGGGAGAGGAAAAAAGTACTAGTTGGAGAGATGGGGAATTATTAGGGGATTAGGAATTAAAGTATTAGTGGGAAAGATGGAGAATTGCTAGTGGAAGGAGAATAAATGTAGTAACGGGAGAGTTTTGCAATTATTAGGGGAACAGGAATAAAATTATGAATGGGGGAGATGGTAATTAGTGGGAGAGCAATAAAATTCTTAACAGGAGAGGGCACTATCAGAGGAAAAGCAATGAAAGTATTAGCGAGAGAGAGAATGATAGAATGATTAAAGGAATATGAATAAAATGTGTAGCGGGGACACAAACAGTCAGTATGGAAATAGCAATAAAATTATAGGAGAGACTATTAAGATAAAAAAGGGAACGGGAATGAAAGTACTGTCGGGAGAGAGAGACAATTATTACGAGAACAGGAATAAAATTACTGTCGTGAGAGACAGGCGATTATTTGGGGAAGAGAAATAAAGCTTTTAGCGAGAGAGACTGCATTAGTGGGAGGGACAGACAATTATTAGGGAAGCGTAGTAGAATGATTAGCGGGAGACAGACAATTTTAACTGGGAGACAGAGTCAATTATTAGAGGAAAAGGCATAAAACTTTCAGGGTGAGAAACAGACAATTATCGGGAGGACAGAATTATTAGACAAATAGGCTTAAAATGATCAAGGGGAGAGACGGACAATTATTGGAGAAATAGGCACAGAATTATCAGGGGAGACACAGATGATAATTAAGGCAATAGGCATAAAATTATGGGGAGAGGGATTCAGAAAATAGGGGAATTGGAATAACATTATTAGCGGGCGAGACAGACCGTGATTAGCGGTCTAGGAATAACATCATTAGCAGGGAACATGTATAATTCTAAGCAGAAGACATGGACGGTTATTAGGGCAATAGGAAAAAAAGATCGGCGGGCGAGAGAGACGATCATCGTCGGAGAGATGACCGATTATTCGAGCGATAGGAATAACGATATTTGCGGGTGACAGAGATGCTCATCGGGGGCAGAGATTATTTGGTAGTGGCAGAGGAAGACAATTATTAGGGGAATTGTAATAAAATTAAGTGGGAGACACAGACATTTATTGAGACACACAGACGTTTATTTGGAGAACAGGCATAAAATTATCGGCGGGCGAGAAAGTTATCCGCGAATAAGAATAAAGTTCTTAGCGGGTGAGACGGGCCACGGTCAGCGAAATAGGAATAGAAGTAGGCGACGAGAGAGAGGGAGGATGATCAGGGAATAAGAACAAAATTATTACCGGGAAAGAAGGAGAAGTGTTAGAGAAGCAGGAATAAAATCACGAGCCGAGGAGATAGACGGTTATGAGGGGGTGATGCAAACAGTTACTAGGGGAATAGAAATAAAATTATCAGCGAGAGAGAGAGACAGTTATCATCACGAGAGAGAATTCATAGAGGAATCGAATAAAATTGTTTGGGGGATAGGAATAAAATGGATAGCCTGAGGGAAAGAGTTATCAAGGGAAAAGAATAAAATTATCAACAAGAGACACAATTATTAGTGGAATAGGAATAAAATTACTGGCGGGAGAGAACGGCCATTATTTGCTGGAGAGATGAGACATTGTTAAGGGAAGAAGAGGAGAATTATTAGTGAGAGAGAAAGAGAATTTTTAGGGAAAGAGGAATTAAATTGTTAGCGGGAGAGATGGGCTGTTCTTAGCGGGATAAGATGAAGATTATTAGTGAGAGAGAAGGACTGCTTTTATGGAAAGAGGAATAATATTACTTGCTGGAGAGAAGGACCTTTATTAGGGGAAGAAGAGTGAAATTATTAGCGGGAGAGAGGGATTGTTGTTACGGGAGTAGGAATAAATTTATTAGGGGGAGGGATGGGCCCAATCCCCTGGATGCTTAGGAGAAGAGAAGTAATAGCAGGGGCAAAAGAGAAGTGATAATGGGAGCCAAAGCAAATTGTTAGTGGGAGTAGCATCTACGTTACTGGAAAAGAAGAAAGAGAAGTATTAGGGAAATGATAGCGCAGAGAGAGAAAGCAAATTGTTGTTACAGGGAAACAAAAGGGGAGAAGAAAAGAGTCATTGCAGACCGTGAGAATCAATTAGTCCAGAAGGAGAAGGAGAATTATTACTGGGAGAGAAAAGGAATTTCTGCGGAGAGCAAGAATCAATGACTATGGCGTGCAAAAAATAATTACTGCGGAGAGAGAAAGTCGGAGCATGGAAAATTGATAGCACGATTCCACACGAGGTGGAATTAGTGAGGAGAGAGAAAGAGGGAGGGCGAAGTAATTATTACGGAGAGGGCGGTAGAGTTAGTATGGGAGATGTGGAAGAATTATTATGGAGAGCACGGGGAAGAATTAGTACAGAGAAGGAAAGGGATGGCACGAGAAAGCATTACCGCAAAGAGAGCAGAGAGGAATTATTGCAGAGAGCGTGTCGAGCGCTTAACACGGCGAGAGAAAGGTGGAGCGCAGAATTATTATTACGGAGAGCGAGAATCAGTTATAATGGCAGAGGTTATATGTGGGCGAATTACTGCGGAAAGCGGAAAGGAGTTGTGACAGAGACAGAAAGGGGGAGCGTGGAAGACTTATCGCAGAGCACGCAGAAGAATTATTACAACTGGAGGAAGAGGGAGCGCAAAATAATTATTACGGAGAGCACAGAGGAATAAATATTCCAGAAGGAGAAAGGGGCGGCACGAAGAGGAATTATTACGGCGAGCGCTAGAGGGAATTAATACGGTGAGAGCGAGGGGAGCGCAGAGGGATTATTATGGAAAGCATGAGGAGAAATTACTAGATAGCGGGACAGAATTATTACAAAGAGCGAGAATCAATTATGACCGCACGTGGAATTATTCCGGAGAGCGAAAAGGAATTATCGGGGAGAAAAAGGAGGAGCGTGAAAAGTTAAGTAGAGCCCCTAAGCGTTATTACAGAGAGTGCGATAGAATTATTACAGAAGGCAGGAAACACTTATTACTGAGAGACAAAGAATTATTTGCGGAGAGAGAGAAAGAAAAAGGAAGAGAATATGATTTATTAAGGAGAGCAAAAAAAGGAGGAGCGGGAAAGAGCAGTTATGGAGCGCAAAAGGAAGAGAATTGTTATGTGGGGAGAAAGAGAATCGTTACGGAGCGTGAAAGGGAACTTCTACGGAGAGCGAGACTCGGTTGTAACGGTACATGGGAAGATTAACTGTGGCTAGAGAAAATGACAGAGTATGGAGAGAGAAGACAAAATACCATAGAAAAAGAGAAAGAATTGTGACGGGGAGAGATAGAGGTAGCTCAGAACAACTGTTGTGGAGCGCGTGAGGAGGAATCGTTGCAGAGAGAGAAGGGGGTAGCGTGAAAGAACTATTGCAGGAAGAGCAAAGAGGAATTACTTGAGAGAGGAAGGAATTAGTACGGAGCGTGAGAAAGGAGGAGCGCGGACAAGCTATTATGGCACGCAGGAAGGATTTATTACGGAAAGAGAAAAGAGGAGCGTGGAAGAATTATTACGGAGAGGACGAGGGTAAATAATTATGGAATGCAGTAAAGCAGCATTACCGAGAGAGAAGGGAGGAGCGCAAGAGGATCATTACAAAAAGAGAGAGAAAGAAGCATTACAGAGAGAGAAAGTAGGAGCACGGAAGAGTTCTTAAGGAACGCAAAAGGGTACTTTTAGGCAGAGCGAGAATGACTTAGAACGGCGCCCGAGAAAGGCTTGTCGTGAGGAGAGAAAATGATTTGCACAGAGAGATAGAGGGAGAGGAAACGGATTACCGCCAAGCGTGGAAACAAATTCTGATGGGGAGAAAAAGGGGACGCGAGGAAAAACTAACGCGGAGTGCACGAGAAGGAATTATTACGAAGAGAGAAAGGGCGAGTGAATAGGACTTATTACAGAGAGCACGTGTAGCTTTTGTTACGGAGAGCACGGAACAGTTATTACGGTGAGCAAACAGGGCAGCGAGGAGGAATTATTGCGGAGCGTGCAGAAAAACTTTTTCGGGGCACAGGAATAAATATTGCGGGCAGCGACAAAGAATTACTAGGGGGAGAGAAAGCTGGCGCGCCGAGAGAGAGAAGAGGAAAAATAATGGCGGGGAGCACCAAAGAGTTATTTCAGGGTGTGCAAGAAAGAAGTATGACAGAGAGACAAAGGGAGAGCGTGCCAGGAGGAGTGGTTGCGAAGCACAGAGTTATTACAAGGAGAGAAAGGGGGAGCGCAAAAAAGAAATGACTGTAGAGAAATAAAGAGTTAGAGTTATGTTGAGGGACAGAGAAAGGATCAGGGAGAGAGAGAAATGAACAGCGCTTGGATTGCTCGCCTCTTTCCAAGCCCTCACCTTTTGCATGCGGCAACTCTAACAATCCCACCAGGCCGGCGTGCGGGTACAGGCGACGACGACCGGAAGGTAGGAGCGGATCGTGAAGTCCTAGCTGTTTCTTTACGGGTCAGTCCCCGCAGAGAGCTTCCCCAACCAACCAACCAACCAGAGGGGTGAGGTTCTCAGAATGCTACTCTGATGCTTTTTCAGGATGACAGAACTCAGTGTCTTCACAGGGTACAGTTAGTTGGACTTTACCTACACTGCCGGGGAAGGGGACCCTCTCCTGTCCCTTCTGCTCATTACTGCTAATTAAAGGAGGTACTTAAAAGTCGCTGGGGTTCTTTTAGGTCCTTCAGTAGCGTTGTTTTCTTTGAAGAGGCAAATACTCACATGTTCGCCGTGTGCCAAGCTACCTACAATTTACAACGAGACAGACTGTCAAGTCATCTTTGCTGCGGTGAGATTAAAACAAAACTAGGGAGACGGGTCCCACATTTAGTAGGAAGAGCTTTTTCCCGTTGTTCAGCCCCCAAGAGCCTTCTCCTGTTGTTCAGGCTCCAAGTCACCAGAAGAGAGAGCAGGGGACTTGCCAGGAAAGTTATCGGATGCAGTCTGGAGCTCTTTGGCCTCCTCGGTGCTCACCAGACCTCTCGGCCGTGTCTCTCACAGCAGGAGTGGCCCATCTCGCGGATGCCGAGCCTCGAGGCCGCTTCCTGCCCGTCCCGCTCCCCCCGCCTCCGCAGCGGAGAGCGTGGGCAGGGACTGGAGCCCTGAGCGGGTGCACAGAAAATGGGCAGCTCGGCCCCACGCTGTGGCAGTCCTGGCCCTGCGCTCCAGGCCCGGACAGAGCCGGTGCTGAGACGCCGCCATCCCAAGCCCTGCACGGCCGCCTTCACGCGGCGATGGCTGCACCGGCAGGATGAGCCCGAGGCCCGCGACCACCTGTAGGGACGCGACCCCCTCACCATACCCTTCCTCCATGCTCCTGTCTGGAGCCGCTCAGGCTCTCCGCGAGGAGAGCGCGTCCGCAGCCACCGTGCAGGCACTGCCGAGAGGGGACCGAGCAAAGCGCGGGGGTTGGAGAACGGAGGTGACACCAGTTGCGTCGTCAAGTTTTGCAAGGGAAGATTAACAGTATACATTAGGCAAAATTTCTACGTGAAAAGATGAGTCAGTCATTGTAATAGGCTGTGCAGGAAACTGATAGTGTCACCGTCCCCGACAGCATTCAAGAACCGTGTAGATGAAGGTCTTAGACAGACTCAGGTTTAACAAGCGCAGTGTCGAAGGGCTTACGGTTGGACTCGATGGTCTTGAAGGTCTGCGAAGGCCTCTTCGAGGTGACCAAAATGTTGGAAAGGAGCGGTCGACAGTGACGTGTCGGCACTGGTGAGTGGCTGGAGGATGGGCAGGACCCGGGCCTCGTTGCCACACTTCTACTTCTCCGATCCTTGAGCAGAGCACCGAGCACAGGAGAGCGCTCAGTGCTTGGGCCCTCCCTTACCTTCGCGGGACAGCTGCGGTGAGCGGAGCGATCTGCACGTGCATGCGCCCCGTTGCTGTCGCAGTACTTATTTTTAGGCGCGGGAGGGCAGTTGGGAGCGCTGCGCAACGCCGGGCACACACGCGCTGCCCTTTGGGGAGCAGTTTTCCTGTGCCGACACGTTCAAGGGACTCACTCGGCTTCCTGAATGGCAGGACTTTTTATTTGTTGTTTTGTTATTTTTTTCAGGGGTGACTGCAGTCAAACAGCTATTCATGCTTTAAGGAGTAGAACATCCTTATTTTATATAGATATGCATGCAGCCTCCATCCTTACCTGGACCGAAACGAGCAGCTTCTTTGAAGACGGTTGCAATAAAAGTGTTTCTCCCCAGGTCGTGCTCGCCCTTTCTAGAATCGTAATATGACATCTCCAGTCTGGGGAAGCTGTCAAAATTCTTTTCTTGCAGGCGCGAATGCGGCAGTTGGGGATGGGAACGTAGGGCGCACGCACGTCATTCATCTGCAGTACCGTTTATTCGATGAGTGGGGGCGACACCGAGGCAAGGGAAGGCAGCGCGCGAGCGCGCCTCCTTCAACATTACAGTATTTCTCGTAGCCACGGGACGGCAGCAGCGGGCGTCCCGCGCACGCGTCCGCTCTGTGCTGACACGGAACAGCCCCCTTCACCCGCGAGGGTAGGAAAGGAGCGGGCTGGCGGTGGAGCCCCTGGCGTGCAGGCGCAGAGTCAGCCCGCTGACCGTGTGCGCAGCGCCTCATTGTCTGACCTCATTGGCCTCGTTGTCTGACGTCTGGCCGCTAGCGACAGCCTGCCCCTTTTGTCTGGCTGCACGGAACGAGCTGCGATCTGCCGGCGCGACGCTGGCGAGCGAAGCCAGCATAAGACAACAAATGCCTCCACGCTAGCACTCCGCAGCGTGGGACTTGCTCCACGAGCGCAAAGCGCGAGAGCAACAGCAGGACCCGAGCACAAGAGAGTGAGGCTGCGATGCAAACCGCAGATGGACTCGAGCTGTCCGCTGTCACGTGCCCTCACGTTTCGCCACAAATCGAGTCCAGATGCCCCGAGATGCTTTGCCCGTCAGCAGGGTGTCTTCTGTACTCGGGCTCGCCATCGCTCCTGACAGTGCATTCTTGACCCTCTCGCACACATGCGCGCACCCACACGCGCCACAACACCCTTTCCCTCTCTGCCTGGCTGTGGCAGCACTCTAGGGGAACCACAGGCCTTGACAGACATCCTCAGCGGCTGAGGGTGCGCGTCCTCTCTTCTTCCGCAAGGTGCCCCATTCACCTTCATCCTCTGCCAAAACAAAGCGCTAGCAGTCACTGCTCTGCCCCTCAGTGACAACCTTGGGGGCAAGAACCAGCTCCCACAGAGTGCTAGGGGTCCTCTGCTGCTTACTTGTGGTACACAGATTCCAAATGCCTGCATCGTGGCTGAGGTAGCATCCTCGGTACCTGGAAAAAGCAAAACATGACTCTGTCAGCAGGCCACACATGCCAAACTGCCAACACGCAGTAGGAATGTCCTCCACCAAAATGCTCCCTCATGTGCCCTCCTAGAAAAGGCCCACGCAGCACCCGGAAATGCAGAGCAAAAGCCATCACCAAGATGCAGGCCACCACCAGGCAGAGCATAATGTATCTCAGATCCGACAAAGTCCCTCCCTGGGCTCCTGGGGACCGCTCAGCCGTTTCTCTTCACACCTCCCAGAAAAAACTCCTGGAAAACACAGAGGCAGGACCGCTACTTGAGAGGTGCCAAAAAGCACACATTATCCACAGCAGTGCACCCTCCCCAACAGCTGTACCTGCTTTGGACGCCCATCCTGAATGCCAGGCTATGCGCCGCAAGGCCCGGGCCCTCCCGGCACCTGTCAAAGCAGAAGAGCTGCGGGCGACGGCGACGGGCCCGGCACGACAACCCCTTGGCGCTAGGTGCCGCTTCCTCCTCCGGGACACGAGCGATGCGCTCCCCACCTTACTCCACGCCTATGTGCACAGAGAAAAAAGCGTGGACTCTGATGTTCCGGACAAGTCCGGAAGAGAATCAAAAGCCATCACCCATGATGGAAGGACCTGAGACTGTGAGACCACAGGGAAGAGAAGCCCAACGGGGCACCGGGAAGGCGCTAAACAAGACCGGCTTCGGAAGAGGAAGCGGCTGCCCACGATGCCTCAACGATGGACGCAAAGAGAACCTTCTGCCCCTTCATAGCCCCACGCGCAACCCACAACGAGAACCACCCGCACTAGGACGATGAGGGATGTGGTCACGCTAGAACCCAATGGCCAGGCAGAAAGGCCCAAGGTTTGGACAACAGAGCAAATAAAACTGTGAGATGGCGCCAAGATGACGCAAGAGCACGCGAGCGGCGGCGCGAGAGACTCCAGCCGCAAGCGATGCCTCCCGGGCTAGCGCCGCACGGCGTGGGACGCGCTCCGGGAGCGCGAAGAACAAAAGCGCTACCCAGACCTGAGCGAAAGAGAGCCGAGCGGCGATGCAAACCGCACGATACGTGATGACGCAGATGCTTATTTTTAGTATCTGAAGCAAGACCAAGGAAAATGAAGCCAGTCTCGGCACAATTTGAGCACTGCAGGAAGAAAGTAAGCTGGCAAAAGTAGTAAGGTCCTTCGATCCCGGTACATGGTCTGTGAGCAAAGAAGGGTATAGATTTCCTCTGCCAAGTTCCCCACACAAACAAAATGTTTGAAGCTATGCTGTAAAGAGGAGGAAAACACCACACAGTAAAAACAGTGCTTCTCAGTCTCACTGGCGACAAGTACTCACGTTCAGCCATTTGCTGCCCAGGAAAACCAAGATAGAATTTGAGTTCACACTGACGTGAGACCCACATCGAAAACCATATTTACCTTGGATGGCAAAAACAATGCTCACGGAGCCGTGCCGAAATGCTGTCCCAGCCCTGCTCAGAGTTGTATTTCGTATATGATAACAAGAACAGAGCAAGGTTACAAAAATCACATCGCTGCCATTTCCATGTCTTCCTAATGTGAACAGGAACGCTACATCAGAGCCGAGGAACGTGAGCAAATTCTAAATTAACTTAGGGTGCCGAGTCAAAGCGAGATCCAATAGCGATGGTTGCAAAAAGGGCCGGGCAGCCTTTACGTGAAGTAGTAGGACTACATTTATCTTCCCATTATACTTACGACGGATCTTTGATACAAATCTTCGGCTCCTTGGATCATCTTCTCAGAAAGTTGGAACTCAGAGACATGTGTGGTGCAAAACTGTCCCGAGTTTATGACAAATCACCAGAGTTCTGCATGATCTGGAAAACGAGTGGTAGTAGCAAACAGCTAACTCGGTCCCACCGGCTGGATCAAACACAGGACAACCGCAGGTGGGGAGATACAAGACACACGCTTATGTGCGCGTGGACAGTGAAGCCGCACAAGTCCCGATGTCCTTCGCTTACCTCCACGAATGCCATCGCCAGCCCTTTCTCAGAGCGCCGGCTAAAGCTGCAGAACCCAACATCCGCCTTACGAGCCACAAACCGAGGCGCTGAAAGCAAAGGGTATGTGCTGTTTGTGCAGATGAGCGCTCCCGCGAGGGACAAACGGAACAGAATCGGCAAGAGAATCCTCATTGCACGGGGCTGTCCAGCGCTACGGTCATTCCTCTAGCCATTAATAGCTGTTGCAGCTGTAGTTAGATTACAGAAGGACTCTACCCGCAAAGAAATAGCCACCATCTAGTGTACTGAGAAAGATCTTTGCTACGGACAAGCTGACTCGTTTTATTGGAATTGAGCAGTGACACACTGAAGTCCTCAGGACCCAACAGTTTGATGAAAATCTGAAAAATAACACATTCTTCCTGGACAGATATTTTAATACTTGACCTGCATAGTTACCTCCATATTTCCTATGCTAGAGATCCATGCCATCCTGACTCGTATATTCCCATTTATTCAATGCCCGCAATACTCGATTACTCAGTCCATCAGCCAGGTTTGTGTTTTTGTTATGTAAGATATTGGCCAAAGAAGATTTCGAATGATATCTCTTCCTCCCTAAAGGTATTTAGTGCTTAATGTCTTATTTGAAGTTATTAATAGTTGCGGACTTTACATTAACTGCTGCCACAGAGCAGCCACGGAAAAAGGAAACCCTACGTGGGCTATCCTCCTGCTCACCACTTCTCCCGCATCAGAAGAATTTGCAGAAGTAGCATTTAAGTTAAAGATGATTCCACAAAGCTAGCGCCCCAAGCTAGCACCCCAAGCAGGTCGGCTCGTGATTTAGACCGTTGGCACGTGCCGCCTCTCTAGGGCATTTTGCAATTCAGCTACTGCAGCATCGCTTAGCTTGTCTCACCTACCTCTTAGATACCTGCATCTGCGCTGCTGCTCTACGGCTCTGTCTGTCGAGGCGGAGAGTTTCTCGAGGCGGCGGCGACCGAGTTGGTTGCGCGGCCCTCCCCTACCGTGGGAATAGATATTGCCCCTAGAGCGGACGCTTCCCAGGAACAGCTGGTTATGGGACGGTTCTTCCAGGTTTTGCAGACAGGGCAAATTGTGCCTTGTCGTCTTGGACCATCTAGACTGCACTGGAGCTTCTTTTGTAGCTCCAGTTTGTAACAGATAACTCCCATGTCAAGGCTCCTCACTACCTGCTTTAATGGTCCATTCACATTCCTCCTTTCACCTTGGCATTCGGGGTCAGCAATGTTCAGGGCCCTTGGACATTGCTACCAAGGGAACGCTATCCCAAGGTGCCGTAACGGGTTCGAGCCTGTGTGTGCTACAGCTGCTCTAGCAGGATGATATTCCCTCCAGGGCAAACCAGGATATCAAACTAGACCGCTGCTTCTGTAACACAAGTGCTTCCCAGGAGGGAACACACAGAGCTGCGCAGCACATAGAGCGAGTTGTGGGGGCAGAGGCAGTTACTGGGCAGAATGGAATTGGTTGTTCCCAGGGAATTGGTAGCTCCCAAAAAACACTCTAAAGAAAAACAGAGGGGTTCCTTGGGGCTCTGCAGAACCAAGCGAGGCCTCGACAGCATGATGGACTCTCTGTGGAAATCTAGGGTAGATTAAATGTACCTTCTGGAAAGCAGAGAGTAACTAAAACCCCAAGTCCCGTCGGGACAGGGAGCAGCCCAGCCCTGACAGGCTCCCTGCTCTGCCCTCCGCCCAGGGACCGCCCTTCCTCCCTCCCTGCTCCACGCCCAGCTCTTGCCCACCACGTCCCCAGCCCCACCGGCCTTACCGGCCCCGGGGGCAGCTGCCCCGTCCCGGTGCGCCCCGAGCGGCCGCGTGGCCGCCGACAGTTCTATGGCCGGCAGCGCGGCGGCGAGCGCCTGACGCTTCGCAAGGCGCTTCTCGCGCTCCTCATCCTCGTGGGCCTGGCCTTAGCGCTCGGCACTGGCGACGATGCTTGACCTTTCCGGTCTCGGGCTGGCCGTGCTTGCGTCCGGAGCGATGGCCGGCATGATCTTCTACGTGGGACGTGCCCAAGAGCGAGCCACGAGCACCCAGGTCAACCTTTACGCTACTGCTGCGAGTGCAATCCTGATCGCCGTCGTCGCAACAACTGTGGGTGGCTGGGCCATGCCTGAAAGCGCCGAGGGTTGGGCTGGTATCATAGGTGCCGGAGCAGGCATCGGGCTTGGCCTCTTGTCCCTGTTTGCTGCCTTTCACTATCTCAGCGTCGTGCGGGCGACGATGCTCAGCAGCATCGAGCCCCTGGTCACCATCGCTCTCGCGGCCGCCGTCTTGGGAGAGCGGCTGACTCTTCAGCAATGGGCCGGCGCTATGCTGGTCGTCGGGTCGCTGGTCCTGTTCGAGGCAGCGAG
>JAUTDB010000168.1:11915300-11938778 GCA_032274285.1 Polihierax semitorquatus
CCCGGTCCCTGCTCAACAGGCAGGCTGCTGCCCACACTTACGCTTTCAGCTCCTCCACCTTGGCCTGCTTGCTGGCCTTCTCCATGGCTGCCATCCAGTCCTCGTAGAGGTCGATGACGAGGAACTTCTCAGGGATGCTTCACAGGAAGCCCTGCAATGCCAAGGGCTGCAGGTGAGCCTTTGAACGCGACAGGCCAGCCAGGAGCTCCTCCAGCTGCAGCTCAGAAATGCTCACATTCAAGATGACGGCCAGCAGCAGCGCAGGCTGGCTTCCCACGTTGACGTCCTTGCCGCGGTCCAGGGCCTGCCGTAGCTGCCGAAGTTCTCCCCTACAATACCGAAACACACTTGTGCCCCCTCACTAAGATAAAACAAACTTAAAAATCTGCCTTCAATTCAGGGAGCCAGGAGAAAAAAAAGTAGAAAGAAAAGACATGTCTTCCACTCACATTTTGTTCGTCTTCGTCTCTGAATGTTCTCCAGTGAATTTGATTTTCTCCAGACTTACAACTTGCAGCAGCTTTTCTTTCGTTTCTGCGTGCACTGTGCATTGTTTAACTGTAGAATGTTCGGGTCTTTTCAAATGCAGGGAGACTGAGCCACTATGTAGCAGGACTGTTATTTTTCCAATGCCAGTCCCATTTGTGGAAAATACCACGTCAACTTACAGTGAAAATAGACGAGAGATAATTTATAAAAAATGAAGGGAGTTTGCTGAGTTCCATAATCTCACCAATCAGGCACGACCTTCAGGTCAAAATTCTCCTACTTGCCCGCTAGGAGTCAATACAGCCCATAGAAGTATGCTTTTCGACTCATCTTCTTCATTTTCATCAATACGCAGAAGATTCATTCGTCAACACCTTGTATTTAACTCAAGAAAATGCAAATGCTTTCAAATGTCAAAGCCCTGCTAAAACCGTTGTGGCTGGAATATTGTTGGAGACTGTTGGACGGTCTTTGAGAGGAAAGCTCTGGCACCTGCCACTTCTTTCAATCGTGTTACAATTTCCGTGTGCCAGTACTGTGAAAATGTGGGTGGCAATAACGGAACAGATCTCCACGGCACTGGACTTTGCACAAGCGTTGCAGTTACAGACCGCTATTTAGAAATATCTGTGCTCAATTGTGCCTGCAAAGGAAAACTGCTGGTGTTGGGAGAATTCAGAGGCTCTGTCCAACAAACAGCCATGGATGCCTCTACCTGATCCAATAAAAGCTATTAAAACCATATTTTAATGGAATTAAACAACTTTTCTTGTGGTTTTCACAATTTTCAAAGAATTTAAATTTTAAATTTAGAATTTAAAGTTAAATTTAGAAAAAATTAAAAATATCCTGAAATGTTCACGATTTTAAAAGAAATTAAAGCCAAAGCAAGCCCGTAGTCAATGCCAGTGACAGCTCTCTTCTGGGCTATAAACAATTCCTTTTAATCTGTATTTCCAGCAGAAAAAGGGAGCAAAATCATGTCTATTCCTGCCGTATATGGTTTTATTGGTACTTTCAGACTCTGTCATTGTAGGTGCCAATTTCCTGTTACTGGTTGGATTTCCTGGCCGAGCCACTGTGACTCCTGTTATCCTGCAGCTGACATCCTCGGTACAATTCTGGTTTTCCCTCTTATGACTGTGTGCACCGTATGATACTCTGGAACAGGTAGATGTTGTTTTGTGATGAACCCTAGTGGAGGAATTTGGTATCATCCGTTGTCGCAGAATCCTTTCCAGCAGCCATCAGGGCAGAGTTTACCAGTAAAACCAAAGCATGGGATCACAAAGAACAGTTGAGCTTGGAAGGGCCCTCTGGATGACACCTGGTGCAACCCCCCTGCTCAAGGAGGGCCACCTAGAGCTGCTTGCCCAGGACTATGTCCAGATGTCTTCCCAGTATCTCCAAGGAGGGAGACTGCACAACCTCTCTGGGCACTCCGTAAAAAAGCGTTTGCGGATGGTCAGCAGGAAGCTACTGTGTTACAGCTTGCACCTCTTGCCCAGGCACCTCCCTTTAGGTATTTACACACATTGACAAGCTCCTCCCTGAGCCTTCTCCAAGCTACACAGTGCCAGCTCTCTCAGCCTTTCTTCATACGAGAGATGCTCCAGCCTCTTCATCATCTTGGTGGCCCTTAGGAGGTCATCCTTCAGTACTAAACAGCTTTCTCCACCTCCCCTACCCTCCAGCACTCTGACCCTTTAGATCATCAAAATAACTGATTATTCAAAAGAGGCTTCTAAATTGCCTGGAAATTCTCTCTAACTAAAGGAGACTGTCAAACAAACAAACAAAGCAGAAAGCTAGACAAGCAGATGACTCAAAGAGGTACAGAATAGTTTCTCTGGTCTGTCTTCTTACGGTCTGCATTCAGAACAAACTTGCAAAATCAAACCCCTCACAAATGAGGCAATACTGCTGCTTCAGGTTTTTCTTACTCAACAAATTTACAACTTCAAAAAGGTTATATTGCAAAAGGGATATAAACAGGAACATGCTCTTGCTTCACTATTTGATGTTAATAAATACCAGACATTGTATTTTCCAGGGATGCAAGCTTATTTCTATTAGCAAGAAAACTGAGAAATTCAATATATTTTCTCCCTGGTACATCCACCAACATGCCTGCATCTTTCCGAAGACCTATATACCAGTAGGCTATACCAGAAGACCACTGATGAGGACTTTGTCATCTCAAAGTAACGTGTTTGTTTGTTGTTTGTTGGTTTTTTTTTCCCTGCTAACAGTATCTCAGCACCCTCTGGAGACAAAGGACTGGATCATGTAAGCCTGAACCAAACACGCTACTGAAACATCTATCTTGTGACTCAAATGGAAATACAGTGGCGTATTTTGACTATTTTTTATTTACAAGGAGGTACCGTCTCTTCACACAAAAGATAGCAAAGACAGAATGCAGAACTCAATAATAGGACTGCAAAATCAATTCCTAGTCCTGCTCCTTCAAACTCCTCACAGTGTTCAAGTAGATGGACTCCTGCCTCCAATTCTGCCTCGCTCTTCGCCAGCCCACCTACCTGTCTGCTCCCCAAACCCTGTGACTCTTCTTGCAGCTCTGCCCTGTGCCGCTTCACCTATTAATTTCCCTCTTTTTTCTCTCGCTGCATCTACCTCTCCCAAGATTTTAGTGCTTTCCTATTTCTTGTACCCCACTGCATTTTAATTCCTCTTCCTATGTTTCCCTCTCTCCCATACTATGTGCCTGTTTTAAAACTATTTCCCGTGTGTCTGGCACCCCACTGCTTTTAAAACTTTCTTATTCCAGTTCTTCTTATCCATCTCTTTGTCCCTGTGGGTGTTTTTTTTAATAGTCCTGTGTTTCTTGTACCCAGTCACGGTTTAAGTTTTCTTTCTACATCGCCCTTTCTCCACCTCCCTGTCCCTGTGTGTAAATGTCTGGGCTATAGAAGGTCTCTAAAATGCAAAAGAACCCTGCTCATAGAACAGATTTTAGCATGCCAGCCACCTCTAAATGTCTGCCTGTGGAAGATACAAAAGCACTTTCAGAAGCCGCCTCTTCCCCTTTGCCCATCCTGATGCGGGACCAATTCCCCCAAACTGGGACTTTCCCCTGCGGGGCTGCACACGAGGGGTGGGAGCCGCTGTCACCGCACAAAAATACACACACACACACACACACACCCGATTCTGGCTCTGCAATGGGGAAAACAATGTGGGTCTCCAGGGAAAGCCAAGTCCCCTGGGACCTGTGCAGCTGCAAAGCTTTGCCAAGCCTAAACCAAAAGCAAAACTGCTCAACTGTTTCTGGTGCCCCTGTCCATGAATGTTTCTACGCACATAGACCCCTCAAGCACGTATCTTTGGGCCTCCCCCTGAATCCCATGTCCATCCCTAAATTCAAACCCCACATTGTGCCAGGTCTGTGGTGTCCATCCTGTCACCCCTGGGGCCTTCACCACCCAGTGTCACCTGTCAGCCCCTGCGCCTGTGGTGGCTCTCCCAACATCCCTGGGCACATCACTGCCCCATGTCCTGTCACCCCCCAGGCTGTCACTGCCTGCTGTCCCCTCCTGTCACCCCCCAGGCTGTCCCCACCAGCTGTCCCCTCCTGTCCCAAAGCAGCCTGGGGGAGATGCTGGGGCTCTGCCGAGTGGCGCTTGGCTGCCCACACCTCAGGGACAGCGCAGGGAGGGGACATCTCAGGGTGTCGCAGTGTTGTCCTTGTTATACTCCTCCATGGTATTAATGATTGTTCCTTTTGTAACTGGTTTTATTCACTCTGTCTGGCGGGGCTTCCTCTGGTAGAACCAGTGCCAAGAGATAAAAAGCGTGCAGTCCAGTCGTAACGGGCAAGGTGCACACCGTCATCTTTCATAATGCTTCATAAAATGTCTTTTATTTAAATTCTGCACCTTCAGTATTTTTTCCAAAATATTCAGTTAAGGGGACAGACGAGAGAAAGGGTGAGTCCACTAGCGTGAGCGGGGAGAAGCAGGTGACCTTGACCTTGAGCGGGGATAACGATGCGACCTTGACCTTGAGCGGGGATAACCACGTGACCTGGACCTAGAATGACAGCTATGCCTCTTCTCTCTGCCTCTTCTTGGATATGCTGGTGATCGTGAGTAGGAATGAGAGGCGGCACGACTAGATGATCGAGAGCGGGAGCGAGGGTGGGAAGGACCTGATCTTGGCTTGGAGTAGGTATGCGGACTTCTAGAGCGAGAGGAAGCGGTATAGGGAGACTTGGACCTTAAAAAACAAAACGCAACACAAAGGAAATGAATGAAGTGAATCCCAAACTGTCACTCACACCATTCTTTTTTTTTTCTCCCAGATTTGTTTGCGTTTGGGTTTTTTTCCTCTCCATATGCTTATGTCAAAGCTTCTTTCAGCTGCTGATATACTGCTACTGCAAACTGAAGAGCATGATGGCATGTGAAGGTTTCTGCTTACGAGCCACAACAGCTGCTGCTGTGGTGGTGTAAAAACACGCAGGAAGGGCAAGTCTGTTCCCACTCACTTCTATCGCATGGACTACCCTAGCTATGGATGGATGTCAGGGGTGTATACTGGTCTCTGCTGGTACATGAACATGCAGATGTCTCACTACCCAGCATCTACCCGCAGCGCAAATCACTCTTGTTGCCTAAGATGCAAACTGAGCGAGTCTTAAGGGCTACAGTGCAGTATCAACTGTCAGGAAAACAGGGTTTGACCTGGAGGCAGTAAAGCTCCATTTGAACATGCCCGCTTAGTCTATTTAACTTCACTATGTATTGGGCAATTTGTACAGGATGCAAAATGCCCCACGTCTAGCCACTGGTAGCCAAATTTTGCACATACCTCTGGCTCTAACCAAGGACAGTGACTGCATTTCAAGAAAAATCCTAGCTAAAAGCTTCTAAAGTCAGTCTCTAGTAAGGTGACGGAATGCCACTACTCTGGGAAAGATACCGACAGCATTACTACAGAGAGCTCTTCAGATTCCTGCCCAAGTGCTTTTTAAGGACAGAAGGCATCAGCTACCTGGAGTTTTTTCTTCACAAGTTATTCCACGTATGTTCACTCCTCCTCCAATTTAAGATTCCCTTACACAAGTCTGATCTTTTAATGTGTGAGAAAAAATTAAGAATGTCGACAAAATCTGAGCAAAAGGCACCAGTTTGCAGTCCAGGTTGAAATCCGTCTGTGTATCCACATGAGATTAGATGACAGAGGGAACAAAGGCAATTCCTCTCACGTATCTCCTCCAAAGTGCTTTGAGGTGACAGTTACAGTCAGAGCACGGAGACGCAGGAATCTACACCTGGCCAGTTTCTAGCCTCCTCAGGGCTGTCAGGAGGTGAAGGATGTCACTACAGAGAAGCTTTGGCAAAAGAGACACCTGTCCCTTCTCAGCTGCTGCCCAGTTATAACTATCAGTCACCTGTAATCCCTGCCATCTTTGAGCTAGTGACCTACATGTGGGGCTCCCATCACTGCTAATCCCTTGAACCATCCAATCCACCTAAGGATAGAGAGGTGGACTGGAACTCCTCCCGATTCTTCTAGACAATCTGCTTTCCCGTTAGGGACATGGAAAGCAATTACCTGGAAAACGAATGCCTGCGCTCCTCCTGAAACCTCTCACGCGCCACCAATTCCATAGAAGAAGCGTCTGTGAACGCTTCAGGTCCGGACTTTTTCTTTTCCCTGTTAAAATCAGTTTGACCATTATGACAATTATAGTTGGAACTTTATTCCAAACAGACACCAAAATACAAAACATGGCCAAGATGAGAAAAAGTATACTGCATGCAATGCCAAACAGGAACACCTTAGTCAAGCAAAACGAGTTTAGAATTCCTCCAGGATTTAGGGAAAGTTGTAGATGTGCATTTCTCTTGCTTGAGTTTTGCACATTTGCCACCTGCAATGAAAAGGTCTGTTGGATAAAACACAATGTCATTTTTTGCTTCTGTCAGTTGCACTTCAGTGTAACTGCAGTCCAACGCGCTAACGAAAATACCAAAGCGCAAACCGGTGCAACTTCATGGAGCCAAACACTTACTCCTTTTAAAGTCTCCATTGTTCCTGTAAAACTCCTCCCTAGACAAGGGAGGCGAAGAGCATCCTGGCTTCTGCGTGAAATACGGTGGCCAGCAGGACCAGGGAACGGATTGTCCCTCTGTACTCAGCCCTGATGAGGCTGCTCCTCGAACCCTGGGTTCAGTTTTGGGCCCCTCACTACAAGAAAGACACTGAGGTGCTGGAGCGTGTCCAGAGAAGAGCAACGAAGCTGCTGAAGGCTCTGGAGCACAAGTCCTGTGAGGAGCAGCTGAGGGAACTGGGGTTGGTTAGCCTGGAGAAAAGGAGGCTGAGGGGGAGACCTCGCTGCTCCCCGCATTACCTGAGAGGCGGTTGTAGTAAGGTGGGAGTCGGTCTCTTTTTTTCCCAGGTAACAATAGATAAGAGGAAAGGAAACAGCGTCAAGTTGCACCACAAGAGCTTGAGATGGAATATTAGGGAAAATTCTTTCACCAAAAGGTTTGTCAAGCATTGGAACAGGCTGCCCAAGGAAGTGGTTGGTCACCATCCCTGGGTGTCTTAAAAGAAATGTAGAGATGGTGCTTAGGGACCTGCTGTAATGGTGGATTTTGCAGTTTTAGGTTAACTGCTGGACTCAATGATCTTAAAGGTCTTTTCCACCTAAACCTAAAGGATTCCGTGATTCTATAAAGAAAGTGCTGCTGTTGCTGGGTGGGTATTTGAATGAGTCGCTGGCAGTGCTGTTGGCTGATGACATGTTTGCAGGAGCTGGGGGATATTCTGGAGCGGGACGGGGGTATACCCATCAGATGGAGGCTGACCAGGTGGAAACTGAGGAGGTAGTGGTGGTGGTGGTACCACCAGTGGGAAAGGAAGTGCCTGGGGTGGCGGAGGATGCAAGGGAGGTGGAGGCACAGGTACAAAGGCTGCTGTTGATGATGGCAGTGTTGGGGCCTGAGTCCTCTGGGTACCTTTGCTACGTGGATGTTCTCAGTTGGAACTTCCAGAGAAACCCAAACCCATGTGTCACTGTCACACTCTGCCCTGATTTTCAAGAGGAAAGTGAATGAAGCGGGAGCATGGTGGCGAGCGCTTCTTGTTCTCAACCTGAGCAGCTTTTCTGGCAGCTTCCTGTCCATTTGAGCCTACCCTCATTTCTGGATCCTCACACTTGCTTTCCACATCTTCACCCCAAGCAGTTGCCTCAGTCTTCTCCCCCTACATTCAGCTTTGTGACTGTGGGCAGAGGCTGCCCATGCTTAAGAGAGACTCCCATCTCCCAGTGCCAGGTGCCCACGGCTCCTCTGCCACTCCTCCATACACTTCATACTTCACACTTCTGAGCTTCAAAGGACTGCACAGATATTAACCAAGCTTCTCTCAAACTTCCTTTCAATTCTTGCCCATAAACTTCCTAGGTTGTTGCCTCGTGATGATCTCTTTGACCTGGTCTTGTCCCTGAACTGTTCTTTCCTTGCTTATTGAATCTGAGGATTTTAGGTATCTCTGGGACTGATGCTGTGTTTTCTTTTGATTTATCTTTAAGATTTTATAAACACGATGCACACTTATCATCTATCCATAACAAATACATACCAAAAGGAAGAACTAACTGGCATGGCAGTAATAGCGAAAACAGACTCCTCTCTCTCCAACTGAGAGAAAGCAGCTTGGCTATTTGAGATGACTAAAGAAATTCAAAATGGTCACAAAAAACCAGCACTGACTCTTGCAAGAATTTGCTCAATCACTAAGCCATTACAAATAAAATGTTGGAGGCTGATTCAATTAGGAAATCAATGTCTTCAGCCCTATCCAGCCAGTAATTCAAAAGGGTGGCTCTGCACCTCAACCTGTCATTAGGTTTAATTGTGATAAATACTTATGGTTTCTTCCAAAAGTCTTTGTTTTTCACAATCTACTTTTCGGTCACTTACTGGAGTTTTATTTGTAATAATTTTACTGCAAGCACAGATCCCCTTTGTTAAAGCCAACTCAAACCGAGCCACTTAAAAATGAATGACCACTTGTATTCTCCACAGCTTTCTATGCATATGTATTTCATTATACATCAGCTATTGTAGAAGTAATGTACGTGTTAGAGCCTGGTTTAACAGGTTACAAGTAGTCATAGACTAAATTCCTGTGAAATACTTACAGTCCCCAGCCTGGTCTGCCACCTGCTGAGCGAATTGCACTGGCTCTCATCGGATGGCCTTTTGGAGTGGGGAGAGGAAAAAGAAATAAATCCCATTCAGTTCATCTGAAGATAATTTTTTTAAAAGAAATTCTAAAGGTACGGTCACTCACCAGGTGTGGGTAGTTTTTGCTCTTGGGGGCCCAGGAGACATGGTAATGCCGGTTGTCTTACTACAGGAACCGGACAGCCCTTGTGAATAAATGCAAACAGTTGGAAAATCAGCTCTAATCAATACTGTATTTCAAAAGCATATGTTGAAATAAAACTTAACATACTGCTGATTGACAGAGAGGAAGATTTAGAAACTTTGGTGGCAGTCACCTGAGCAGCAGGAGGTGTCACAGTCACGAGTGGTCGTGCAGGCAGTGACGGCGGCTGTTGCTGCTGCTGCTGAATCTCCTTACAGAGCCCTGTTGTGTAGCCGGTTCCATTTTGGAAACTGTTCACAGCCTAGAGGCAGAAGAACATTGACAAAAAGATCAAAGTGTCAGATTATGATGATAATAGATGAAGAAAAGCCTCCACAGGGTAAAATGACTTGCATATTCCTGTAAATGCTGTCAGGCCTAATGCAGCACACAGAGATAGGAACACATCACATGAAACACTGCTATTAAGGACTGGTAGCTCAGAGTATCCGTAGTTAAAGGACTTCAGTGTTAACAGCGGATTTGAGAGGTGGGCAAGCATGTTTAAACAAAAGTATGACCTCAGTTTGCCCAATTACCTCTAAAGAGTTGTCAGCTTCTGTAGCAATAGATAATGCATTTGAAAAGTAAATGTAGCCTTATTCCGTTTAGCTTTCTTTAAGGGATGTCAAAAATTTCTTCCCTTTCAGCTTCTTACAAACAGACTTTCCTTACAAACAGTTGATGAAAAAGTCACCGCATTACCTGGCGCAGGAAGTTGTTGGCAGCTAAAGCATCAGGAGAAACACCTGTCTGATGACACGCCGGGCAAGCATGTTCCTCCGATTCCAGTAAAGCTGTTCTAATACCTGTGTGTAATTAGAAGTGTCAAAATAGGTTCTAGCCAAAGTAGGGAAATCTTTGGGCTTCTCATCAATTATAAGAACACGTAGACGAATGATGGGTGAATATGGTCTTGAATGGAGAGCATGAAGCTATAAATGTTCAGGAGTGTAAAAAATGTCTAGTATGCAGCAAATTGCTATACAGTTTTGGCATTTCCCTGTTGTAACAGCTGAAAACATAAAGTGGGCTGTGTCCTGAGGTTTGGACTAGTTTTTTTCCACTATCCAGTACGGCGAGAAGCCACCAACATCGAGGCTAATGAAGAAAGCACATCTCAAAAAGCCGTGAGTCGGTTCGAGTTCTGGAGGTTTAACCAACCCTCCCGTGGCTAAGAATGTAGATTAAATGCCTGACTTGTGGCAGACCAGAGTCAGTCACCAGAGCTGGCTCTATAGCTGTGTATGAGAGAAAAGGCTGTGGACAAACTACATGCATGCCATTTCTAATACTGTAACCACCTGCACAATTATGCACTCTTCTCGTACTCGTCCTTCTGCATGTGAAGAAGATTTGACTAGATACACAGAAAGGGAAAAAAGCTTTCTGGGCTTTTTTTTTTTTTGCCTTTTTTTTTTTTTTTCTCCATTATAGGAGAAGAGGCCTTTCCTACACTGGGCGTACTGAAGTATGAAACAGACCTGGTAGCACAGGTGATCTCCTATTCCTGCTTTCAGAAGATCCAATGTGGTGTTTTGGATTAATAAACACGGGAGGGGAGTTTACTCCTTACATCACCTTAGTCACTTACATTCGTCACAGTAACTTGCTCCACAGCAGGGAATAATTGCTGCATCCGTCACTGGATCTTTACAAATGGGACATAACAACTCATTTGGAACAGGACCGTCTGCGGAGGAGGAGGAGGAGGAGGAGGAGGAGGGCTCCTCTGGTAAAAAGGGTGGCTTTTCCTTTTTCTCTCTAGCGTAAGCTTCCCTGGAGGGCAGGTGGGCAAGGAAAAAGAAAAAAAGTGAAAGATGGGTAAAGGAAATCTTTCCCAAGCTTTGGCTTTTATCAAAGGAAGATAACAGGTGGAAGTCTTCTCACTCCACGTTGGCTTTCTACAACGTAGGCAGTTAGGTTAAATGACTCTTCTAGAGCCACAGTATCAGAAGAAGGAGGGGGGAAGATTTTTCCCTCTGCAGAGCTCTCCAATCCATTGGATCAACTACAAAATTAGCTCAGACTAGAAAAATGATTGCTTGACAGCTAGAGAGCAGGGGAAAGGAATCCCACCTCTCCTTTGCCAGAGGGTAAATGCAAATTGCTGGATGAGGGTAAAGTTAGTCCCCAAGTCATTTCATTTCATAAATGAAAGAAGTCTGTGTTACAGCTTCTACAACAGGAGATCCATGACAGAAAAAGAGAAGTGCTACCGAGTGCATTTTCAAACAGCCACTCTAGTCAGCACACAGGAGTAATTTCTTAGTTTATAGCAACAGGAACACTTCAGTCCGTTTCACACATGAGATTTGCTAAAAGTCAGAGAAGAAGGAAATCTCAGTCCAAGGGCTATTTGTTAAGTTTTGCAAGAAGCCTTTGAAACGTAAAACCAGAAGCAAAACGAGCATTCAAAGAGCATGACACCAAGTGGAAACACTACTGAAATGTCTTGCAGAAATACAGGTTCTTAGCATACCCCAAGGTCAGCCAGCTTCCAGGGGCATGAACAGTAGGACCACTCTATTTCAATATTGGAAAGTATTGCAGATTTTAAGGTTAAGATACGATGGTAGTGCTTCCTCCCTCGTAATTAGAGGCTGGCCACCTCGGCTGCATTGCCACTCAGACATTTACGCACGGTTGCTCTCATTCACTGTTTGGTCGGTCCAATGAATGCCATACTTACGCATTAATAGCTGGTATTGCATATTTCCCAGCCTTTGTCAACATAGCACCTTTTGTGTTGGGATCCTTCACCTCCATCAGGAAACTCCTTGGAATTCCAGTGCTCCTTTTAATTCTGCGAACAGGCTCCACATTTTTGTCCTGTTAAGAAACGGAAATGCAGACATCTCTCCTCTTCAGACGCACACTTAAAATGACATTTCAGTGATAATTTGAAGCAAAACGAGCATAATTGAAAGCCTTTAATCTCCTCCTTTTACCTAACATAAGGGCTGCTCGACTCAAATTCCTGCTTTCCCCAACAAATATAGCCAGGACGTATCACAGGTTTGAGCAGGGGCTTGAACCCAGTCGTCAATCTTTGCCTTAACTTCAGGACCCTTAAGGGTGAAATAGCCCTTTGCTCGCCATCCGCTCAGAGCAGAGACACAAAACTGCTCCCCCTCCAAAGCCCTTGGGCAGCGTGAAAGCTTAATTCAGGGCTCCAAATCAGCCCCCATGGAAACTTACATTCGCCATCTATATATGAAGGCTGAATTCATCCCTCCTGCAGGTACATTTAGTGACTGATGTTAAACGGCATGAACATTCAGCCAGAGGCTTCTGTAGTTAAAACTCACAGATATTCAAGAGACGGGGGTCAACAGAAACCTCTTGTTTTTAGAGGAAATACCAACAACTTTGAACTGTCATTAAAAAAGAGTTAGAACCAGAAAAAATTCCAGTACTATCGGAAAAGATGCAAATATGTATGAAAGTTCACGGAGAAAGACCTATGGACATCTTTAATGTCTGTGACCTAGAGACAAGAAAGTTTCACATTTAGAATTCCAAGTTTGCCTTGAATTTGGAAGGGTTTTGCAACATTGCCATGTAACGTTTCGCCCCAAGAGAAACAGTTCTTACTAGGAGTGTTCATGTCTTTGTCACATAAATGCCAAGGTAAAAACCCCTGAAAGCTCGATAACACCAGGCGCCTGCCCCAATCTTACCCTGTTTATTGGGCAGTTCTTGGTATAGTGGCCAGGTTCTCCGCAACAAAAGCAACCGGATGATGGTGGAGGCAGACCCAAGGGTTCCCTCAAGTAACTAGAAGGTTTGGGGGAAAAAAGGAAAAGGTATGCATCTGTCTGTCTTCTTAAAACAAACCTCTCCACCATTTTTCCATTACCTTTGAAGACCACATTTGACACTTACTTGGATGGATCGTATTCATGGCAAGACTGTATCATCATCGCCTTTATCTTATCCTCTTCGGAAGCATTGGCTTCAGCCAGGTTAGCAGTCTGTTTAACGGGTAATTATTGACACAGACATTAGGCTACAAATAGGCTCTGCTTGTACCTTACATAAAGACTTGTGTAGCCAATCCAATTTTCTTCCAAGCCGACTGAAGCCATGTGTAGAAAAAAATACAGCAGCCAGCATTTTGAAGCTGACCTTTACTCTCCAGACTAGTTGAAGAAGCTAGCCACTGTACATTTAACTGAGGAAGATGTGTGCAAGTAGCATTATTTACGTTTTGCAGCATTAAAAGGACACACAACTTAAGAGTCGTGGCGGTTGGTTTTGCTTGCTGAAATTCAGCTTCAGACCCAGAAGCATTAAAAGGAATCAAGCTTTCCAAATTGTAATACAAACCTTACGCAGAACTAGATCTTCCAACTATGGAAGCCAGCTGATTACTTTTTACCTAGTACTTCTTCAAATGTTTCTATTACACACTAGTCCAGATACAAGCAGGGTCGAAGGGGGTGACTGTAAATTATTTGGAACTTGAAGCACCTATCCTTCAGACCAACCACTCATGTTTTTCTTTTTACATGCATTCATTCACAAAAGCAACCCACTAGTTTCCACATGTTATTAAATAGCCGTTTCATATACGCAGGAACATAATCCAGATGGCCATCTATGATATAATTTCCAGTAACATTTGCAGAGAACTTTTATAGAGACTTGACTGATTTGTTTGAACCCAAATGGTTTACAAAGCACATCCAAAACCCACAAAACATTTCTAGGAACAGACCAACATTCAAACATGGCATTCAATACATAGTCATAACAAAGCAGAAAAGTTCTTACTACACATTGACTCCTGTGCCAGCCTGCACTAAAGAGGTCAGGGTAACAGTTCTGAGCTGCTTTGTTACCGATCTCCTGTATTTCTGAAATACTTTAATTTCTCAAAAGCTTGGACAGTTTTCCACATTTTAGAGTAAACTTCACATGACTTTACAGAGCCAAGAGAAAACCCTGAGGGAGACCAATGTCTTTTGGTGGCTACTTTCCAAACTAATTCTGCACACACCACCACCACCACCACCACAACCCTGCTGCAAAATGATAATTAACACAATTAAATTTCTGCAGTGAGCGAGGGAAGAAGTTCCCAGTGGGAAGAGATTTCTTTTTCTTGGAAATGAGCTCCGGCCTTCCTTTTCAGAGGAAAGAACTAGCTCCTCTGCCTTAGGCCCTGCCTTCTCTAACCTTTCTAACTTCAAAGACTATGCTTTTAATCATTTCTGTGGCTAGCACGATGCCTCTTCACCAAGTGCAATCACTAGTGTTTCCCCAGACAACGTTACACATTGCTGAGCACAAAATACAAGCGGTTCCATTGCAAAACATGCTTTCAGGCGGTCACATCTGCTGCTGTGCCTCACATAAACACTGGTACAGTCCTATCAACAATTAGGTACACTTGCACAGTTTTCACAGTCTGCATGTAAACAAATTAGGTTGTGTCGTCCTCTGTCTGTATGCCACAATTCAGGCCGTCCCGCCTGATCCATTCAGAGAATGGATCTCTAACTGTAATGACCAGAAATTCAAAACCAACCATGCAATTGTCCATGTTCAAGAAACACTTTTGTTCAGTCTGTTGCAAAGGCCCCTGAAATGCCCATAACGTACAGCCAATTAAATTCTTCTGTAAAAAATTGTGTTAGTTGCCAATGAAGAATTAACGGGACGTATGAAAAATGGTAAACAGCTTCTGAAGTGCTGCTTCTTTGTGTCTCGTAGATGAGTAATACCGCAACATTACACTGAGGCCAATAAGGTCCTCCCCTTCCATCTTCCCAAGCTGGGAACTACTCTGTACAGGACAGTATCAAAGTAGACACACATTTTAAAGTTAAAATAAACACTCTGAATTATTAAAAACTAATGGTTTGCTCATATTACAGCAGTTATCTGCCTAGAAATCACGGTGTAAAGTTTAAAAGCACAAGGACAGCCCCCCACTCCCACCCACAAAAAAAACCCACCCCCTTTCTTTTTAACTATTTCACAAGAAAGTACATCTAAGCATACCTTAATAAGCTGGGCCAGAGAAAGAGGTGTGGAAGAGTCGCCAATCTATTCAGAAAAATTAAACACATATTCAAGTTCTACAATCAAAACATAGCAATAGTTCACCCCTGCTGCTGTATGAAAGCCTGCGCTATATCCTCTGAGTGTCACTGAAAGAACCATCTCCAAGCCAGTGGACGTTGCATTTGTTCAAAACAAAGTCCAAACCTTTGACAGCTTAAGTATGCCTACATTGTTCATGAGAAGCAACGAAAGGAACCAACCCCTCTTGAGATCAATATATTGCTCAGGATACCTCAGAGGGGGACCCCTGTCAAATGCTCACAACTGCTTAAAAGACAGAGGGTTAAGGAAGCGGTCGATTTTCAGCTGCAAAAGGATTGAAAAAAACCCCATTTCCCTTTATTTGAGGAGGAAGTGTCACTACAGGAAACATTGTCAGTGCACTTTATAAATTAATCAGTTAATAGCTCATCATTTTCTACATGCACACAGGTATGATTCATGAACACAGTACAGGTTTTGGGTTGCCTTTCATTTACTTTAATTAGACCCCAAGTTCATGAATTTCTAGATTAAGTTATCCTAAGAGCTTACAAAGTGATCAGATCCAGTGACCTAGAGCTCGTGTAATGCCTCACACCATTCTAGTGAAGAAAAAGCAGTTATGCATACAGATGAAAAGCAAACACCACCACAAAGTAAGGTTTGTACTATGAGGGCTATCTTGAAATGCATCGTTGCACGTAGCATTCCACCCAAGGGACAAATGGAGATCTAGGCCATTACTAGTCAGGTATCTCCTTGAGTTGCTTATTCATGTTTTAGCAGCAGAACGACAGTGTTTTCAGACCTGAAGAAAAATGCTGCCCCTTTTCCAAATGTAAATTCAAAGTGGTGGTGTACTAAAGAGTGGCACCAAGTTCAGTGGTGCAAACCTTGAAACTACAAGCCCTAAAAATGAACATATCTGTACACACACAGTCATACAAAAAATATTGTATGAAATGCAATGCGTTACTAGGCACAAATACCATTATTCACATTAGAACTACACAACTGTTGGCATTGCTCAGTTTTCACTATGCTGAAGCAAATACAGTGGATTTACAGCATACACTATGTCTCACTGGAAAATATGTTAAGTCAATGTCTGGAAAATTAATACAAGGCTACATTGCTTAAAATTAGCTGCAGCATGTAGAAAAAAGTTTCAGCTTGCATTTGTACATACTTCTTTTGATGTTCCACTCCCTGGCTCAGTTCGACTTCTAGAAGAAGAAAGAAAGAAAGATGATCAGAACTTAAACCAAAGCACTTGTAACCAACATAAAGCAGAGAAAACAGTTTATAAATCCTGAACATCAAAACATTGTGTTCTGATAGTCTTATGAATATGGAAATTTATTTCTATACATAAATTGTGCTCTCCTGGTACATTCAGTGCAACTGAAAAAAAACCCTCCAAATCCCATTCCTTCTTTGTCCCCAGTTACTCTAAGATACAGAATACAGCAGTGCAAGAAGAAGTCCTCAGATATTTTCTTTCTGCTCTGTAAGTATCAAAACTATGAAGACTGTACTACTACTATTTCTGTTCTTAAATAGTCAGCCATCCAAATATGAAGGCACCTTCAGCCAATCTGCATAGCCCCACTATCACAAATAGGTACCAGATAGAGCACTTTGGTTTCTACACTCCTCTGACAAAACAAGAACAGCTGTCTGTAGAAAAGTGTTTCTTTGTGGAAGCCCAAGCACTGTGTCCAGGTACCTGCCATACTTAGCCTAAAGCGACTAAAAATAGCAGTAGAAACATCACCTGAAAGCACTTCCTAGGATTTTCTGTGATCGAGGAGGCCTGTGTCAAAAAAATAAGAAAAAAAGTCTTGATTTCCAGAACTTGCTTTAAGATCATCTTGAACATGCTACGATATTTTAGGAAACACAACACACGAGCGCTTGCCGAGATTCCACATACTCATTGGTCTGTACCTGCATGCTACTCATGAATCAAACATGCAACCGCCAATCTAGTTAACAAACAATTCATACATCATCCAAAGCGTCCCAGGAGCAGAGGCAACCCAAAGGCTGCTGTGCAATTAGTGCACAAACAGAAAGGCTCATACTTCCTGCCACTGCTACACCACCACCAGGCTGGCATGTACAGCCACGTACCTCCTGAAGATGAGGAAGCGCGAGGAAACGCTTTAGATTACCACACCACGGTTTCTTCATCCACTTGCCTTGAGGCAGATACTACAAGGTGAATAACGCATTTCTGAAGGCCTCTCCACCATGACAGCATGCATTCATCATTCCCAAACATTAGCGACTCTACCAGTTGTTTCCACAATGTTTCCAGCTGAAGGAATAGAAAGCTAACCTGCCTGATCCATTTGCAACTTGAGGACAGCAGCGGCATTCATCCCTTATCCCCACATGCCGGTATTTATTGGATCTTTGATGCCAGTGGCACCTAGCCTCTCATTTTAGGGCAGCATTCCAACACCAGGAGAGGGTACCATCCGACCAGAAATGGAGGATATGTTGACAAGACAGCACTAAGCATCCCTATCTAAATTAATCCCCAAAACAAGGCCATGTTTAGAAGCACAGTGTCGTGGCATCCAGAAATTCTTGGTAGTGCCTGAAAGCACTGCAACAGCTACTGCAGTAATGTGCCCAAGGCTTACAGGAGAGCCACATAAATTCACGGGCTTTTGCTTGCTTTTTGCTTCATGGGTACTAGGATGCTGCTGTACGGTTTGTTTGAGACACGCTGTAACTCGCCAGTATACTTTATTTATTGAGAACTAACATTAGAAAGACATGGCAAAGCCACAAGTCAATAATATCTACTAATGGTGGAGGAGAGGTCTATCTTGAAGAAGGCTGGAAAACATGACCAAGCAAACCATGCTGATACAGCTGATACAGAACTGGACTGTACGAATACGTCGATGAAAGCAATAATGCTGTAGTCAGGCTTACACTTGAATATCTGCAATTGTAATCAGATTCTCTGTCCTCCATAAACCTGAGGAATACAGAAGTAATACCTGGAGCACAGATAGCAGCTTAGGGTGAAAACAAACTTAGAAAGGTAACTACTAACATTTGGGAATGTGCTAGACTGCTTTCTGAGCTTCAGGTTTGGAAAAGATCAACTGTTCCTTCACGGTACTGGCAATACGGCACAAAAGGCGATACGCTTTAGGATGTTGTTCTTTTCCCCTTGCCCGACACAGACATTGTCTTTAGGAGTCTAATAGGAATCACTTAAGAATGAAACTTCTTGTTTGCATGGTTTGCCAGCTGGCCACTCTCAGTCTTTCCTCTGGAGATAGTATGGAGCCCACACACACCCCCACAACTTTGGGGTGTAAGAATACCCTGTGCCCCCTCCCCCAAACAAAGGAAGCAGTCAAACACTGAGACTCGGACTGCTGGGAGATGGGAACAAATTACCCATTCACATTGCAATGTGCCTCTCTGTTTACTCTAAAAGCCATAAAAGCAAAAGCATACAATAAGGAATCCCTCTGCATCGAGGAAACAGGATGGACAACTTGACTCTCAGAAAAAACAACCCCAAGAACAAACCCAATTCAAATGTCTCAACAGTTACCACTGTTGGGAGTTTGAATGCCACGTCCCAGCAGGCTCAAAAATCTAAGTCTGCTTTGGGACAGATAACTTTAAAATCTGCCCTGCTCTGTCACAACAAAATTTAACAGCAGCTTTAACATGAAAGATACAACCTGAACGCCTCCGTAAACTAATAGCCACAAAGAAGGTGAACACACTGAAACCCCTCCCAAAGAAAACAACGCTTTATGGCTACTTACCCAAGGTCTGTTTTGCCGGTAGCTTTAATTCCTCTAACAGGGACTCTCCTAACAGTTACCGATGAGTTCCTTGGAATCAGGGCATTATCATCTGTGTATTCTGAAAACAACATCAACAGAGAAAAAAGCATCAGTCAGTTCGTAAGAGTGATATTAATATGTCATGACATAGCACTTCAGGGAATCCCTTTACAGATAGAAAAGCAAAATTCTACACACAGCGTCATGCTTTTTTATCATCTCAACACACTAACGGTAACTTTCCGGAAATCTTCAGGTCTGACAGTCAAACACAAGCAGCAAAATCTTTTCCATTTTTTTTGAATCGTTTCAATGCCAACAGCAAAATGGTCTCTAAAGTCACTAAAGCAGAGTCTGCTAAAGCATGAGGTTCTTGCCCGATCTGACTTACATTGCTTTTGCTCCTGTTAGCTTACAAAACCCTAGAACATGTCTCTATAATAGTGAGCACGGAAGAGGACACACACACACACACCCCCCGCCTCCCACCTTTTAAAACACGTCCCAACCATCCATTTTGCCTTCCCACCATCTTCAAAAAGACCCCACCATCTCTTTTTTTTTTTTTTAAATCCTGTTCACTTTTAGCTTCTATTAGCATTGCTTCTATTATGAGATTTCTGTGATCACACGGCTTGGAAAAATCTGAACGAGTTGGCCATCTTCACTCAGGATTCACTGAAGGTCTTTCCAAGATCACGTCAACATTTAGTACAGGACTCCTGCACAAAGTTATAAAACCCACTACCATATCTCCACAGGTAAGAACTCCAAGAACTCCCTTTAGGCAGAACATCCTGGCCTAGTTCTTTCCCTCATCTTCTGAAGGTGACTTTAAGCACGTAGATGCTGTTCAATAAAAACGGAAATTCACGGTTATGTATAAAACCCCAAAATCTGGCATACATGTATATGACACTGAAAGTATTCCTTAGATTTGCTCTGACAACCACTGGGGAATTTTTGCATTTTCACATGGAAAACACCCTTACAAGAGTTCCAGTAAGCATCTGGGTCACAACCTGTACGTCTGCCTCTACCTGCATGTGTATCTCTACCGCTGTATGACATGCGATCCCATAACATCCCCAAGACCCCTAACACTGTGCTGTTAAGTCTCCTCACAGGTACTCTCCTGAACATACTTTACCTATCTGTAAGTAAATGGCGTCTTTAGGTCCAGCCACTTGAAAGGCTAGGGCCAAAGTTACAGTTACCACAGCAGACATTTTAATACATCAAACAGGAAGAGGAAAAAAACTATGAGTACGCATTTTAAAGAAAAAACTGTTGTAAGAATGTCACAGAACCACAGGAAAAAAGAAAAACAAAACAACCCCCCAAATTCTGGAATGTTTAAGGAATGGAAATGGTTTCCAAGTCTTTTTATTTCTGAAAAGCCATATGCAAAGTCTTTAATCACATGCAAGCTTTGTGAGATGGTAGACTACCAAACTGAAACAGCACACAAAGTAATACAAAACCATTACCGTCTCTGAGAATCAAGCACCATTTCTCAGATTCACAAGAACTTAGGGCTTCTCTGAGAACATTTCTTAGGTATATTCATCATAACTGATCTGCCATAAAACTTCAATATTGCTCTGACACCGTTTAACAGGCAGTACCAGGAAAAAAATGCACCGCTCAAAAGGAACAAAGAAATGATGGTCAATAGCATCTGAATGAACATGTCTTTGGTGTAGAAAAGAAGCCGTATTAGCAAGAAATGCCAAGTATACTTTAGATAGAACACTCGTGTACAAGATGGCTTTTCCAGGGTCTGCACAGATTCTCAGTCACAGATACACTCTTGATCCAAAACGTTGCTACTGAGCAGTTTCTGCAACAGCCAAGCACCACTTTTCCAATGCGGTGGAGTAAAAATAGTTGAAGACAAAATTCAGTCGGCAAACGCACTTATTTTTCCTTCATGCCTTTTCTATCACGTTCAGCCTTCTCTGCTGGGTTTCAAAGAAATCTGGCAGGTTTGTGATTACAAGGCATTCTCCCACGTTTCCTTATCGTTTTGCCTAGAAGAGTTCCCAGAAACCAAACCTCTTCCACGTGCTGTGTCACACATCGGCCCCATATGCTGCTGTGCCTGGCTGCGCACACAGCCCTGGCGGCAGCTGCCAGAGCACAACCACGGAAGAGCAGCTCTGAGGCCCCAGCACAAGTCACCATTGCCAGCTGTGGCCCAGCCGCCTCACTGGCCGCCTTCACCACCGCCAGCCGGGCGGTCCCCGCACCCGCCACCCCCACACACCTTCCATGGTCTGGGCGTTGGTGACCTGCAAGTCGCAGTGGGTCGCCTTCAGCCTTTCGCGGCTCATGATCTGGCACCTGAGGTCGCGCAGGGAGATGTGGAGGCCGTGAAAGGTGACCACATCAGAGTTCAGCTTGGAGGAGAACTTGTAGTGGACACACGACATGGCCGGGGCCAGGCGGTGCCCGTTCCGCGATGGCACCTCACGCAGCAGCTCAGGGCCCACCGAGGGGCTGGGGCCAGCAGCGCGGGCTGAGCTCACCGTCTCCTCCTTGCAGCCCAGGTGGGAGGACAATGGGGACAGGCCCTGGCTCCGCCTCCGCTCCCTCCTCGCACCAGCTCTGCCAGGCCAAGCTGCTCGCTATGGCAACCCAGGCGGCTCCGCATTGTGACAGAGGGGCTCAGGGGGCCACTCAGCGCTCCCTGGGGGAGGGGCCTTCATCAGCCCCGCATCTGGGCTGCTGGTGTCCCTTGCTGTCACCCCCAGGCTGTCACCACCCCATGTCCTCTCACCCCCAGGCTGTCACTGCCTGCTGTCCCTTCCTGTCACCCTCCAGGCTGCCACTGCCTGCTCTCCCCTCCTGTCACATCCAGGCTGTCACTACCTGGTGACGTAAGCTACATAAGCTAAAAAAACAAACAAAAAACCTAGCAAACAAAACAACAACAACAACCAACAACAAAGAAAACCTACTTTGGTGAACACTAAAACACCCATGACTTTTTCAAACTCTTCACTACCCGACATGTGAGTCAAGGGACAGCATCTCCTAAAGGCTCTTTTGCAGGCACTTCCTGAAGACACCCCCACCCCACACCCCATCCTGCTTTTCTACTTCTGCACAAAGAGGTTAAGAAGAGTTACACGTTTAAGTTAAAGGAGGCAGTTTCTGAAATTAGACCAGCCATTTTTCATGAGGATGTGCCCCTTGCCTTGCACCTGGCAACCAACAGGGATGTGGACCCAGCAGCACACACCAGGGCCATGCACAAACCACCACCTTATGCACTAGGAGAGCATCACAAGGCAGATGGGGCACCCAATAATGCCAAAAAATGGCTCTTGGCAGCAGTTGGCTGTGTGAGCAGACTAGTTCTTTTAGTCGGACACAGAAATCGGAAGTGATTTCTTCATCTTTTCCTGAAGCAGATTTTCAGTAGGTACTGCCAAATAATGCAAACCCCAAGAAAAGTTAAAGCAGGTACTTTCATCCTCACTAGATGCATATCCCTGAAGCGTTTCTCACATTCTCTTCTCCGCTCTAAAGGGTCTCCACCTGAGATGCATTTGATTTACATTACTGTTAAGCATAGACCTCTGCCAGACAGAGGTCCTTTCTGGACGTCTCGCTCCTGGCTGGAAATTCCAGACACCTCCTTTAAGGACAGAAATCCAAAGAGCTACAAGAAGCTTTTTAAACCAAGCACGGCAAATAAAAAGCAAGCAAACAAACAATGACAGGTAAACCTCTGAGGCACTAACGAAGATCAAAAGGTTTCCTGTTAAGTCCACTACCCCTCACAAAACAGTCAAGAGGCTTAAAGAGATGCCTGCAAAGAAACCATAGATGGAAGATAACTGATAACTGCAGCACGAGCGACCAACAGGGAAACGGCAGCACTGACCCTTCTCCCACTCCTCCTACGAGCTCTTTGCCGGCCATGTGAAGAGGCAAAACCAAGGATGACTGAAACAGATCCGACAAGAAACTGCCTCCTTCAAATCCAAAATGACCAAGAAACCTATTTGAAACACGGCTTCACATTCACAATCATGGATGGTGAACCTCCCCCTAAGCAGGCATTGTGCCTTGAGACAGGAGCCAAGTACTGCTTAGAGTCGCCACCATGAGCAGACATCCAACCCCAAAGCATCCACAACGCGCAGACAAACCTCCACCACTTTGACAGCAAAGATTCAAGTCACACAATACTCGAGTCCAGGACTTTACAAAATGTCCCTCAACTTCATGACAGCAGCCTCTCGGTAGGTTTCTGACTCAAAAGCAAACCCCCAAAAGCCACGTAGCCGTGGGAAATCCTTTGTCCTTCCATGTGGCTGGTGACTTCCCATGGCTCTTCCTCAAGGCAGGAGAAATGACAATGAATTTTGAAGCCCACGTAAATTCAAAGTACACTTAGTCCTCTGACAGTCATTCCTTATGGGCCAGCAGTCCCCTCACCCCTCCACACAACTGCCTGTTAGTCCTCTAGCAGTCATTCTCCATGGAAAGACCACAAGTCCTCCATACCTACCAACAACTCACCAGTAATGAGTCAGACCACACCACGAGTGACGCTCCCTGACCTGCAGGACTTATATTAGACCCCTAAGGATGGTTTCAAGACAGGCAGCAGGCAGAGCTGGGGAGAGCGAGGGGAAGCCCGGGGCAGCCAGCAGCTGGCGGCGGGGCCCGGCAGGGTGCA
>JAUTDB010000170.1:2496208-2511111 GCA_032274285.1 Polihierax semitorquatus
TGTGATGTCAGGTCTAGCACAGCAAGCTAATTCGTCAACAACAGCACTTGTTGTGATTTCAGGTCCATCCCAGCAACCTGATTGGTCAGTAGTAGTGCCAAGTGTGATGTGCGGGCAAGCACAGCAAACTATTTGGGCAACAGCAACACTGATTGTCATGTCAGGACAGTCACAGGGAGCTGCTTGGTCAGTAGTAGTGTCTGCTCTGAAGTCATGGACAAGGGCTGCATGCTTTTTGTGCAGCAGGGTCAGTGTTTGTGATGTTAGGAGAATCACAGGAAACTGATTGGTCAGTAGCAGAGGCAACTGTGATGTCAGGCCAAGCTCAGGAGGGTGATTGGCCAGCAGCGGCACAGGTTGTGATGTCAGGACAATCCCAGGAAGCTGCTTGGTGAGTAGCAGTTGAATCTGTGATGTCAGGCCTAGCACAGCAAGCTAATTGTCCAGCAGCCTCATTGCTGGAGGCCATTGCTGGAGAAGGAGCAAAGCGGGAAAAGCCAGAGAGCTTTCCTTTAAAGGGAGAGAGGAGGATTGGGGTGGACTCGCAGGAGAGTGGGAGAGCACAGCAGGGTTCTCCCAGGTCCATCCCAGCGTGCAGCTGCTCTCCCTGTAGCTTGTCTCCTTCTTGACGTGATGCAGCTTGGCGACCGTGGGAGGCTCTCGCTTCGCGTGGGCAAACCCTGTCCTTGCATTGCTCCCCAACAGCTCCTTACGGGCTTATTTGCGTGGACAACGTAGATGGGACTGTCCCCCAAGCTCTTCTTACACGTCTATTCCCTCCCATTGACATAGCAGCCCCTGTAATGTCCCGTCCAGGCCCTTTTTTCCTGCTGGCACACAGGGGCTGGAAGATGGGCAGTGTGGCTGGGGCGGGATCTGCTGCTGTGCTGTGTTTAGCACGTTTAAGAGTTTTTTTGGGGTTTTTCTGGGGGGCAAGGAGATGCCTTCTCATCCCATCTCTGAGATGCTCACAGGCTTCCCACTTCCTCATTCGCAGGCTCACCCAATGCTTCATCATCAGGCAGGCCCTCTGATAAGCGCTCCTACCTTTGGCCAAGGCCCTCCTACAGCTGACCCACTCCCTTTAGCCTTCTGGTGTGAAAATGCAGTACATGGCTCTTAATTCCTCATCCTGCTGCCAGGCACCACAACATGGTGCTAGTGCCTTGTGTTGAGACGTTGATTTTGCTATTAGGAAGCTGAGGTAGCTGACTTGGAAACTGGCCTTGTTACAAAGCCCAGGGAGTGCATGGCCACAGACCACCCCCGAGTGGCGGTGCCGTTGCTTTTCGAGGCTGCATGGCGGCACGAGAGCACACAGACACGAGAGCCCAAGGCCTGCAGCTTCTTTCTGAGTTGTGGGCAAGCAGCATAGCAATGGGGCCAGGGAAAGCATGTGCTGCCCTCCCTCCATACAAAGAATTCTGGGCATGCCTCCCATTGTTATTTGAACTTTCCTCGCATTATTCTTAGTGTAATAAACATGTTTGTTCACTAAGGCTACTGAAAGATTTTGTTAACCAACCACATGTATGGAATGTATGGAACCACCACATTATATGGAATGGGGTGAGACAGAGGGCACTGAGGAAGGCAGTCTGCCTTCCTCCAAAACGACCACCAGAAGGCGGATCACGACCACCTAGCAACAGCCGGCGCAAGCGCATTCTGATTGGGCAGCGTCAACAACACAGCGCAGACTCAACAGAACCTTCTAGAAAGGCCACCAAGAGCAGTGCTTGGACTCTATAAATACTGAGACTTCGGGAACTGGGGGGGTCTGAGAATGGTTACCTCCAGGCTGCCCCAGTGCTGTCACCCTTTGTATCCAGCTTACTTGAATAAAATGTAGATGAGAAATTGGCTCGCCTCGTCTATGACATTAGGGCAGGGACATCAGAAACATATAGCAAGCACAGTGCAGGGGATGCTTTGTCACCTATTCAAGGATTGAAGAGGCAGCCTCGTACGAGGCCCCGCATGGATGTTTCTTCACTTTTAAGGACATTTTTACAACCTTTCATGAGCAGCCAGCAGAGTTAGCAGTTTCAACTAGCTTGCACTGCTCAGCTGGGGTATCATGGGTGTCCTGCCTTCCATTAAAAGGAAAGGTTTCTGAGCGTGCCCTGTGATCGGTCAAGAAGCTTCTGGAAGAAGGGAGAAAGTCTTGAACTAGCCCTGCTTCTGGTGAGCGTGCATACAGTTCTGCAGTGTGCTGCTTCTCTGCGAGCAGTGCTTCTTATGTTGGAGAGCTTTCCTTGTCAGAAACCTGAGTGAAAACAAAGTGACTGCTCTGGAGTGGCACTAGGAAACCAGCTCTGCCAGTGCCGTTGCTTTGTGAAGCTGCAGGGCAGCACAAGAGAATGAGAGCTCAAGAGCCAAAGGCATGCATCTCCTTTCATAGATGTGGGCATGCAGCTTATCGATGGGGCAAGGGAAAGCAAATGCTGCCCTCCAGCAGCACAAGGGGCAGGCTGAGCCTGCTCTTGGTCGCTCTCTGTGGTGAAGCAAGAAGAGCAGAGTGCTTCTGGCCTACGCATGAGAGAAGCAGGATTTTGGCAGCTGCAGGTCTGGATAGCTGTGTCGGGACAGCAAGGCCAAGAGACATGCTGGTATGGATGTGTTTCTTTGGAAGAAGCGTTTGAGAAGTTCTCCCCTCGTTTGCCCCACTGCCTTGCCCAGCTAAACCCTCCAGCACGGGGCAAGCACACAAGCACAGCCTCTGAGCTCCGCATAAAGCAGGCTCGAGGCAAGAGCAGAAGCTGCAGGCCTGGCGTGCCTCAGCCCCTTGCCTTCTTCCTCTAGGCAAAGTGCGAGCCAAGGGCCTGTACTCCAGAGCACTGGACTTGTCAGGCCTCACCAGCCGCAGCAGCAGCATCATGGCAGAGGTAACCTGACGCTCTTCTTAAGTACAGTTCCCTTGGCTTATTTCCATTTACAGTACAGAGTGTTTTCAGGGAGGAAATTTGTTATGCAGCAGCCATGAGAAAGACCTGCTCAAACGCGAGTGCATTGAGAGAGCTGTTGCTTCTGCAGGGCGCAGCCATGTAAAGGCAGGAAATGAAATGAGAAGGCTTTCTCTGTCAATAGAAGGAGTTTTTGTTATTTTACTTATTTATTTAAGAAAGCTGCAAAGACTCAGCGATTGCTGAGTGCCTTCCCATGGGCTGCTTGCAGTGCAAGAGCTACTGAGAGGAGCAGGAGCAAGTGACTGGAAGAGGAAAAGGCCTCCTGCCCTCTGCCAACACAAAGACGACCAGTGGAAGGCTTAGCATAGAATTAGACACAAGCTCACTGGACTTGTTGCATCTTGACTCTTTTTCAGGAGCTCTGGGGCTCGTTCTGCGCTCTCTCATGCTGAGCATAACATACCCTCAGCACTTGGTGCGCCAGCCTCTGGGCACTGCATCAAGGTAAAGCTGAGGGGGAATCTTCTCATTTTTTGAGAGTGGGGGGAGAACCGTATTGGCTCAAGTACCAGTTGCATGAAGGGCAGGAGAAACGGGGGTGAATTACGTCCCTGGCATCTCCAGAGAATCGCCTCTAGTCCTATAGGCAGTGCGAATCTCCCTAACTTGGGTTGACTCTGCTTGTCCTGAAGTCAGCCCTCCGTCTGCGGCACTGCAGTCCCAACCCCTGCTCCCCCAGAGGCCTCCTTGTCCCCGTGGCTGTAAGCTTGACTGCAGCGTGCGCGCAAGCACAACTGACTTCCCAAGTCACAAATGCCAGGTGCAAGAGCTGCTGTCACCGCTGCTGCTCTTGTGGCTGCTTAAGGCCTGCCCAGCTCCAGCGAGCTTCATTCTTCCTTTCCTCCATGCTCCTCTGTAGGCAAAGGAAGTCCAGGACAACGGTACTCCTGCTTCTGTTTGCCTTCTTTTCCTCCCTTTTCGGTGAGTGCCTGTAGAGTCCGTGAGTAATGCTGCTTCTTGACCATTACTTCCTTCTTCTGCCTGGCTCCATGTACACGACTGTGCCCCAGAGAGCCCAAGTAGGAGTGGCAAGTCCCCGAGGGAGGGGGGCCACGCTTCCGCGTGCCTCGGAGGCGCACAGTTGCCTTGCTTTTCTCTGGAGGTGACGCCTCTCCTCCTAAGCCCTATGGAGCAGGCGAGCCTACTTGCCCCAGAAAGTAGAGAATCTTCCTTCAGGAAGATCCCTGGGATTGACTTGTCACCCTTCCCAAGTAGTCTCCCTAGCCCTGCTCCAGCGCTTGCTGCCTCTCTTCTTCTGGAGGCACTCCAGCTCACTTGAAGCTTCAGAGTGTCAGCCAGGTCAGCTGAAGGACTGCAAGCCACTTTGCACACAGCTCCCCTGGCAAGAGCAAGTTCAGAGTGTAAAGGGAGCCCTTCTGGTGACCAACAGGTGTTTACTACGTGGCATTGTTTGACCAAGGAGGCTTCTGGAGCACCACGACAGCTGGAAAGGTCTACATGTTCTCCTATTTCAAACCCGTGCACCAACAGGTGACATTTGCAGTGCGTCAAATCAAGGCAACTTCTGCAACTCTCAGAACTCAAGGGCATCCAGGGTGGCTTTGCTGAGCCAGCTGGCTGCCCCCATTGCGGCAAAAGGCATCATACCCTGTGCCACACCTTCCTTGCTGCAGCAGCTCTCTTGCTCTCTTTACCAAACGCTCCCTCTTTTTGTCCCTGTAGGAGGAGCAGTTTCCTCTCTCTGCCGTGCTCGTGACGAGACAGAGGTAAAGATGCTTTCCTCCTGACTAGAAGGGCTGTGGGATAAGCTCCAGTCCCGTCTCGCACAAGCCTCACGCCACACAGTGCCCAAAGCTCTACCCAACTGCCCCATCTGCCTCCGTGCCTTGCCTTTCTCCCTAGCGGTCAGCTACACCTCACCGCTCGGGCACCTAGAGCTGGGCACTTGCAAGCTCTGCCTTCCTGCTGCTTGCAAAGGGGCCTAGAGGGGTGCCCACCTTGCAGCTGCTTCTCTGGCACTCAGCCACTGACTGGAGTGCAGCAAAACACTTGATGTTCCCAGGGACCCCGAGGGAGGTTTGCTGCCTCGCTCCCATTCCCATGGCACAGTACCAGCCTGCAAGAATGCTCATCTCTGTGGCCCCCTTTTTCTAGGCAAGCGCATGAGGGCTTAGGAGCAGCACTTGACCAAATCCAGACCCTCCAAGGAGAGCTGCGGCAGCTCCACGAAGTCCTCTCCCACGTGAAATGGGGGGCAGAAGACCTTGCCCAACGTGCTCTCGGCGAAGCCCTGAAGCACACCGAGCTCCCAGGCGTGACCGGATTGGTAAGAAGCCAGGGCAGAAAGCAATCCCCACAGCTCTTTTTCTCACGCCCTCACGTACCCTAGTAGAGTTGCCTGCACTAGCAAAGAGAAAGGCTGGAGCTGCTGCTGCAACAAGTATGCTGGCTTCCTGCAGCTGCTTGTGCTGTGACTACGCTCGGCTCGTAGGGCCACCGAGGGAGACTGGCTAGTCTTCCGCTGCACTTGCTCTCAGTCTCAATAGCTCCTAGATGGGAAAAGCTGCATGGTGAGTCTCTGCACCCCATGTTTGCACGTGCTGCCCCTGTGGGGACAAGTTCTCCAGATCAAGGTGTAAGCCAGCCCCCGGAAGCACGTCTGGGCGCCTGAGGTTTATGTTGGCTTGGCCGATGCACGGGAAAGCTGCTGTTACAGCCAGGCTGCCTGCTCTCCTGCTCTTGGGAATGCAGTTGGAAAAGGCGCAGCCCACGTGCTTCATCAATTCCTCCAACTCTCACCTCAGCCCTTTGCTGAGCCTCCTACTAGCCCTGCTGCTCATTGCAGTGCTCCGCTCTTCTGCAACTGGCCCATCAGAGCCAAACAAGGTCGGCAGCTTTCCAGGGAATCGCGCAGCTCCTTAGGCCAGAGGGCAAGAGCTGAGTTCACCTGAGCTGCCCCAGAAGGGCAGCTGGCATGTGCCTCTGATAGCTGCTCTTTCCCTTCCTTCCCAGGATGTTCAAAAGTTCATCAATGAAGCACTGGAGAAGCTGGAATATAACCAAGTCCAGATGCCGCATTTTGCCCGCAAATCGTCAGGTGCGGCTACAGCACAGGCAGAGGCGAGAGCGGGCGCCTCGTGCCTATGCTTAGGCCTGTGTTAGCTTTCCTTCTGCACGGCCCATTAGCTTAGCTGAAGGAGTCACTGCCCGCGCTTCCAGGGGCGCATCATGCAAGGAAGACTGAGGGTAATAGAACTGCTGCAAATCTTGGAATGCTTGGTGGCATTTTCTCCAGTTGGTGGTACAGGGGCAACAGGCATCCTGGTGGCAGCGTCCAGGAGGACCCAGCTGTGTCCGCATCCCTTGATTCGTCCTCAGGGAGCACCAAATGGAATCTGTAGCAGTCTCAGTGGAGGAAAGGGAGGCAGGTCCCGGGGCTGTGACCGTTGACACACAAGAGGGCTGTTCAATATAAGCCCTGTTGTTCCTGAGTCTCCCAGGGTCTCCCTGGGATTTGTCCCCTCAGAGGCACAATCCTCGTGAGATTCGGCTTGGCGCTCTGATTGCCTGCCTCACAGAATTAACATGTCGCGCTCCAGAGTGGGCTAGGCCTTCCACACTCCTTTCAACATTTTTTTTTTTCATATTTGCGATGTCAGGCCAATCACAGTAATCTAATTGGTCAATAGCATTTCCAGCTGTGATATCAAGCGAAGTTCTGTAACCTAATTAGCCAACAGCGGCACTGGTTGTGATGTCAGGACAATCCCAGCAAGCTGATTGGTCCGTAGTAATGCCAACTGTGATGTCAGGCCTACCACAGCAAGCTATCTGGCCAGCAGCGGCACTGATTCTGATGTGAGATCAATCACAGAAAACCTACTGGTCAGAAGCAGTGCCAGCTGTGATATCAGGACAAGCACAGCAAGCTAATTGGTCAGCAACAGCACTGGTTGTGATGTCAGATCAATCCCAGCAAGCTGATTTGTCAATTGCAGTGCCAACTGTGATGTCAGGTCTAGCACAGCAAGCTAATTTGTCAACAACAGCACTTGTTGTGATTTCAGGTCCATCACGCAAGCTGATTGGTCAGTAGTAGTGTGAACTGTGATGTGCGGGCAAGCACAGCAAACTATTTGACCAATAGCTACCCTGATTGTCATGTCAGCACAGTCACAGGGTGCTATTTGGTCAGTAGTAGTGTCAGCTGTGAAGTCATGGACAAGTGCTGCAAACTTTTAGACCAGAAGGGGCAGTGTTAGTGATGTCAGGATAATTACGGGAACCTGACTGGTCAGTAGTAGTGCCTGCTGTGATGTCAGGCCAAGCTCAGCAGGGTGACCGGCCAGCAGCGGCACGGGTGGTTATGTCAGGACAATCCCAGGAAGCTGATTGGTGACTAACAGTTGAAGCTGTGATGTCAGGCCTAGCACAGCAAGCTAATTGTCCAGCAGCGGCACTGGTTGTGATGTCAGGACAATCACAGCAACCTGACTGGTCAGTATCAGTGCAAGCTGTGATATCAGGAAATGCACGGCAAGCTAATTGTTCAGCAACAACACTGATTGTGATGTCAGCTCAATCACAGCAAGCTCATTGGTCAATAGTAGTCCTAACTCTGATGTCAGGGCAAGCACAGAAAACTAACTCGCCAGGAGTGGCAGTGGTTGTGATGTCAGGACAATCCCCGCAAGCTGATTGGTCAGTAGTAATGCCAGCTGTGATGTCAAGTCAAGCACAGCAAGCTAATTTGCCTTCAATGGCACAGATTGCGATGTCAGGACAATTACAGCAACCTGACTGGTCAGTAGTAGTGCCTGCTGTGATGTCAGGCCAAGCACAGCAAGCTTTTTGGCTAGCAGTGGCATTGGTTGTGATGTGAGGTCAATCCCAGCAAACTGACTGGTCAGTAGCAGTGCCAGCTGTGATGTCAGGCCAAGCACATGTGACGGATACGCTCCTTTCCCAGCTCATCCTGGCCTGTACCTTACATGCAGCCCTGTCTTGTTGTTGACCACCAGCGACCAATCTAATTCTGGCAGGCGCCATCGTCCTGATTTCTATTCTCACTGAGACTCAACAAAAACAGTCCTCAAGGCTGCATCGTAAACAGGGAGATAAGGCCAACACACTAACCTGAGTCTTTGAAGTTAAAAATATGACTACAAGTCAATCATCTTATTCCATAACTACCTGGACAGCCAGAGAGCCCCTTTGAGCTCTCCTGACACGGCTGCGACCTGCACACCAGGATCTCCCCTTGAGCAGGGTCGCCTCTCAAGGTTCCTCGAGAGATCTTCTTTTCTACAACAGATTTGTGGTAAGTGAATATAGCGCGCTTTCTTTCTCCCTTGCGCTCTCTCTCTCTCTCTCTCTCTCTAACTTTACTCTGTAACATAAGCACCCTCAGTCATAAACCGTTGACCAGGTCTGGGACTAGGATTGGATTCAGCCGCACCCAGACTCCTCTCAGAAGGAGCCTGGAAAGCAAGGGGGTCCAATCTGAACCTCGTGACCCAACGGGAGGGTATCCCAAGATAATCCCGTATTATCTTGTGCCTCCATGTAGTAAATAATAGAGCGATCTTGCCATAGAATCTCGTGAAATCATTATTATACTAATAAATCATATCGTTAGTTCTCTATTTGAGTGAAGTGCATTTTTGTCACTCGCCCCTGCCACCACTCGTTCCGTGACAAATTGGCGTAGTCGGCAGGATGGCAAGTCCTATCGCTGATTATTTACAAAGGCATGGAGTGAATCCGAGTCCCTGCTTCTCAGAGCAGTGGGCTCGTGATAACTGGCATGACTGGGAAGCTGTGAAGGATCACTTGCAGTCGGCCAGAAAATCCATAAAAGATGGTAAAGGGAAATGTATTATTTGTAAGATGTTAGGAACGTGTTTGGAAGCTGCAAAGCAAGAACGTATAGAAAGGAATAAGAGAGAAGAGGAGAATAAAAAGACTGAAATGCTATTAACCTTAGAGATTCAGCGATTAAAACAACAACTACGAAAGCAAGAAGAAAAGAGTCAAAATCTAGAGAGAAAGGTAGAAATGATGCTTGTACATGCTCCTCAGCCTCTAGATGCAATGCAAGTAAAAAAACTGATAGTATCCCCTGAGGACTGGAATGGAGACATTTGGGAAAGTTTTTCTGAGGATAGTGGCTCAGATAATGATAATGACTCCCCTGAGGCTTCTGAATATGTGGCCCGACCTGTAGTAAAAACAGAAAGAACTGCTGGACCCCATGGAGGTAATCCACGACTTACTACCAGGATTACTCCCTGGGACCCTCTACAATTAGCTAACCTACAAGAAAATTATAGCAGGAAATCAGGTGAAACTGAAACTGAATATCTGTGGCGAGTCTGCCTGAGTGGTGGAGATCGGATAATGCTAAGTGGGGACGAAGCAGGTGGCCACTGGGGCCCTGGTGTTTTCCTAAACCTAGGACCTGAACCACCAGATGAACCTCATTCAGTCACCAGTCGAGTGGCTTACTGGGCTGGAGGAATAAATGTAATAGACCGAAATGAACCCTCCAAAATCCCTATCTCATCATTGGATGAAATATCTACTGCTATTACAAAAGCTGCCTGTATCCAGGCCATGCATGAACGAGGGGCTAACAACGCTCCCACATCTGCTACAGAAATAGATCCTGAAATGTTCAGACCACTGATAAAAGGTGCTCCGACTGTCCTGAAACAGTGGCTAGTGACTAAACGCGAAGAGATAAGACATGCCATTCAAGATAATGAGCGATTAGGCATTAACGACCTCCGTCAACGGCTCCCTATCTGGGCCGAGTTAATTTATGAGTTATCCAGTCTTTGCCGTGAAATGGGTTGGTGTGATTCTGACAGCAATACAGACTCTAAAGTTAAAAGCGGACGTCACAGAGTGAGACCAGTGAAACAGGCGACTGGAATTAATTTCAAAACGAAAGAACAGCGAACCTTGCAGACTGGATTAGGGAAAAGTAGGAGTGAATTATGGAAAAAGGCAGTGGCTTTGGGTGTCCCCAGATATATTTTAAGAGGTCAACCCATAAGCCTAATTCTCTGTTTAATTGACGATTTTCAGAAAGCAAAAGAGAACAGGAGGAGGGAGCGTACATCAATAGGTCAAACATCAGCTCCCGGGAAGGAAAATAGTCCCTTCTCGAGACCTAGGGAAGAATGCAGAGAAACAAGCTCAAAAAACGAGTAACGCTGGGGAGGTAATTGGGCCTGCCTGTCCGGCGAGTTGAAGCCTATCAGTGGATATGTGATAAGGGCCCATATATTTTAATTCCTGTCAGTCCTCAGCGACAACTACTAAAGTTTTTAATAGACACAGGAGCACAAATCTCAATATTGACACAACAAAGTGCTGAAGAGCTGGGAGTGCAACCCGGACGGCGAAAAGTTACGATTACTGGTGTAAACGGCGCAAGCGCTGTGTGCCGGACTGCCAAGGTCACTCTATGGCTCCCGGGTGAGAAGCGTTTGTCGACTGCTGTATTTGCAGTTAAAGATCATAATGAAAATATCTTAGGCTTTGACGTTTTAAACGGACGAACCTGGCATTTACCAGATGGCAGTGTGTGGTCATTTGGATCGAACACCTGCCCCAATCCAGGTAGAAATCGAGAGGCTACAGTGCGCGTACTCCGCACAGCCCCTGCACTACCTGATTCTAAAATTACTAACGTATCACAATATCCAATTTCTGCTGCAGCACGGGGTGGAATTTCTGAAGTCATAGCTGACTTGGAGAGGCGGCAGATTATCTCCAAAACCCACTCTCCATACAATTCACCTATCTGGCCTGTTCGTAAGCCAGACGGAAAGTGGCGACTGACAATTGATTATCGGCGTCTGAATGCTAACACTGCCTCATTAACAGCCGCTGTACCAAACATTGCAAACTTAATAGCTACCTTACAAGCAGCTGCACACCCGTGGATGGCAACACTAGACGTAAAAGACATGTTTTTCATGGTTCCCTTGCAGGAAAAGGACAGGGAGAAATTTGCCTTCACATGGGATGGCATACAATACACATTCAATCGACTCCCACAAGGGTATAAACATTCACCTACTATTGCACATGCTGCACTGGCTGAACTTTTGCAGACAGTCTCACTACCACAAGGTGTGAAACTGTACCAATACATAGATGACATCCTAATAGGGGGTGACTCTCCTGAAAAGGTTGAGGAGGCAGCCACAGCAGTATGGCAAACATTACGTAAAGCTGACATTGAAGTACCACCTGGAAAATGCCAGGGACCGAGCAAAGAAGTAAAATTCCTAGGTACTTGGTGGGTAGCTGGCAGTGCAGTAATTCCTCCAGATACCCTAAGGAAAATTGAAGAGCTGCAAATGCCCCAGTCAAGGAAAGAATTACAACAATTGATGGGAACTTTAGGATATTGGAGAAAACATGTACCTGGATTTTCTATTATTGCTCGTCCATTGTATTCACTTTTAAGGAAAGGTAAACCTTGGACATGGGAACTGGAGCATACAGAAGCAGTCAAAACTCTGACTGAAGAATTAAAAACATACCAGTCACTAGGACCAGTACACCCCCACGATCCTATCATAGCTGAATGGGGTTTTGCTGAACATGCTACTTACTGTAACCTATTCCAAACTGGCCCTGACGGACCAAAAAGACCTTTATTGTTCAGCTTGACTGCATTTAAAGAGACAGAACGACGATATTCCGAATGGGAGAAAGGACTTTTATCTTTAGTTCGAGCAGTTAAGCAGGTTGAGAAAATACATCAAGGACAACCTGTGCAAACTAGAGGACCCTTTAATCTACTAGAAGCAATCTTAAAGGGAACTGCTCCGCCAGAAGGAATTCAGTGGGTATTTCACACCCCATACTATCCCCAATCACATGGGATAGTAGAAAGAGCTAATGGGTTGTTAAAAAAGAGCCTCAATCCATGCAAAGCCCGGTGGGATATTCGACTTCCCACAGTTCTTCAACAATTAAATAATCGTTATGGACCCACTGGAAGCCCTATAAGCCGAGCATTCTTTGCGAGAAATGAACCCAGTGTTCCACCTACAGGTAAAAGACAATGTCCAACCATACTACAACCAGGACAGCCCATGGTGGTCAATCTACCATCTATTGATTCTGTGCCTATGACTCTAACCAAACCTCGTGGCCCACTTGCTTGGGAAGCTACTGATAATAATGGTGCAAAACACAGAATTAGTGCTCGATGGATATCTCCTTCTTTTTAAAATGGGGTAACCTGTTCGGCCTCACCCCACCGAGACAAGCTTTTATTTTCTCTTGCAGCAGTACACAGGATGGCTAATGGGAATGTGGTATTCTTATTGCTATTCCAAATGCCGGCGATGCTATCCCTTCGGACCTATGCTCAAAGCTCCCCAGAGTGGCCATGGACACAAGCCCGTGTTAAGTATACTGGGAATATGGGTATTCATTCTAACACAAAATTAAATCTTTCAACTGTAGTCATGCATGGAAGCAAAGTATATTTGCAAAACGAATGGGGTTGGGATAGTATTAACCGAGTCCCCCAACTCCCGGGAAGGACAGGAGAAGAAATAAAGATTGGATGTCGGATGATCAATGGATCCACCTATGGAACAGCAACTCAAATATCGGTAACTGAAATTGAATCAAAAGGAGAAGGAAAAACAATTTGTACTACTAAAAGATTGGACTGTTGGCACAATTTTACTTTGGTACAACCTGTTTTTGTAGTTTGCCTCTGGGCTCGCGATAGCATAGGGCTGACATTTAAATTTAATATTAACATTACTAAGCCTGACATAACAACATCCACCCCAACTGTAATGTCTTCCAGCGTAAACACTTTTGCAACTGTGAAGGATAAAAACTGCCTATCTCCACACATTTTTGAAATTGGACCATATGTAATAAAAAATACAGGACAACAGCAAGTGTTATCTAATCCATCATGGTCCCTTAAACGAGTAGAACTATTGATGCAAATTGACATATCTGCAATTAAATCGTCCTGTTCACCATTTCTAAAGACATCCTATGCAGGATGGTCAGCATGGCTGCATAGGCGAACCCTTCGTCCTTCAACACGAAAAAGGAGAAATGCAACTGGTATCATAGGGACAGGACTGGGAACCTTAAATAGTATAAATGCTGAAGTACTTGTAAATAAACTAAGCACCACAACAAGTGGTTTACATAAATTAGAATATCCATTACGTTCCTCTCTCTCAGCACTGGGAACTAACCAATGGTTTTTGTCCGATATATTGCCCCAGTGGGAAAGGATTAATGAAAAAGACCACCAGTTAATTGTAAATGCACTTGGTGTGGCTCAAAATAATATTTCTCTAGCCCTTAGTTGCATCCAAGCTCAGCTCTGGATACAATCTATAGTAACAGCAATCATAAGAGAAGGTGAAGAAGGCACCTTACCCACTGAAATTAGAAAGGTAATTTGGGATAATGCCAATACATTTGAAAGAACATTTCAATCTTGGTGGTATTTGGTTAACTTTACTTATGATGCCATCAGCAATAAAGCTACAGCTTTTGTCTTGACAATACAAAATGCTTCAGTATTTACCATATATCCAATCATTGCACTAGGTTTAAATCACAATGGGACTGTACTCTATCCCTTAGGGCATAGAGTGTGGGCCCTGCGACATGAAAACAAATGGCAAACTGTTGATTTGGATGCCTGTACTGTGCAGAAACAACAAGGCTTCGTTTGTGACGGTAATACCATTAAAGCTCAAGACATTTGTCTTGATACACAGTAAAATATTTGTCATTTTGAAATACACCCTGATGAAACACCTAAATCTGTACTTATACATGCAGGGAACGGATGTATCTGTATGAGAACTCTTTGTGATTTTATACTTGTTAATAACATCAGAGTGGATACAAGCAATCATTCAAATATTTGTGTTTGTGATTTTTCTGAAATTATGGGATGTGATTTTAACTATTCAGTTCCTGTAACTTCTTATCAATTGCTTCAATCTAATTATACATTAAATCGAGATTTGTTACCTACACCCATCGGAATGGACCTTACGTTAGTGAAAAAACTGCTACAACACGATGACCTGTATCATCTACTGAGTCGCATCAGAGAAAACGGACAAAGGACTCTAATCACTGTTCATCATGACACAGAAGAAATACACTGTGTTCTGGAGCGAGTGAAACAAGATGGAGAACACCATTGGTGGGAAACTCTTCTCGGATGGTCACCAACAGCAACGGGAATTTTTAATCTTATGCTTCATCCAATTGTGGTTTTACTTGCTCTAGTATTATTAGGTCTATTACTTATAATTACATAATATGTAAAGGTCTGGTATATGATGAAACAAATAACTCAAATGCAACCACCTGAAATGTATAAATTTGTTCCTAGTGGAAATACTGTACGCTAAAATATTCACTTACCATAAACCTGCAAATGCAGGAATTATTAATATGCTATTTATGGCACAGAGGCAAGAGGTGACCGTACCACCACTCTGTGAGAATAAGATGAATTGACTGTAGTCACGGGGTGGAGTGTGACGGATACGCTCCTTTCCCGGCTCGTCCTGGCCTGTACCTTACATGCAGCCCTGTCTTGTTGCTGACCACCAGCGACCGATCTAATTCTGGCAGGCGCCATCGTCCTGATTTCTGTTCTCACTGAGACTCAACAAAAACAGTCCTCAAGGCTGCATCGTAAACAGGGAGATAAGGCCAACACACTAGCCTGAGTCTTTGAAGTTAAAAATATGACTACAAGTCAATCATCTTATTCCATAAATACCTGGACAGCCAGAGAGCCCCTTTGAGCTCTCCTGACATGGCTGCGGCCTGCACACCAGGATCTCCCCTTGAGCAGGGACGCCTCTCAAGGTTCCTCGAGAGATCTTCTTTTCTACAACAGATTTGTGGTAAGTGAATATAGCGCGCTTTCTTTCT
>JAUTDB010000170.1:8283559-8295559 GCA_032274285.1 Polihierax semitorquatus
CCATCCTTCCTTCCTTCCCTGCCACCTTCCTTCCCCATTGCTGTCTCCACATAGTCCCCAGCCTGGTTACACCCTCGAGGAGCAGCAATCCCTACCAGAGCTCCTCTGACCCTGCAGAAATTTTGCAGCTCAGCAAGCCAGCTCCTAAAAATTACGTTGTTCATGACAGAAAACTTTTATCAGGAAAAACGCCATCAGCAGCAAACTGCCCCTTTAAACCAAGCACACTGGGCAAGCTGAATAGTGCTGTGGCAAAGATGACTGCTCTAAGCCAAGATCACAAGCTCCAGCCAGCCTGTATCAGGCAACGTCCACGTCTGGGTACAGCTTAGTGCTGAATTTGCGGGGGAGTCAAAGAGACAAAGGTGTAGTTATCCTGGTCTAAAGCCCAGCAGAGTGGGTGGAAAGTCACACACTGGTCTCAGTGTGCTTTGGATCATATCTGTAAGCGGGGAGGAGCAGGCACAGAGCACTCTGTGGACCTGCCGTCGTGGCCCTGTATTTTGGGGAAATCTCTCTTTTAAATTAAATTGCTCGCTGTGCAAGCTCAAACTCAGTGTGCATGTGCAAGAAGTGATGCCTGGAGGGTATTGGTCATTTATACAATAAGGAAAGACACTTGCTAGAATAAATGGTTTTAATAAAGTAACAATGTTTACTTTTCCTTTGTTGCAGCAGAACACGAAGCACCTTCATGAAAAGGTCCTTGAGGTTAAGTAAACTATACCTAGTCAAATACCTTACAGTTAAAACCTGGGGCTGCTCCTGAGCGTGAGATTGGGTCTTTGCTATTCTCCTTGGCAGAATAACATGTGCAGCTTATTTCTTTCCACTAGGTATCTCTAATTAAAAAAGGCAAGTAAAAAAAGGGCTAAAGCAAGATTGACACATGTCAGCAGACATGCTAAAGGTTTATATGTTCTGATGATCTTTCATCACTGGGGTTTCTCACATACAAAGTGTTGGGCAAGAACCGATCCTACAAGCTGCCAGTGCATGTCCAGAGAGGTACATCAGGACTTCTCTTTTGAAACTTGATTTTGTTTACTATTTTCATTCATTTTCTCATAACTGGCAAGATGATGATGAATAAACGAGGTTGTGCCTTGTAGATTTGATAGTAGCAGCCTGCTGCAACAATTTCTGTCCTTTAAGCTAGCCAAAGCACGTTGGGTTTTTTTTGTCTTCAAAAAAAAGTCCTTCAGTCCTCTTAGCTGTACAGCTCACTCCCTAAAATGTTTTCCCTCATTTTGGTTTCATAAAGATCCCTGTTTACCTGTTTTATAGGCCTTAGATGAAGGACAGTCCTGGTTTATCAAATCGAAGGAAGGCTGTGGGGAGGAGAGAGCAGCACTGCTGTGTTTTTCCACACAACCTGTTACGGTAACAAGCACTCCCCCGCAGTGTTTGCTGACAGATGTTCAAGGCTTGGAAAAAAAAGATCTGCTTTCAGCTGATGGCTGTACCACCACTTTTGCAATAAGTGTTAGTTCTAGGCTCTGAGTGCATGAGGGCAAAGAAATGGCAGGAGGAAAACAGATAATCTGGGTAACGAGGGGGAATATCAAAACAGAAAAATAAAACCTTGATGCTGATAGAGCTGTCAAACGTAGCATCTCCCGGGCAGCAGGGGAGACAAAAAAGCCACAGAGCTGGATGTGAAAGAGCTGGAGCAGTGACCTTCAAACGGCTGTGTGTGTCTCTGACATTAAACCACTACGGAGGTCCAAATCTCCTACCAAGTCTTCTTGGACGTTAAGTATTTAGTTATCACATACATGCCCTGACAGTGTCTGGGAGGATCTAGGAATGGATATTCCTTCTCGGGGCACTGAAAGGCCATCTGTGAGGCATGGACCATGCCAGGGGAGGACAGGGACTGTGCTTTTGTGGGGCCTGTGCAGCTGTTTGAGCACAAAGTGTCCAAGGAGTCTGGGTGACACCAGAAGGAGGTATCCCATTAGATGATCCAGTTTACCAGTCCTGGCTTTGACCTGGGGCTTAATCCTGCCCTGGTTTAACATAAATTCAGTATGCAAGGCCCAGATCTTCATGGATGAACTTGCTGAGATGGACAAAATCACCAGGCTGTTTGAGTCCTGCTGATGCCAGTGGGAATTAGGCAAGCAATCAGTTTAAATGTGAGGTGCTGCACGAACTAGACACATCAGCAATCTGCAGTTGCTTCTGAACTCCTGGTCCTCAGCTAGGGCGGGTTTTGCATCTGGCATAGCCTGGATTTTCTCTGAGGCTACTAAAGCTTATACAGCTATAGCCTGAGTGACTGGAGCCTGCTGGGGAGGATTAATCTAGAGCAGTGAGACTTCTTGTCGTTGCCAGTTTTTTGGTTTTTTTTTTTTTTGCTAGGATGACAGAGGTATGTGTGTAGGAACTGGAAATCCTGGGAGTGTATCCATTTCAACGCACTGTTTGCTGGAAGGGGTTTCTCTGCTTGTGGGCAGACTGTAACAACATGAGGATAATCCTTTTCTGTCTTCACTTCCTTCTTCCCCTGTCCCAAGCAGGCAGGAGTGACTGGAAGACTACTCACAGCCTCTCAAAACTTCCCTTGCCTTGCCTTGCCTTCCCTTCTTTCCCTTCATTTTGCCAGCTCACATATCTATTAAACGGTACAAATGGTTGTTTAATCTGAGGTTCAAAGTAAACTATCTGCACTATCACCTTGTACATACCCCTATCTTCTCTTGCAGTGTGGGAGTACTTGTTTACTCACTGAGAAGGTTGCAGCAATTTGCATGTCTACTTAATAATAATAAAAAAAAAAGAATCAAAGCATTAATAATTTACCACTAAGTAGCATTCATTTTTGTGAAGTTGCATCCATAGCCCAAAATGTTGTATGAGCAGCACATTGCTGAAGATACGAACTTCAATATAAGACTAACAATCAATGTGAATTTCCAGTTCTAATAACCCTTGACATTACCTGTTTAAATGTGTGGACATGTAGCTTCTATGCTGTTATCCTGGAAGATGGATTATCTCCGTAAAAGTTAGCAACATGGGTTTGTTTTTTTGTTTTTTTGTTTTTTTTTTTCTATGCACAGCACTTTTTACAAATAATGTTTCCTAAAAGACAGGCAAAGCTTGTATCTTTTCCTTTTCTCCTGCTGAATCATATAGCCATTTGGATAGACTAGACTAATGGGAATTCCAGTAGCTTGAGCCCTGTATACCAGAGCGCAAGAGAGAGGTGTGTAACGTGAGGGAGTGTATCATGTGTGCGTGCATGCATCCCTCCCTCCACACATACATCCAGTTTTGATATATCAAAGCAATACTTGACAGGAAAGAAAAACTTTAGACAAGGAACTATTCATTCCATTGTCTCTGTGACTGTGGAGATAATTGTGATGAATGGTGCTAGAGAATTTTTTGAGTTTCGTGAAAGCACTTTGGACCTAATTTCCTTTTTTAAATTGAATCCTTAGCACTTTAGTAAAGGCAATAATGTTTTCCCAGGGTGTACTGGAGAAAGAATGTCTCAAAATGGAAAAAATAAGTAGTTTCCATGATTTATGCCATTTACTTTGCAAACATAATATGTAGAACAGAACTTTGGCAGGTGTTAATCAGTATATTTTTCTTCACACCAGTAGAGCTGCTTCAGCTTATACCAGCTGAGAATCTGGCTCCATGTACTAAATAAAAAAGTGGGTCTGGCTTCCTGATCTTTTGTAGTAGACACACAAAACTGTTCGTTATTGAGCTGTGGGCTTGAAAAGCGATCTCACTTCTCAGTATTGGCAGCAGGCTGGAGAAATGGGGACATGGTGTGCTGAGCTCCTGGGTAGAAGAAATGTTTTCTTTCAAACCATAACGACCTTTTTGGCCGTCTGAAGGAATATGTTCAAGCTTCCTTGGCAAGCAAAGGTGGGACAGTAGCCAGTTACTACATGAAGGCTTTGAAGATGGAGGGAATAATAAAAGGGGAAAAAAATATTAGAGGAAAATCTTTTTGTTCCCAGATGGGTAGCTAAAGGGTAACCATTCATCCATCTGCTTTGAAAGCAGAAACACAAATTGACCTAATACATCAAAATCAATACTTTTTTTGACTGTTCCATATCTTAGATGTTGTGTCTGGATTTTACATGACCACAGGGTTTAAAAATAGGTCCAGTTAGCTCCCAAGAGTGGCTTCAGGTGGTATTTCTGATCCACATGGTTCTGGACCAAGTTCTTTGGAAAACGGTGTACTGTAATAGGTAAATCAATTGAAACCCTGCACAATATTCCTGACGTAATGTGGGGAAGAGGACATAATATTGGGGAAGAAATTGGAGATTCCTGGGGGAAAACAGGAATGTTGTTTTGGCAGAAATTATACAGATGCACATGTGTATTAGTAATAGAAACTCATCTGCAAACAGCTGCTGTCAGAAAAAAAAAAAACAAACCAAACCAAACCAAACCAAAACAAAACAAAAAAAACAAAACAAAACAACAAAAAAAGTGAAAAAGTAGGTAGAAGCTCGAAGGAAATAGGGGAGCTATAGAAATATATGTGCACTATTTATTTTTTCTTATACTTAAACAAAATTCATTTAATCAAGATGATTACTCAGGATATGCACAAAGAAGTGCTTGTTCTTATGTACTGAAACATGAAACAAGGTTCTCATAATGTGAAGCTCCTGTGAGATCTTAAGGTCACAAAAAAGTGAGCTTTATATAACAAATTTTGGGGGAAAGGATATGAAAGCTTGTTGGGGTTTAATGTCAAAGTCTGGTGTCCACTGACTGAATGCTCAGATGTTGCAATTGCTTGTTTTGGAAGGAATACACTTTTGAGTATACAGAGCACACTATTTGAAGGATTAGATCTCTCCTTAATAAGCAGTATTTTCTTACCCCGGAATTTTATTTATATCAGAGTGATCTTTAAGTGATGTCTTCTGTTATTAGAGTTTGACCTAAACTCCTAAATAGCTTTATTATGTCCAGTGACCTCATTCTTACCAGGTTTTACAGGCCAGTGGTGAATTAAGCAGCCAGCTTCCTGCTAATTAATCCTATTTAGTTAAAGAACTGTTAGACTGCATTATCTTATCTCTGTTAAAAGGAAGTTTTTACAGGATTGGCACCAGATTATTTTATGAATGACAACCCTCCGTCCAACTCTGACATACAGTACATAAGCAGAAAGGGAGAAGAGCAGAAACAGAGGGCAGCACACAAATGCCGTCTTGTTCTTCAGTGTTTCCCCATGACACAAATGCCCAGAGTTATTCCAGCACCCAGATGGCTTTGAAATTACACAGCCCCCAAATCTTCCCTCCTGGCAAGACAGTGCATTTTGGCATGCCAGAGTCCAGGTGCCCTGTCAGAAACCCAAGCCCCCAGCTGGTGTGACCGCAGGTGGGAGATACAGACGAAGCCTACAGTGTATTTGCGTACACGGTCCTTGTTTTACTCCAGAATAGCAGTAGCCTGACAGAACTGAAACCCACCATGCGGCAGAAAGCCTCTATTAAAATAGCTGATACCGAGATCGCACAGCTTGCTATAATTGTGAGGCCCCAGAGGGGCCTTTTCTATTTCAAGTTTTGAACTCAACAGGTTACGTTAAATATAACGGAAGGTGAGCCAGCCCTTGTGGAACATATCCGTGAGTACATTAAAGGGTAGGGCGCTCGGCAACTGTAAACCAGATAGCAGAACGCAGTGGTTCTTGTCCATGGGCGAGCTATCCATGCACCAATAGGTTTATAGCTGTTGCTTTTTTTTTTTTTTTTCTCTCCTTCCTTCTTGCCTTTAACTGCTCACCACCATTATGCCTTCCACTACTTTATCGTTTGATCTGGAGTGAAATGGACAAAGTCTATGACAGGCAGGGTTCACCCTGCCAACCAGCATATCTTGGGAACAGGGCAGGGAGGGAGAGGAGTAAGGGGGAGCAGGAGGTGTTTATAACTTTTTAACTGATATTTATGTATCACATGAAATTTGCAGATCTGCATCTATGAAATGTACACATTTAGTAGGACAGCCAGCCATTGGCGTGGGGAAACGTGATTAGCTGCTCTAGGGACTGTTGAACAGTGGATGTATTGTCACCTGAGCTGCTTGAAATAACCCTCCAAAGTGGCTCGTATGTCACCCCATCCAGTGTGCTTCCCTGCCAGGAGCTGCAGTACCTGGCTTCAAACAAAGATTGGGCAGACGCCCCTTCCAGGATGGTGGCAGGAACAGGCAGGGCTGTAAAGATGGGTGTTCACTCTGCTCAGGGTGGGGAGCACCAGGGTTGGGGGAAGCCCTTAAAAACTGAAGAATTAGAAGTTAAATCATCTATGCAGAAAGTATGAAATCCTGCATCCTCTCCTAGGAGCACTGAGACATTTTTGTCTGTTAGATACCATCAAAGAACCCAACCACTTGTGGCTGGTGCCTCTCCTCAGTATCAGAACAGCAAATCCTTGGTGGATACTTGAGATGTAGCAGGGGGATATTTAACGGTAACTACTGCATTTTTACTGTTTGGGGTGAGTGGGAACTTTAGTTTTAACACATTGGGCATCTCAGCTACCAAAAGAACATGTACGTTAGCTAGCAAGAGGAACAAAGAGGGCAATTGTTAAGTAAGAAGGGCAAAGTTAGGACATCAGCTCCACTAAAAACTGCTTCTAACAGCTGAACATCCCTCATTTCCCCTCTAAAAGACCACTAAAAGCCAGGGCCAGGCTTCAGGAAGGTATAATTAAAAAGGTAATGAAGAGAGCTCTTTACCTGGGTTGGCAGCAGGCTGACCATAATGTAGCAATTCTTCTAATGTGAAGAAAAGCTACTGGTACCTGAATGCAAAATGATACGTTAAATTACATGTGCCTTGTGATGCACTCTAAAGTGTCCAAAATGAGTTTAAAGAGCCTCTTTTCAATAGCACAAGAGATATGTGACATAAATCTCCTTCTGTACTAAATTTACATTGAAAGACCATAGAAAGTCTCATTTCTTTATGCAGAAATAAAAACACATATACAAGAAAAAGACATGATGAGTAAGAAGGGCTTAGGATACATGAACAGCTTTTGCTGCCACATGACTGGCGCTTGTCTGGCCTGCATCTGAGGGCTGCAAGCATCTTCTGCATTAGTAGGTACAGAAGGTTTATGAGCTGTAGTTAAATGTATGGTGTTTGCCCAGCAATAAAAGGGAAAAATCACATATATTCTGGAAAAAGTAAGAAATTGTTTGAGGCACAAATTGTTTTCATACTAAAAGTGATACATTTTGGAAGGAAGAACATGCTCTTTTTTTTATCCTGTAACTTTGCTTTCTTCCTCTTGGATGGCTGATTAAAGATCTCTCCTTTCTTAACTAATTCCTTAGCCAAAAATGCATTTTGCAAATATAAGTAAACCAACTGGAAATTAGATTTTTGAAATTTCACCTGCATCTTTTCTGCTTGGCTGGATACAATCACTTCTGCCTTTGTGGACCGTGCATTTGCTGTGCTGCACTGTATGATACAGCCTAACACATACACAATACAATTACTTTGAGCTAAGCTGAGCTAAGTATATCCAGGTATGCTACTGGCTTTCATCACGTGCAGTTAAAGCACTGACCTATTGAGTTCTAAAATGAGTGCCTGGGTTTTTTTCGTGCTTCTATGTCCTAAGCTGACCTGTGAAAAACGAAGGAGTCAGATCTGTACTGCATGGCTCCCTACAGCAGACTTACTGAACAGCCTATTCTGGAACTCAGGTACTTGTAAATAAACCTCCAACTAAGCCTTAAACCAACCAACTTCATGCCCATCGGCATAGTTTTTTTCAGTTCTTTGCTTCATTTTGCACACCAGCAATAATCTTATGCCTGGCAAATTGGGATGATCTGGCTTAAAAGTTCAGCTGCAGCCATGTTAAAAAGACCAGAGGAAATGGATAGCTCATCTCTGGAAAATGCAGCCCTTTGGAGAAACGCCAGAACTCCTTAAAAACAAATCAGCTCAGGATTACAGTTCATTAGAGGCAAAATGGCGAAATCATTTCCAGGCTATTTTTTGACCCATTACTTCCATGCTGGCGTTAGCAGAGAGCAGGTTTGCTCATCCCTAGTTTTGTGCACTCGCCAGGTGTGGTGTTTTGAAGGGCATGTGATAATCCTGTGCTTTCAGTACGCGAGCACATAAGCAATCAGAGGCAACTACTGTTAAGTAGAGAAGCTGCTGGAAGTGCTGTAAGAAGCTTCCTGGCACTGCTCTCCAGGTTCCCAGCTTCCACCCATGGGAGAAGAAACATAGGAGGAGGCAGCCGGAGACTAAAGCTGGCGGAGCAGTTGCATCTGCCATCAAAGCAGAAACAGCCTTGGCATTTTCCTCAGTTAGATCTGGGTTTCCTCTGTTCCTGGTGACCACCTCTTTGGTCAGCCCACTCTCGTGAGCCTCAAGGCTTCTTCCTCTGCCTGCCTGGCCACCTGCCCTGCTGCCTTGCTTTGGGCTTTCTGTTTGACTTGCCAGGAGGTCAATGGGGGACGCCTATGCCCCTGCCTCTTCACAGGGCTGGCAGAGGAGGGCTCGGGGCTCATTTGGTCTCTGGGCACATCCAGGGTGAATGTGGTTCATAACAAAATGCTACCCTCCTGTGAGACTAAAATTTAGGTGAGGAAGGTAGTGAGTGATGAAAAGCTGCACACTTCAATTAATAGGAAAATGGAATCACTTTGCCTGCAAGGCATCAGCTGCTTTTAAAATGTTACTGGTTTACTTACACAGACAATGTAATCTAAGATGTGCTGGAAGGATGCATGCAACAAAAACGTTTACTGGGCACATGCTACCTAACAGCCATCAAGGTACAATTTTTCAGAAAAATAGTGCCATAAATTATGCGGTGGGTACTTAATCATCACAGAAAGATAGAAATGTCTTACCTGGCTTAAATGGGCATGCAGTGTGATGTGATCAGCAAAAAAAAGGATAATTCACTGCTTTGTGAATTATTGCTGTGAAATACCATGTGGGATGGCTGGCAGAGAATGTCTGGCACGGGAAGCTTTTTCATAAGAAGTGGCCTCAGCAGTGGACTGGTCAGAGACACGGGGCTCTTACCAAAACCATATCCTGGGTTTGTCAGGAAGGGACTGATGGGGAATCAACCCTCTTGAATAGAGAACTTCTGTGCACCACCCCAAGGAACAATCTAGCATTGTTTGTGGGACCTTCTGTATAAAAGCACAGATTGTCTCTTCACAACATTCTGCATACCTAGAGCCAAAATCCTTCCTCTGTTATTCTAGCAGGAATGGTAGCAGCATTTGGCATGTGGAATATAAATCTTTCTTTGAAGCTCTGCATCAGGACAACAGGTTTCCTGGGAAAAGAATTATTTGGAATTCAGTGGCAAATGAAACAACTGTTATGCTGGTAAATAGGAACTTCTGAGAGTTAATTTTCTAAAGCAAGACTGGTCCTCAGCAGAGGAATAAGAAATGGACAAATAATATTAGTGTGCCATTCACTCTGATTTCATTTATCAGGTCACGTCACAGTAACTGTAAAGCTCAACAGCATGTTAAGATGCACAGTGGTACAAGCACAAAGAAATTCCTTAATGTTGGGAAAGACTTGAGGAGATGGTGTCCTGGCCTGGGCTGGGAGGGAGCTGAGGCTGTTGCTCAGGATAAGATTAGGTTTGGGTGTGAGTAGGAGGCAAGCTCAGCGCTCTGTTGCAAAAGGATGAAATTTCACAAACTGTCCTCCACTCTTGGCTCAGATGAGCTGTCCTACAAGATTTCCACTGTGATGGGGAATATTTAAACATCAGAGCTGGAAAGGAAGGGTCCATTCCCAGTTCAGCTCCTTCCTACAATCCCAATGGTGGGCTGAGGTTACACTCTGGGATGCCTCCTCCTTATTCCTTAGCAGAGGCCATCTGAAACTTTGCATGCTCAAGGAGCCTGTCCAAGAACAAGGCAGAGCTGAAAGGGCCACGTAGTGCTGCAGCTAAGGGAGTTTTTGCACTTGGACTTCTAGTCTGTGCCCCTTTAGCCTTGTGAGGGCTTCACAGTAAAAAAAGAACAGAAATGTGACAGTTGCCCTTATTTTGGTGTTAATGTTATTCATGCCTTACTATTTTTACGCATCCACAAAGCCAGTTTACAGTTCAGAGCTCAGCTGGGCTACTGCTGAGCTCAGCAGGGCTGAGGAGCTGGAGCTGCTGCTCTGAAGAAGCGGCTGCTTCTGCATCTTGAGAGGGGGGGCAGCAGCTGAGCTCCAGGCTTGGCAGGAGCTGTAAGCAGGAGCTGGTCTGGCCCTTTACCAGTCAGGAAAAAGCTCCCAGCTCCTACGTCTTGCTGATTTCTGAGGTCTTCAAAAGCAGTGAAACCCATCCCTCAGGGGCAGAACTCAGTGAAGAGTGTTGTGCTCTGGCAGCTACTCCTCAGGGAAGGAACAACTCTCCTCTCTGCACAGCAGGATTTTGTAGCCCTCTCTGAGCTAAAACTGGGTTGCAGCTGCTGCCGTGCAGCTGCCCATCCCTCCCAGCAGTAAATAGTGCTAGTGATGCTCGGGTGATGCTCAGAAAGGACTGCAATCCCAGGGTCATTGCCTCACTTTGCACAAAGACCAAGGTAACTTGCTGCTGTGCAAAATGATAGCCCTTGATGCAGCTGGCTCCATTTGGGATCCTGCAGGGTCCCAGTGAGAACAGTGGCAGCACAGATTTGAGTCTTCTCATCAGAAGTGGCTTTCTGCCCTTCCCAGTGAGATGGAGGCAGGGCATACTGCTACAGAATAACCCACTTCAGGTATCAGTCTGTACCATTTTTGCATTCCTGGAGGAAAAATCTTCCATGGGAAAAAATCCCTTACTTTATTTGCACTCATGACATGCTCCCCTTTCTAATTTGTAAAAAAAAATGTGGGTTTGTTTGATTTTATTTTTTTTAAATACCCTATTTTTGCTTTGAAATGTAGTTGATAAATTGTCTAGTCCTTTTTTCTCCATACTCTGGTTAAATGCTTTTCTCTGACAGTATTTTGCTCTTTGAATCCAGCATACCAAAGCAGTGCAGGGTTTAGAGGAGCTGGGTTTCCCAAGCAGGAAAAGGAGACCCATGAATGAAAAAAAGGAGTGTTGTAGGTGGGTGCTTTGGCAATGTATATCACTGCATTCTCTTTTGTGACAGCAGCTTGTCCTGTCAGGTCCTTGCTCCAGCTGCCTTCGTTAGCAAGTGCAGAGTTGGAAATCACTCATGGCAAGGAAAAAAAGAAAAGATTGAGGAAATGAAAAAGAAAGGGATGGCCTCTTATTTTTTAGGTAACAGTTTGGCTGGAGACTGAGAAACATGCAAAGCAGATTAAAATTAAGAACAGATCCCTGATGACTTCTTGCAGTTTTGGAAAAGCCAAGGCAGCACTGGAATTCAGGTAGGATAGCAGTGCACACTAGCCCAGCTTGGTGGCATCCTGTGGGCACTAAAAGAGTTATTGCTTGCTAAGATGTCTGACACAGACTGTGATTTTCAGATGGTGGTGTACTGGGGCCATCAGAACCCTATTTGTCTCTCCTAATAATGAACAAATTCACTGTGATACCTTCCATCTCTGCTTCCTTGGATGAGGACTCTTGCATCCTTTTTTGTCCCTTGCTGCACGGTGTTTTGATTGCATTCCCACTTGCACAGCCTTAAAATGTTGTGATTCATTCTTTCATCTTCAAGGCACTTTAATTCTTTGCCTCTAGGCCAAAGGCCCAGAATATCCATACAACTCTAGATGACCAAAGTCTGCTCTCGTATGTGTAATGGTCACGTACTGGCTGCTGGTGTATGTGCAGCTCTAAACAAATCCATTTTGCCCCCCTGGGAGGAGCTAGAGACAGGTAACCTTCTTTAACAGCAGTCCTCTGTCCTCAGTAGGCTTGGGTGAGATGCAGAGCAGTGTAGGATGCCAGCTGAGGAATTTACATTGTGCCTCTACCCAGATGTTTGTAAATATTACCCACAGCCAGTTAAATAGAAAGAGCACCAAAT
>JAUTDB010000177.1:1585612-1597872 GCA_032274285.1 Polihierax semitorquatus
GCACTGGAAAAGTTAAGATCAGCTTTCTCAGCAATGGTTAGAAAAATTAAAAACGATGTTATTTCTTTTCCCTGCAACTCTCTCTGGACTAGTGACATATTCTTCTGCAATCCAACCTTAAAGAGGAGTGAAAAAAGTATAATAGGAGAATTCTAAGATACTGTGGGGGTTTTTGAAACTATCCACTTGAACTTTCAAAACATTGCTTTCTTTAATACTGCACATACTGCTACTCCTCCATCCTGATGAATAGCCAGTTTCCCTAACATTTCTTTATTGTGTCAACTTTGCATTTGCAGGGAGTTTGCTGGATTTCTTAAAAGATGGAGAAGGAAGAGCTTTGAAGTTACCGAATTTGGTGGACATGGCAGCCCAGGTCTGTCTTCAAATATTGAGCACTTAGGTGCATGTATTTTATAACCCATGTATGTCTGAGTTCATTTTAAAATGCACCGATTGTGCTTCGTGCTTCTCACAGGTGGCTGCAGGAATGGCATACATCGAGCGAATGAATTACATACACAGAGATCTGCGGTCTGCAAACATTCTGGTGGGGAATGGCCTAATATGCAAAATTGCTGACTTTGGATTGGCAAGACTGATTGAAGACAACGAATATACGGCCAGACAAGGTAGATAAAGCAGCAGGTGTAGCACTGAGTATTATTCTTGTGACAGGGGAAAAGTGAAACACGTCTTTGAAAAGCTCTCTCTCATATGCTTTGGGTTGCTTTCAGTAAATCCTGAACTCATATTAACTTCTAGCCCAGAACTTCACTGCTGAATGCCTGTCCTAAAGAAAACATCTCATGTAGTTGTCTTCCCTTTAAATACTGAACAAAATGAAAAAAAAGTTGATGAGTGAGAGCACAGGTGGGTGAAGTGACAGTAAAGACAAAATCCTCATGGTACCATAACAAAGAAGATCCTTTACTTACCAGCCTTGAAAACCTGAATGGGGTAATCCAGAAAAGCCTATGTAAGCTGTTTCTGTCGTAGTGTGCCTTCTAGTATTTACTAACCACTATCAACACTGCTGTACTATTGCTATTCTTATTTTCTTTATTTCAAACGGGTCGAAGAATTGTGTCACTGTGCGCTGGATCTGTATGCAATGGAGCTGTCTTTCTGAGCACTATGTTTTCTCTGGGAACTTAAAAAGTTACTGTAATAGGAAAGCCATTTTCCAGTGCCACACAGAGTGCTGGGCAGAGCTGACCACTGATACACCATAAAAATGTATCAAAGAGTATTGTAGCTTTTTTTTAAAAGCATGTGTGTGTTCAGGCTGAGCCATGACACAGGCTCTTTGTAGTTAGTCATTCTTTACAAGTCATGCTTAGTTGTCAGATGTTGGTCCAAGTCTGCAGAGCTACAGTCTTGTTCTCTTTCTGTTGGCAGTACATTGGTAGTGCTTGCTCAATGTGTGTCGGTAAATACCACTCCATCCATCTCGGTGCCAAAGCCAAAGAGTGTCCCATTAAACCCTGCTGTATGTCATCAGAAAGCACAGGTCCGCTAAGTACTTCATAACCTGCATTTGCCCCTGCCTGTTGCGAGTTTTTTCTCTTGACCAGATGTCCCTGTTTCAGCATGGATTTTGCCATCGATTCTTAGGCAAGAGCTAACCTCTTTCTGTAACTTCCAAGTGTTGACAGAAGGAGACAGAGAGTTTCCAGCATCCCTTGGCCTGGGAGCAGCAGCTCTGATGCCGTTCACACCCCTCCAAACTGCTGTCAGCAGTACCTAGTCACAGGATGTGGACCACAGGCTGCATCCACCCTAAAAATTGCCCACTTCACATTTGGACAGGGAAGCCTGATTGTTTGGGGGAGGGCCTTGAAGACCCTATGGTAGGTACTAATGCAGAGTATTAACCGCTACTGATTTCAGCCTGAGGGTGGGAATTGCTCCTTGCTAGAGAAAATAGCTTCATGTTATTCTCTCCAGAGTAACAAGAGTATCTGTGGACTCTGGTGGACAGAAAGCTGCCTGCTTGCCCTTCCCCTGTGTAAAATGAGTTTTCCGTGAACAAGGCAGCTAGATCCAGCCTGCAAAATGGCTTTGAAACAGTGTCCTGTATTATCTCCGTTTATCTGGTTTATTGCGATGTCTTTTGTTCCCTTTGGAAACCACCCAACTAATATTTTGACATGACTAATTATTTGGTTTAATAGACAAGTATGTGACCTACTTCTAGCCAGATCTCTTCAAGCTCCTGATACCTAGGAAATCCTCTGATGACCTGTTTGCTTCCTGGTTTAAATCTCTCAGAACAGTTTTGCCTTCTTCACATGTTAGAAAGCCGTGAAAACCCACTTGACTGATGTTAAGGAGAAACTTAGATTTTTTAAGAAAGTAAAAATTATTGGATTTTTGATGGGAAAACTTTGACCTGAGAAAAGCATAACGCTAGGACTGGCAGGGAGACAGAGCCTAGTCATAGGTATCTCCTGTCCTTCTTCCATGGCAGAAATCTTTTGTATTGTGGAAAAAGTGTCTGGGAAAGGAGAAGTAGTTCAGCTTTTAACCTGTATTGCTGATGGTCCAGAGATCTGAATTGTGTTTGCCTGGCTTCATCTCATGGTGAAAGTATGGAGAAGTCACCCATCCTTCCCATACAGGCTTAAATCCTTTGGAGCTACAGAATTCCTTTAAACAGAGGCCCAAAGAGCTGTAACCACAGGCATCTTCTGGAAAGGTTTTCCTGCTTTCACTTAAGCTTTTTTGACCCTATCTTAAGTGGTAGCTTGTTCTAGGGAGGGGTGAGCAGCATACTCTCAAATTACATTTCATTGCAATTAACCTGGCATCCAAGCCAGCTGGGCAGCCAGGGTGAGCGTAGGAGCTTTAATTTACTGGGGAAGAAACATGGTTTCTGGAATTTTTCTTCAAGTGAGATTCAGTCCTGGTTTGTTTAGTTAAAACTTCAGTTTGAGCGTTGTGTGGTGGAGACCACAGTATCAGAAGGAAATGGTTGCCTCTGCTCGTTTCCCATGACCTATTACTTCAGCCTCCAAGGGGATGCATCTGGGGACTGCTCTATTTATCTAGCTGACTACTGCTTCAGTGGGAATTTTGACACGGGAGGAGAGCCTGGCCAGCAGAAGAGAAGGGGTTGGGGAGCACTCCAGACTGGCAGCTCCTGTGGGAGAAAGGAAATGTTTTGCCTTACAAAATCTGGAGATTAAAGCCTCTGGTCACTCTCTCCTCAGCAGCCGTCATTCTCTTGGCTTGAGTGTGTTAGTACAGAGCTTAGTGTCAGCGTGGGGAAGAGGTGGTTTTCTCCAGCCTTGCTTGATCTCCTACTCCCTTCCCCCACTGTCACTTTCATCTCCGATTAAATATTTTGAAAGGAAACAGATGGGGATGCTTTGAGCCCCAGCGGGCTAAAGTGCAGGATTCCTGAACCTGTATGGGTATTACTCAGCCTGGTGGTAACGTTTTACTGACCAGTTTATTTTCTTTTTGGTTTGAACAAAGGAGGCCTGACTGCTCCTGATTTATGAGAGGTAAATAAAAAGCAGTTTGTTGTCTGCGCTGCCTTTTCTCAGCAATCATCAGGAAGGAAAGAGATAGTCATGCCACTAATGATTTAAAGTGTGTGACTAGCAGCTATACACTGCCATTAAATAATACAAAAAAAAAAGGTTTTGGCTTGTAATGAGCATTTGGCTTCTCTTGCTTTTAGAGGAAGTGAGTAATCAAAGGGGAAAAACATGCCTATTAAAGTGACGCCCATTTTAAAGGCTACACTGGTGGACTGTATTGCAGCCTGCACCATTGGGGCTTGCTTCTTCTGGCTGTTGCTGTTGCAACATCTTCCCCCCCCCCCCCCAGCCAGTGTCAGGCATTCAGTCTTGTTTCCTTCCATCAGTGATGGTGCGTGGGTCAGTCCTGTAAAGCAAGACTTAAACCTCCTGCTATCCTACAGGACAGAGAGGACCTTCCCATCACTTCCAGCACAGGATTTCCCATGCAGTTCTGCTACACTTACACTGATCTGGTTAGCAGCTATGCAGAGTTTTGGCCAAGCACATGGCATTTTTGTGGAGAGTGCAGAGTGTTCCACAGAGCTGCTGGGGAAGAGTTGTTACTATTCTAAGCAGTAGCAGCTGATACAAATTTAAAATTGCCTTAATAAAAAAAATAAAAAAATAATAATAAAAAAAGAGCAGAGCTATTTTCCAGGCCATGTTTCTACTGCATACACTGGCAGCACTTGCAGCAGTGCCGCTCCAAGCACACATGAAACAATAAGGATCTTTCTGATGCCTTCCAGACAAGTCAGAGCTATTTTGGGAGCGCTAGTACGTGTTTGTAAACTCTCAGATCATTTCTGCCTCCTTAACACTTAGAAATATCTCCTTCCTCCCCTGCTTAAAAACAAGTGGTACTTCTTATTTTGATTTCCTAGAAATAAGCAGGGAATTTTTTCCCTCTTCCAGGCTCTCCCCAGTCCTTTTGTAGAGACTTGGCTCCCACCTCACAAACTAATCAGATCTCTTTTGTTCGCAGCTGACTGCTGCGGGCTGTAAGGTCCAGGGCTTTGTTCTTCCTCTTTACCTGCCATTCCCTGGGCCAGCCATGGAGTGGACAGGAGGAAGGACTCTTGCTTCTCAACAGCCAGCCCCCAGAGTCCCGGAGGGGGGATCACTGATATGGTCCTACAGAGAAGCCATCTGGTCTGCGAGAAGGGAGTGTGTCCAGGTCAAGAGGAAAGGCAAGGGGAATGGGGGCATGCAGGCAGAGGGCGAGAGGGGTGTTTAGACCAGCAGTTCCACCCCTTGTCCTCTGCTTCGCGGGGAGGGGTTAGCCTGCAGAGCCTGCTTCTGCTCCTTGATGTTTTGCCAGACTTGTAATTTCGTGTTCTTTCTCACAGCACAAAAAGTGTAATTGCGCAGTCCCTCCCACACGGCACTCATCGTTGCCTACCAGGGCTGACTCGTTTCCTTCCTGTTACATGCTTGCTTCAGCACTTCATTTTTACCTTTTGTGGCTTTCTGTTTCCAGCCCCAGAAGCAATTTGATGCTGCACTACATTCTCTGGTCACTAATCCAAGTGTTCCCCTGGGTTTTGGGTCTTAGAGCTTGGGTTGCACTGGGTTTGGTTTTAAGGTACGAAAGGAAGCAGCTTTTTAGGATTTCTGTAAGCGGGATCATTATCAAGCTGGCAGTGGCTCTGGGGCATGAATTTCAGAGGTTTCTGCTTCATCGAGATTTAGGTCTGAAAAAACAAAGCGCTGAGGGATTTTTTGCTCGCCTCAGAAGAAACCATGCTGAGAGTTGTACATCAAGGTCACTCAATTATCCCAGCCCCCTCTGATCCTTCTCATCACGTGGCGTACTTATAGCCAACAAAGAATTAAAGCAGAGCCATGAATTGATTTTTCCCAAGGAAATCATCCTGGAAGATAACCTGTGTTGAATACCTGGGCAGAGCCGGGCAGAGGTCCCAAGAACAGGGCTGACCCTCACAAAAATCCTCTGAGGTAGGAGGCAGGGCTAGCTGCCCTAACAGTAGAATGTATGAGCAGCTTTAGCTTGATGTGGTTGTGGGCAACGCAGAAACTCAAAAAAGGTTTTCCCCAGGCTGAAATGCTTCAAAAAAGGCACAGAGATAAAAGCTGCAGATTAGGACCTCACTTTGGAGCAAAGACAGGCTATCCTGACCTAATGAATGCGGTGTGCGGTTGGTTTGTACGCAGGGAGTACTGACCTGATAGTTCGTAATAAAAGAGTTCCAGCAAAAAAAAAAAGTAAATCCCCCCCACTGATGTAAAATCTGCCTTCAAAGTAGGAGATAGGCTGCCTTGTCAGCTGGGGTAATTTAGCTTATCAGATTTATTAACATGCTTGTCAGTAATACGTGTTTTATCTGATGATCTGATGCTGTAATTTGTTTGCAGCACAAAGTCAGCTTGTTTAATAAGCTGCCGAGGTCTGGGAAGAGGGAGGGGTGGGCTTTTTAATTGGTGTGTTGGGAAGAGTGAGCACGGAGACTGTGTGTCAGTCAGAAGCCATGCTGGCCTGTGCGAGCGCTTCATATAGCAGTAGCAATCAGGGGGCTTTGGAGCAGTGCACTACCTGTGTCTCCAGTGCCAGACATTAGATGGAAGGCAGCACCTTGGGAGGATCCCTGCTGGACTCACACCCCCATTCACACAAGCTCTGTGTGATCTCTTTGTGTTACGGCAGTGCATGTGTTGTACCTGCAGCTGTGCAGGTGGCCAGCCTAGGACATCCCCACTGGTCTCTGCTCTCCCCTCACTGATGGCTCTGCCATACTGGGTTGCAGACTCTCTTGGACCATGTACCCTCCAGCATGCATTGCATGGCCAGGAAACCATGAGGCAGGGCTCTGCTAGCGACCTCTCTGCCAACCCTGACTTTCCCTTCTCCCCATCTATCACTTCAAACTAAAGTTCAGGAAATACTGCACAAAATGTAGAACGTGATGTTTTTATTGGTTGGTTTAGCCAGAGAATCACCCACAGCATAGAAATGTAATGAGTAGCTACCCTGTTATCAGAAGATCCATAGCACAGACCATTTGTCTTCTCCAGCAGTGCTCATCACAGTCCAATGGGGCTTGTACTGCTTTAGCTCTCAGGAAAAGGGATGTGCTAGAATTGTCCCCCCTTCTCACCTGCTCACCTTGCTTCTCATCTTCCCATGGTCCCTTGAGACACCACGTACTCACTTCCCAGTGCCACACAGGCCATAGATGAGGAAGGCAAAAATACCGGGGGAGCTGGCCACAAAGGAGTCTGAAGACATTTCTTTCCTCCAAAGATGAGTTGTAGTTGGTTGCTACCTTTGGATCCAAGGATGAAGCACAAGGGAATTAGACCAGATTTGGCTCAACTTCTCAGAAAATCACAACTGGTTAAAGAAAAAGCAATAATTTTTGTTGAATAAGTGTGTGTAACATGCGAATGAGCAAACCCTCATGCTTGGCTATCTCACATACCACCAGCCAGCGTCCAAGCCTTCAGGCTGCTGGCGAGCCTGGAGCTATTCATTCAGTTGGCATTGTGTGTGTACCATCTCGGCTGCATGTTTGAGAGAGCAGAGGGACGTTAGCCCTCATATTCATGGCATGCCTGCATAAGCCCATCAAAACCTATGCAATGGAGGTCTATGGAACCCAACCATCAGGTACATCCAGCATGCAGTTTTTCCAAGGATGGTCAAGGGATGCATAGCCCCAGGATCTGCCGGTGGCTGGGGGAGCCAGTTGCCAACACCACATGGCTGCCGGTGCTGCTGAGGCAGAGCCAGCTTCCAGGACAGAGGCCCAAGTGATAGCAGGCTGCTGCTGCAGAGACCTCAGACATCACGGCCAAGGTGGTTTTTAAGAGAAGATGAAGCTCTGTAAATGTTGAGTCTTGTAAACTAAGATTGGTCCCATGAAGAAGTGTAAATTAGGGAGACTGACAAAGCCAAGCACCAAAATTTTATGCCTGCATATCAACTAATGAAAATACAGAAGAGGCAGACTTTTTTGAAAGTGAGTAGACATCATCTAGAAATCCTAGAGCACCTTTGCAAATCAAACCATTGATGTGTTGATGCTTAACTAAAGTTCCTGACTTTGGGGATCTGAGACTTTGTCTGGCATCTTTTAATTCAGCAGGACTTACTTGAGCAACTGCATTTTTCCCTAGAAAAACGTATTTGTTTGAGTAGTATTCTCTCTTAGGATCACTTACATGTAGAGCAGGAAACATTTTAGCGCACCTGATATTTTACTAAGTAAGGAGATGAGAATTACTATGTTTACTTTTTACTCTGAGTCAAGTCAGATTGTGGCTTATAGCAGAAGATAATGGGGTATCAAGCACTGGATGTGACGGCAGAACAGCACCAGCAGGGAACTGTAAACAGTGCCATAACTTCACTCCCTGAGAGTGATTTGTCCATGTTGTTACACTTTCCACACTCCTCCTGAAGGCTAAGGGAACTTTTATGAGAGGGTGGTGAGAAGTCAAAGTCAGTCTGTTTCCAAATTCAAGAGTGTTTGTCACTAGGGATCGGCAATAAGCAATGCAACTCTTTTGCCCGTGTGTTAATACAAGGCACCAGGGAAATGTCTGCATACTTTTTCGTACATACTACAAGTTAATTATTACCACAAGACTTTTCTTTAAAGTCATACTGAAAATATTTTCCCTAAGAAAACAGTAAATGATTGGAAAAGCAAATAAATCAGTGTTTAAAGGCTTGTTATCTTACCATCCTTTCCACAACTGGCTCCTGCAAGCTCTGATGATGGATGAGCACGTAAGAACTGCACCTATTTAAGGCACTACAGGGTTTTCAGTGCCAGGAGCTTAAAGTGCACTGTCAAGTTATAAATCACAGGCCAAAGTTGTGCCTTGACATCACTGCACTCAAAACAACTCCAATGGCAGTATTATTTTTAAGGCCTTGCATGTTGCTAATGAAATAGTAGGTTTATTTTTAATTTATGTTTTTGCCATGTTTATTTGATTCGCATTTTGCTCAGCTTGAGCAGGGAAACTGGGAGGTACATTTCCAATAAATCTCACTTCTGTTCATACGTGCTAACTGTGACTTGCAAATATCACAGGGTAATGTTAATTTAAAACATTTTGGGAGAAATAATTTCTGTTATGTTTGGCTTCTTGGTTTTTCTTCCCCCCGCTTTATAAAACTTCAAACCTGAACTAAAAAATCTTAGCCTTCTCTTGGGATGTGGGACAAACCCACCCGTTCCCTGCTAAGTCTTTCCTCCTGCCCTGCGCAGACACCTGCCTGTCCTCTTTAACTGTGCTTCACGGAGCTGTTGGTTAACACTTGCCTGCAGCTCTGTCCACCTGCGCCTGTGGTGACAACAGTCACCTGCAAACGGGTACCTCGATTCTGTCATTATGTTATTCTGATTAAGGCTCATTTATTCTTTCATTAGGTGCAAAGTTCCCCATTAAATGGACTGCTCCGGAAGCGGCATTGTATGGAAGGTTCACAATAAAGTCAGATGTGTGGTCTTTTGGGATCCTACTGACAGAGCTGGTAACAAAAGGGAGAGTGCCATACCCAGGTAAGAAAACAGTCTGAGCCCTGCTTCGCCCCAGGGAAAGGAGTGGGAATGAGCCATGAGCTTATATTGGAATGTTTACTTATTTTCACTGAGCTCAAAGGAGGATGTTTATCATGCATAAGTTCTCTCTATGCTTGAAAACGGTCCTGACTCTGAAAGCTGCTGTGTGATGGTTATGATAAAAATGACAAGAGGACAGAAAATCCAACATATCCATTTCTACTTTTTTAATCGTTCTCAATTCAATTAATATCCTTCCTAGCTAAATAATGAAAGCAAAGTAAAATTACTATACTGCGGAGCGAATAGCTCTCCATAGTATTGCATTCACTTCAAGATACCAACAGTTAAACTCCCAGAATGGCATTACTCCATTTTTCATGTCAGTCTGGATCTCTGCAAGGTTTGATGACTGTCTGAATGTCTGGTATTACCAGATCTCTTTTTTTTTATAAACTCTTATATTTCATTCCTTGCTTTCAAGGTGGATGGAAGGGAAAGAAAATAATTCTGCAATGTGCATGCTGGAGCTCATGGCAGGGTCACAGCGGGGCCAGATTCTCTGCACGGGGGAACCAGAGGCCCCTTGGCTCTTTGTTGAAACCCTGCCAAGTATCCGATGGATTAAGATTTGTAGGAGGGGTGATTTGATCTGCCTATGCAGAAAGAGCTTTTCATTTTTTTGCCCCCCTGAAGATTGTAGACATCCAGGTGAAGAGGCAAGGGGTGCGGTGGAAACAGTGCATCGCATGGAAAAAAAATTAATCCCTTCATTTTCTTATCAGCACAGATACTAACAACAGGGCATCTAGCTGCATCTTTATTCTTTTTCAAAAAAAATTTTTCTAAATACTCACCCAGTATGGCTGTGTGCACTCCAGCTGATTTAATGGAAAGTACCCTAAAGCAGTTTCAGTTTTACAATCTGTGCCATGATCAAGCAGTCAGATCTGTACATCAAATTGCACAGGAGAAGCATCAAGGTGAAGTTCAGTTTATCCCATGGTATCTCACACCACTTCAGAAGGCTGAACTCAGCAAAACTAAACTCCCAGGGTTTTACCAGGAATTTCAACTTTGCTAGCACCTAGCAGCCAGTAGCTAGTGTTTGGGACAAGAATACGGGAGCTGGAAGGCTTCTCATGATCAGCAGTGAAATTTGGCATGATTCACAGGAAGCAGCTTAGCAAAGCTGTGACTGTGACAACAGAATGAGGCAGCAGAAAGCGGGATGACGTGTTGCTTTGGAATGGATGAGTCCTTCCGCCCAGCACTTCCTCATAAGAGTAAAGAAAAGCGGGTGTTGCCACCACTCGGAGTGGCTGTGTCAGTAGCCAGCACAAAGGCCTTCTTGCCATGAGGATTACTGGCAGTGGCGTGGGAGAGCCATAATTTCTGCAGGTTTATTGAGGGTTAAATGCAGACACAACACGGTGCACAAAGGTGGAAGAAAAAGCGTGTGTAAGACTTAGCTGATGTGCTGTAGCTCCCAGAGGGTGGAAAATGCTCCTCGCTGAGCTGCTGGAAGAGGAAATTCATAGTCACTACCAGCAGAATGGGTGCACAGGGGCTCTCGCCAGCCAGGGCAGAGTTAAGGTGAATTTTTTTTCTAGAGCTCCACATTGGTGGGGCAGAGATGCTTAGTGACTAAGCGTTCTCTCTTATCACATGCATGAGCACAGACACATACACAAACACAGGAAAAATACTACTTCTGGCAAAAGTGACTGTCTAAGCCCAGTGTTAACTCACAAGTTTGTAACTAGACACAGTGTTGGCCCTGGTAGCAGGGGATGTCGGCTCTTCCCGACTGTTCCTTTCCCTCCCTGAAGGAGAAGGAGGCCACTGGATGTGTGTTTTAAGTGCTTGCAATATATAATTTCTTGTGGCATCCGTGACAGAAATCTCAGGCATGGTCTGTGTCCTGAAAATGTGGACAGTTTTATTACATGGCAGTTTGAGCACATCAAAGACCACTAGCGGCATCTCTCCTCTCAGCACCATCCTCCCCCCTCATCCCTCACTACATAAAGCCCTCATACACTGAAAGTCCTTCCGGCTCACTCTCCCTCATCCACATTCGGAAGATATCAAGTATCTGGAAGCAATTTTTTGTGTGTTACACGCGACAGAATAATGTTCCCAATGGTCATGTACTGCCTCAGTTATGCACTGCCCGAGCTCCACGCAGGGCCCTTTCTCCCCACTGGGACTCCTGCCCTGCTCAGCCAGGAGGCCTTAACCATTCTCATGGTCACCATCATTCCCCTCTCCAACAGTTTTACCTAAATGCAGCTTCTATTTTAAATTTGAAATTCTGAAGTCTGTAGAAGTTTCAATTCAGTCTCATTCCCCAGACCATAACTGGGAAGGCTTTTATAGGCTGAGGTGGTGGAGGGGAACCGCAGCCTTCTCAGAAGGGTCTGTCTTTGCATGAGCTTGAATAGAGACTTCCCAAGGTGACAACAACCTCCTGACCTCCTCAGGAAATACTCTATTTTCCCCTGACATGGAAAGGATCATCCATCTCCTGCTTCGTACTGCAGAGAGGAAGGACCTCCTTGAAGGATAAAGCTTCATGAATTCACTTTTCTCTCCGGGGCAGGGAATAGGGTTCAGATGCACCCACAGGGCTTTTCCTGCCATGGCGGCACGGCTTATGTGAGGAGGAAAAGATGGGAGTTCAACCTCCCTGAGAGGCAAGACTCAGCCTCTTCACCCAAGTCATCTTGTCTTCAGGACAGGCTCAGCCAGTCTCAGTTACAAATACATCTATTTGATTGTCAATAGAAACATAGCCTTAAGCATTGGAGTGTTTCATTCGCTTTTATATTGACTCCTAAATTGATTTGATGCTTTTAAAATGGTAATTCAGATTCTTTGCCTGACTGATGGAAGCTTCTAGGAGATGCTACAAGCCTCATCACATCTCAACTTTCTGAATATTACGGGAAAAAACAGTGCAGAATTGCATGGAGAGCAGGATAGGCTCATACATAGCACCATTTCTCCCATCAAAAGCATGAGACCGAATCTCAGTGCCAAGGCTCACGTGCTAGTGGGAATAGCTGAGTGACCAGCTATTACTTATGGTTCTGTAAAATCCTACTGCATTTTGTATGTTACTCTGGTTAGCCTTTTTCTTCCCTTAGCACTTTAATTCTTATCAGTTCCTATTTCTTTCTTTACTCCT
>JAUTDB010000185.1:7551193-7564232 GCA_032274285.1 Polihierax semitorquatus
TCACCGGTTCCACCCCTGTAGCCCGCCCCTCCCCCCCCCCCCCCCAACCTGGCCAGGTAAACCAAATTCAGCCTCAAATACATACTTTATCCAAGTTTTGTTCCCCCTTCCTAATGTAGTGTAATCTGCTGGCTTCCTCCTGCAGTTCCTGACTTACCCCACCAGAGCATACCTGCACCCTCCTCCAACCTAGGGTGTGGGGAACAGGCTTCACAGCCCTCCACATGAACAGCAGCTTCCTGATGAGAAACTCTGTCTGAGCAGTTGCCTGCACTTGTCCCAGGTTTGCCTGCTTAGGTAGATACTTCCCAGCTGGTATCTACCGCCATGCTACCAATGACCTCAAAACTGCCTAAATAAGCCCTTCTCGTTCCCTGTAGACCTCAAGTGCCTGGGCAGGTCTGCACAGCCAGCAGCTAGCTGGGGTGACCACTGGGGCTGCAGACTAAGCCTGCAGTAAGCAGAGCAGTCAACAGTGCAACGACTGGTAGAGTGCTCTGCTCTTCCCATGTGAACTGCCTTGCAAACTGGAAAAGAGGAAGGTACCAAAGAAGAGATTTTTCTTTTTTGTACCTTCTTTCTCTTGGATGTTGTCATGCACGCTTCCATAAACTGTACAGGTGAGCAGTCATGGAAACATGCCAAACCCAGTCTCACAATCTGAATCAAATTACCACTGTCCTCTGAGCTGGTAGCAAGACATTGCAATTTGCACATGATGGTGAGTGCAGCCCCTTCTGCTGCTCAAGACTAGCATTTCTGTCATACTGAAAGGTTCCGCGTGTTGCTGGTGAGAGACAGTACTAGCGTTGCTCAAAATGGTGAGCATGCAAGTAGGGAAAAGGGAAAGCAGAACAGAGGAAGATGTGGATATAAGACACCCTGGGTTTTGTTGCAGTGTATCTGTGAGAGTCGATGCTTTTTTTTTGGTTCAGGTATGTGGCTGCAGCCTCTGACTAGGTATCTGCAGTTTTGCTCACCTCACAGAAGCTAGTGGGATGAATTGCTGCCAATCAATGTGACAGCTGAGACAGCACTTCCCACCCACTTTTAGCCAGATTAATTGTATGGACTGCTTCTGCTCAGCCTCTGCTTAAGAGAAGCTCTCAGGGGAAGGCAGGCAGCTTTTGCTTTCTACACAACTCTTGTCAGTGATGAAACCAACCTTGGACCCAGCAATCTGAGCTAGGAGGAGGGCTCGTGGGGCCCTCACACAGGCAACTCCAGCAGGTTTTGATTTCTTGCTCCAAGGGTCTGGGAATGAATGAGAAGCAGTCTCTGATTTCATCTGGAGATAGTTTGTCTTCAGAACATTGGGTGCTTTTTTTTTTTTACTTTAAAATCAAAACTTCTTCCTTACGTGAATCAGGAGGGAGGGAAATAGGGAAGCTGCTCTTTGCTGTGATGCCTGGTGCCACAGCACATGTGTTTCCAGAGTGACACAAACTGCATCACTAGTGACTCTGTTCTTCCATTCCTGTGCTTTAGAAGAGATCAAATTGATCGTTTGAGTAGCTTTTCCAAAAATTTCACCAAATTACTTTTGAAAATGACTGGAAAACTTAAAAAGCATTTTTCATTATGCTCTAATACAAGTGTTGAAGCTCCACAGCTTATCTATTATACGCCCAGGGAGACCTTCAGTGTTGCTGAAGAAGTAAATCAATCAGAAAACTGATTTTTCTCGTTATTTTTGTGAGATTCTTAAGCTTTAATTTGGAAATCCTCCACCACAGCATAAAGCTTTAAAAAAACTTTGCAAATGGCTCTGGATGCCAGGATGCAAGGATAATCTTGTGTGGAAAGGAGAAAATTTTAGTGGATATCAGAGTGCTGTAGCACCATGAGTGCATAAAGAGGTTTGTTAAGGATCAAATACTTGCAACCTTTCCTGATAGAAACCCAAGACCATCAGATGAAGCTGGGAGGAGCTAGGCATTGGAACAAATGACTAATGGCAACAGTTGGTCATCCCAGTTCTGGTGTACTGGAGTCAAGTCTGCATGCCAGGATATTCTGTAATCTAGCCTTCAATCTGTGCAGATCAGTGCCTTCTCCCTGTATGATCAGAAAGCTGTGTGCTGCAGCCCCTCACAGTCACCTGACCAGTTTTGCTGCACTCCTGCAGTATGGATGGCCTGTACACCTGTTGCAAGCCACACGTAGTCTCTGCAAGTGTTGGGCTGACATGCCTGTACAGACAATGATTATGATGTCTTGCCTAGTGTGACTGCCTCCTTTCAACTGCTGGCTTCCTGGGCTGGGAGAAATGGGTTGTTGGCAGCCAGCTTCTTGCTGTGCAATTTGTACACAACTTGGCTCCACATACCTGCAATGTTTTGTGTCATCTCCATTCTGGAAGCTGCAAGATCTCTTATGGGAAATTCCATCTAAGATGCAGCAGGCCAGAACTGGACCAGAGGACAGTTTATCTCCATCCTGACCTTTAATTTTGCAGTTTTACTAGAGATAGACTGCTGCAGATCTGATTTTGGAGTGTTAGGAGTGCTTACTGTTGTCTTAGCAAGTGAAGATCACTGCCTGCTTTCCCTTTATACCTGCATTCCCAGTCCTTAGGTTGCAGAAGATTTCTGTTTCAATGAAATGGCTTTTCTTAAAAAAAAAAAAAAAATCTTAATATTCTTATTCTCTTTGGTAAAGAAGCAGCTGTCTTTTTCTGAGTCCCAAGTATTTTGATTTGCCTCCAAACATATTTAGATTGTTCTATATAGCTATAGAATTATTTTTCACTGTGTACTTGACAGATGGAATGTGACTGTTTAAATTGTATCCTGTGTATTTACTTGTTCATCATCCTTCATTCAGTTTTAACAATCTGAAAGGCTGCTGGAAATGATTCTGCTTCTCATTTGTCCTAATTGCTGAACTCAGAAATTGTGATGGGAACTCCTGGAGACTGTCTTGTGTGCTGCAACCTGATGGGAATGCGAGACAGTGATGAATGGAGGTGTGCCCTTTTACAGTACTTTCATTATTTTCCTTCTTTTTCTGTCTTTAGGGAGCAAACAGGCACTGGGTGTACTGAATCACACTGCACTGGTCAGTGGACTCTTACTTCTGATCAAGGGGTTTTCAGTTTGTCTTTACACACAGTGAAATTCCATGTTTGAATTCAGTGGTATTGTCACTGAAATCAGGAAGAATAAAACTCTAATGATGTAGCATGAAGAAGACGGCATTCCTTGTAACAGCGCTGGATGCACAGGGGAATCGCTTCACCTAACGTGCATGCCGTGTGTTTCATTCAAGCAAAAGTATATAGTCCACACATGTATTATATTTCTCGGAATGATCATACATATTCATTCATCGGGCAGTACTATGTTAATAAAGCATCATGCCTGCTCCTTACAGGTATGTCGGAGTCTTCTAAGGTGTCTCAAATCATATAGTTACAACAGACCCATCACTGAACCTTCATTTAGTTCTCTCACATGGGGAGCTCAAGGAAAGTTCAAGTTTGTTTCATGAGTTACCTGTACAATGGTCTCATCAGTGATCGTAGGTTTCAAACAGCTTTTACACAACCAGGGTGGGTTAGCGAGCCGTCCATAGCAATTACACTGAAACACACAATGTAGTGGCAAAGCTAAACCAGACTATATAGGAAATACAGTTGCAAAGCTAAAGCAGACTGTGGTACATGGTATTAGTATAACATTTTACAAGGTGTCACACGATGTGGGCATAGCCAGGCTGATAAAGAACTTTAACATACACTTAAATAAAGAGCACACACATATATAACCCTTAAACAAATGTGGCTTTGTATAATAGAATAAAATATCAGTAAAAGTATTTAAAGGACATACATTTCTTCTTTTTATGTACTTCCTCACAGAAAGAATTATTAAAGGCATATCATATCTTAAGTTTGTGAAAATGTTGACCTAGTGTGTATCAACCACTGCTGGGGGGGGCAGGGAAGGGGAAGGGGAGCGGGAGGGACGCAGCTTTTCATGATTATTTACATTTCATTATTTGCCAGCACCACCCAAAGGATCTTCTGCCCTCTCCTGTATACCCTTGAATGTCAGGGAAACCCAGACACAGAGGCAGTGGCCATTCTGCCACAACACTTTCCAAATCTGGAACCTTACCTCAATTTTTCCTCCCACTTTGACTCCAGTGACAGCACAGGTGTTGCCTCACCTTTGGCAGTGATTGTCTGGCTTTGTGAGAAGAGTGTGTGGCAGAGGCTGTAGATCCATATTAAATGACCAGAGTCTGGATTAAATCAGTGATGCAGCTGTCCTGGTGTTTTTAATGTTAAATTGAGCTGCAATCAAACTTCAGAAGATGATGTTATTAAGGAAATACAAGGGCCAGCTCCTATGGGGTTAGGAAGCTTACGACCAGATGCAGCAGTCCAAGCAGAAATCCTCAGGATCAGCCCTGGGAACAATTCAGGGGATGGTGGTGCAACAGTGTTAAGGCACTGTATATTTCTGGACAGGAGATAATAGAATATTCTTAATAGTCCACAGATGTTGCATGGATGGCCGGCATCATGGGCACCTGAGGAAATCCTTAGGACTCCAGAAGGACTACCAAAGCATGCCTCAGGGATGCTCATGGCTGGGGGTTGCACTGTGTCTGAGTTTTTGTGAAAACACAGTAGAGAAGATGTGGAATTTTGTAGAGCTGTCATGTTTCATGAATTTTGGATATTTGACTGTACTGTTAGATTGTGAGTTGTATGGAAACAGCTGAGGATAGACTGCATTATAAAAATTGCTCAGGAAATTGTCAGGTATATCTATATGCATGTACAGACAATCTGAAAACCTTATCAAAGAGCTCCTGTGAAGTGATGTTTCACTGCACTGTATAACAACTCTGATGAAGTAAATTACTTATTTAAAAAAACTGTTAAGTGCATAAAACTATTCATAACAAACACAAAATAACAAACCATCATGTATTTTAGACAGTATATTTCTGGGTTGTGTCTTCTTTTATTTGGGTGAATTTAATATGGAGCTGCAAATAGTGTTAAACCTGTTGCTCAACATGTGAAAACTGTATTTGTGTTTGAAAATGAACTCTGGTTGTTTCAGGGATGACTGCAGAAAGAACTTTTACAAGTCCTTCAAAGTCAAATAAGGATGTTGAAAGGCACAGCAGGGCGACAAGCCAACATCTCTTCTCTTGAATTATTTCAGGATCTTTGCTGAAAACATCTCTAATTAGATTTCTGGGTAACCTTTCATCATTGAAGCAAATAATTGGATGCTCTCAGTTCTCACTAAAGAAACGGCTTCTCAGTTTGAAATCATTGAACTTCAGGAAGACAAATGATTCCCTCCCCCCCCCCAAATGCAGGAGTACTTCAGCTTTGGACTGTTGTGCCAGATGACAAATTCATCAGCTTCTGGCTGGCTGCCCTGACTTATTTCTGTTTTGGCTTAACCTACTCATATGAATCCATTTTTTCTGCTCTCAAATATATAAACCCAAAGAGCAGATTTGTTGTGACTCATGCTTTTTTATATATGTTTATCATAGGTAGAAGTCAAACTTCCAGAACACTCTAGATATTCCAAAAGTTATGCTGTCTAAACCTCTTACTTCAAAGGATGTGGTATCACTAATGTTCCCTTTTCTTTAGACAGTTAATGGAAATAATAGTTCAGTCCATTAAAGAGGCAAACCCCGAATTACCATAAGGTTGAAGTACATTCATTAGCACATTTATCAGTGCTAAGAAGGTCCAGTTGTCTTTAATAGTTCAACTTCTACTAGCAAGAAGAGTTAAGAGGGTTATGAAAATACCACATTATGGAAAAGAATCACAATGTGAAGAAGCCATGGTCCTTGGGATCTCTATGCCCCCTTTCAGCTTTAGGTCTCCTTAAGCTTCATTATCATTTTGCTGGTAAAACAGGGAAGGCATCCAAGGTCTAACAGTTTTCAGTTCATAGGATCACAGAGCAGCCCAGGTCAGAAGGGACCTCAGCGGACCATCTGCTTCAACCTTTCATGAGAAAGGGAGCTTAGACAGGATTTTCTAGCACTCTGTTTAGCTGCATGTTGAAAACGTCCAGTGACAGGGACTCCACCACATCCCTGCGGAGATTGTTCCATTGAACGATTATTCTGACTGTAAAAAATTTCTCTCTTATATTGAGATGAAACCTTTCCTGGTGCAACTCGTATCCATCACCCATTGTCTTCTCCAGGGGGCTCCTTGTGAAGAGAGAGCCTCTATCTTCTTTGGAGCCACCTTTTATATACTGGACTGTTCTGATGAGGTCCCCCTAAGCCTTCTCCTCTCCTTATTCAGTCTTTCCTCATAGTGCAGGTTCTCCAGCCCTTTGATTGTCTTCATGTCCTTTGAAGTCTCTCCAGTCTGTTTGTGTCTTTTTTAGATTCTGGGGACCAGAACTGGACGCTATACTGCAGGTATGGCCTGACAAGCACTGAGCAGGATAAGATGATTACAGTAATGCCCCTGCAGATACGGTGCAGGCTCTGACTTGCTGCCTTTGCTGCAGCAGCACCCTGCTGACTCATGTTCTGCTTGCTGCCCACCAGGTCCCTTTCAGCAACACTGCTCCCCAGGCACACAGATCCTAGCCTGTGCTGGGGTTTTGGGTTATTCCATCCCAGGTGCAGGACTTTGCACCTGCCTTTGTTAAAAGCCATACTGTTCTTGCTAGCTCACTCTTCCAGCCTGTCCAGGTCTCTCTGTGAAATGGCTCTCCTTTCTGATGCGTCCACCTCACCACCCAGTTTAGTGTCAGCAAACTTGGTGAGACTGCTTTCAATCCTATCAACCAGGTCATTTATGAAGATGTTGAACAGCGTGGAGCCCAGTATCAAACCCTGGGTGACCCCACTTGTGATAGGCTGCCAGCCTGAGTAAAAAACATTGATTGCTATGGTCTGGCTGTGGACTGTTAGCCAGTTCCTTACCCATCCTGGAGACTAACCATCCAACCCATGCCTTGCCAGTTTGTCCAGGCTGTGGGAAATGGTGCTTGAATGAAAGAATGGTGACTTCTGCTGAAGGGCACGTAAACAACACCCACTTGTCTCCCCATGTTGACAGAAAGTGTTACATTGTTCAGAACAGAACAGGATATGAAAGTTCAGCAGGAGGGGACCTACAACCATCATCTAGTCCCACGTCCTGACCACTTCAGGGATGACCAAAAGTCAAAGCTTGTTACTAAGGGCATTTTCCAAATGCCTGTTAAACACTGACAGCATTGGGGCATCGAGCATCTATCCGAGAAGCCTGTTCCAGTGTTTGGCCACTCTCTTGGTAAATAGATGCTCCCTAATGCCCAGCCTGCACCTCCTCTGGCACAGCTTTGAGCCATTCCCAGGCGTCCTGTCCCTGGATCCCAGGGAGAAGAGCTCAGCGCTTCCCTCTCCATGTCCCCTCCTCAGGAAGCTGCTGAGAGCAATGAGGATGCGCCTCAGCCTCTTTTTCTGCAAACCAGACAAACTCAGTGGCTCATTCCAAACAGTAAAAAAATACAAACAAATTATAACAAAAAAAAAAAAAACAAAAACCCCAAAGTTAATACATCATTATCCCTTGTGATACAGAGATGAGAAAAGACCACATTAGACTTATCTAAAGTGGGTGGAATTGCAAAAATAATGCAATTATATACATATTTTTGAACATGTTACAGGAACTTTACCTTATAGAAATATTATTTGTAATTTATACATCTCAAAAGTTAGCATTGAATCATCTCTGTACTTTAGGCTTTTAGTAAATGACAATAAAACCCACTGGAAATCTCTACCTTATAACCAATATTAAATTGCATAAATAAAAATGGGTATTGTCAGATTAAGCACTATGGATACAATGACATTTCAAGGCTAATATCACATTTTAAAAGGCCTTAGAAATTAAGAATTAAACTCCATCATTAACATTCATAGTTCAACATGTTTCAGCATTATGTCTTAATGATACTATATGAATATTCATAAACAAACACCTTGATTGTTACCAATGACAATGACAGGCATTTCTAAATTATTCAGGTAGGTATATTATCTATATTTATGATACTCATGCAGTTAATATTGTCTGCAAAATTAATTATTTTTCATAATTCATATATTCATAAGTATCATGCTGTTTGTCTTCATTAGTGTTCACTTCTTTACCCTCTATATAAAACAGGAAAAAGAGAGAGAGACAGCATTCTTTAAGATGGAAAAAAATAAAGAAACTGGAACAGGTCACTGGAAACCCAGCCCTCTAGATGTCTCAACCCCCTCACTGCAACTCAGAATCAAGAACTAATATTGTCAGCTGGAGATAACCAGTCAGGTGTCCCACTGTCTTGCATGCATTGAGTAGCCCACTGTCATTTTTGCAAATCCACCTAGATATCATGCATGCACAGGGAGACTCTGCGGCAGCCTCCAGGAGGGGAACAGGAGGCTCAGCTGCAGTGACAGCGTGTGCTGCAGAAGCGGTCCTTACGCACTGCTCTGCTTGCTGGCAGTTGCTCAGTGCTCAGCTAGTGTGTAAAGCGGTGGAGGAAGCCAGATTCGCAAGGGCTGCAGATTGCTTCCACAGAAGTTTATGTAGGCTGATAGCAACAGAAAGGGCAGTTGGTCTGAAGAAAAGCTGACACTTCTCTTAGCTGCCTTTAAATACATCGTAGGGAATACACTGGGGTGGGCACTAAACCTGAACATTTAAGACTTCAGTATGTTGTCTTTCCTAAACTAGTTTTTCTGTGTTAAAAACAACAAAAAGACTTTATAACTTCTGTGGCAATGTATGATCTGGCTTTAACAGCAGCTGTGTGGTGGGGCTTCCCTGGGAGGAGGTACACGCCTGCCAACTGCCAGAGGTATCATGGAAAAACGAGGAGCAGGAGGTGTATGAAGGAGGATGGGATTTAAACTGGCATTTTGTGAAGGATGGGTAGAAAAGCATGCATAGCAACATAAAAAGGAAGGGTTGTAAAACCACTCAATAATGCTGGAACAAGAGGAAATATTTTCAGGTCCAGGCATAAAATGGGATCCTGATATATATTGGCTATGCAATTAAGCCAAATGCAACTGGAATGATACTTTCCTGGGTTTGGCTCAGGGGCTGCAGCTGCTTGCCCTCTGCTGCTCCAGCACCAAAGTAGGCAACGCTACTATAAATTAAAAGATAAATGTTCCCTGGTTCATACTACTGCACATTTGCCTTTGATACACATTGATATCTTGTAAAGGTTTATGAGATAAATTACTTATTACTATGGGATGTTCTAGGATTTGTGTTTTTCATTTCACCCATAAAATGATGAAAAATTAATAAGACTTCAGAAACCTAGCCGTGTTAATTGAATGTGGCAACATAAAACAAATCAGCAAAGAGGTCTCAAAAACAGGCGGTTGAAACACATGAACCTGACATTGCACTTTAGACAAAGATGCTGTGACTCAACATCAGCCCTAAGGCAGGAGAGTGTATTCAGGAATTTTTCCAGCATTTGCAACTTCTTAAAGTTCGTTGTAAAGTTTTGCATAGTTTAGTGTTTTGCAGAGTACAAGTTTAAACCATCCTGTCTCAGTCTCTTACGGTGCTGATTCTGCTTCAAGTGTGAGGTCTTTCTTGTTATTTTTTTTCCTTGGTTTTCATGAGGTGCTGTAGGCAGTTTTCCTGCATGTTAAGAATGAGCAGGGGGGTGGGTGTACGCCTGGCCAGAGAGCTTCCTTCATCTTGGCTGCAGCTATTAAACCATTTACTTCATTGGCTTCACCAGTTTTGGCTGCCTATGCTGGAGGCCATCCCTGGCCTGGTGCAGCTGCAACTGAGATCACGCTGTTGTTCCATAGGCACATTTGTTGCCTGGTGCACAGCGCCAATTCACACACTGAGTCGAGGTATTCCTTATTTCTTTATTCTAGTTTGTGAAAAGTAGGGAGCTAGGTGGTAACCCACAAATGCCTAGCTCCCCAGTTGTCAAAACTGTATTTATACATTTGTATACATTTCAACAAAGAAAAGCATCAGCCTTCATTGGTTACAACTCTTTCATTTTTTAGTATTCAGTTTCCTATTAACTAATCCTCTCGCTTCCTATGTTAATTAGTCCCCATGCTCAATCTCCATTTCTTTTTGGGTTGGTGAGTTTCTTGAGTCGGTGGTTGTGATCTTCCCCTGCACAAAATCGCCTTTCCTCTATTTTTGCTGAGCTCACTGCCTGTGACAAGCTTCCTATCAGCTCATCTATCTTGTGGAAGTGCTTCCTCTGTGAAGTTCCTTTTCTAAACAAAAAGATTTTCCAGTGCTTAACAAAGGTTTGGCAGGACATACAAAATGCTTGTAGCCTGAATTAACCCTTAACAACTCATTCTAATTGTCTTAAAGTCAAACTGCTAATAATACATTCAGTTTTATTGACCATTTGATATCAACATAGTTGGGAAAGAGCTGTGTGAAAGGCAATGTCTTGTTGAGGCTCCCCCTCATGCAGTACCAGGCTCAGACTTTCACCCTGACTCCTGGTCTTGGCTGCATCACAGCTTTGACCCTGCCTGGCTGTGTCCCTTGTGGACATTGGCCTCGGTTTGTTTGGCCTTGGACTACCTTGTTCCTGTGGACCTGTCTGGCAACTAGGGCTGGGGCTGGCCTCTCTCAAACTCATGCAGGTCCTTGGGGCTGCTGGGTGCCATTCTGGCACTGCTCTCCATCCTGTCTGGAGCAGCCTCCCCTTGCAGGTCCCTGACAAAGACAGTCAGGAAAAATCTGTGATTCGAGCCTAATGCTAATTAAATTAATTCCTGCTATTTACCTCCGTTGCACAAAGCGCTATGACCAATGGCATCTCTAATGTGTTATGAATAAATTTCCAGGGTGCTTCACAATGCATACCAGTATTTTACTTGTGAACATTTGATTTGTTAGGTGCAGGAATGCTTAGCACCAGTGCCCACTCAGGCCTGGGCACAGGCAGATCAGGTCCTTCTTCCCTTGCATGCAAATTTACTGTTTCTTTGAGCCCTGTCCTCAAACTTGGTAGCCTTCCACGTTTCCGTGGGAGCTCTGGGGAATATGGGCATGCCAGTATTTGCTTTGCTGTGAGGTAGGTCAGCTTATAAATATTTTCAGTTCACTACGATTTATAAAGCTGTGCAACTCTGAGAAACAAGACATGGGGAAAAGAGTCCAAGGTGGGAAAACTGTGTGAGGTTGTGGCACAGCATGGCCTGGTGCCATCTGTAACCTGTCTCCAGCATGGTCCAGCTTCCCCAGTGAGCAGAAGACTGGCAGGTTTTTGCTGAGACAGGCAGCTCAGATATGCAGTGCGTCTGCGTGCTGCAAGATCAAGCAGGCTCAGGCTATGCAGATTTCATGCTCAGATCTTCCAAAAAATAGGCTCTGGAAAAAGAAGAGAAGCATTTTCATAGCTGTCGGGGAGTTTGCCTTTGCTCTGACGTGAGCTGACAGAAAATGAACGGGCCTGGCAGCTCACTGAAGTACAACGCTTTGGGCCTTCCAGTTCACGGCACTGCCTGTCCCACTCGCCTAATCTCTGCCATGAAAGGTCAGACCATCAAAGAATAATTCAGGTGGGACTTCCAAAACTGAACATGCCTCAGACTGTAATTTGGCACCTTCTTAATGACCTTGAATGCAAGAGTATTGTGGGAGATGGTGTTCAAAGCCTTGTAAAGTAAATGTAATTGATGTCCACAGCTCTCCTCTTGTTCACGAATCCAGTCTTTTTATCCTAGAAGTTCGTCAAGTGTGAGTTACCCTTGATAAATCCCTGCTGGCTGTTTCCAGTCACATTCTCATTTATGTGCCCAGAAATGTGCTCTAGGAGGACTCCTTCTGTGATTTCCCCAGGCACCAAAGGAGAACCAGCCCACCTGTAGTTCCCCAGATCTTTGGCTTTTTTTGAAGATGGATGATATTTTCTTCTCCCTTGTCACAGAAGACCTCCCTGCTCTCCCCAGACTTTCAAAGATGACAGCATCCTGCAAAGATGCCAGCAGCTCCCTCAAACCCACAGATGCAACTCATTCAAAACACTGCTGAGCACTGAGCAGCACTTATGTCCTCCTCATCTGTCACAGTCAGTGGAATCACAGCAGATGTGCTTCCCTGAGGACTACTACTTCTGCCGCCCTTCACCAGGCCCCTTACAAAGCAAAACCAAAGGGTGTGGACTGGAGATGGCAAGAAGAGGGCTTTTGCAGTGGCAAATGTAAAACTTCCTTATGCTTTTGAACACTCGCTGTACTGCTGCACTTTTTTACTCTACCTTGTTCACTGTTTGCATTCTTAATGCAGCAGACTTTCCTGTATGTTGTGGTTCAATGCCAGTCTTGCCATTTCATTCCTAAAAACTGGATCTCCTGCTCATGTCCCTTGACCTTACCAAAACTGGCTTTCAGAAGGACTGTTTTCTTCTTTTTCTCAGAACTTCTGCTGCTGTATTGCCCCACATGAATCTACATCATCAATGCATTGCAGGTGTTCCAGAGCTTCACCCTGTTCCAGTGCAGCCTAGGTCAGTCCATGGCAAATGTTAGGGATGTGTTTCCACCCCTGGGACAGTCGATTCCAGGTGTACTGGATGCCTCTCCAAGTGAAAGTGCATTGTGGGCTGCACTCTGGTGCCAAAGGGATTGAGAAAAATGTGCTAATGATATCAGTTGTGGCATACCACTCGGGTGCCTTTGACTCCAGTTCATGCTGAAGTTCTAGCATGTCCGGTTAAGGCCACACTCAATGGCAGCGTGCCTTTGTTCAGGCCGTGATAACCTACTGTTAGTCTCCATTCGCTACTACTTTTGCACTGGCCATGTGGGCCTATTAAAGGGTGAGCATGCCCTGCTGATCACTCCTTGGCTCTCCAGTCAATCGATCAGCTTACGGATGGGAATCGGGGAGTCTCGGTTGATGCGGTATTGCTGCCAGTGAACCTTTGTAGTAGCAATTGGCACCTGTTGTTCTTCAGCCCTCAACAGCCCCACACTAGAAGGGTCCTCCAAGAGACTGGGCAAGGTAGACAGCTGTTTAATT
>JAUTDB010000194.1:219915-232880 GCA_032274285.1 Polihierax semitorquatus
ACTGGACAAGGCTGCAGCCCCAGCTCCTATCCACCCACTCAACCCCGCAACAATTGCAAACTCTGTTCGACTGGTTAAAGAGTTTACAAGCCAGCTGAAAGAAAACAGAACAGTTGCATATTAATGCACCCAACCCCTGAAAGATCACATAATGGAGCGGGAGAAACGTGTAACTGCAACCAATATGGGATCTTGTCCAGCTGCCACAGCCTGTGGATCAGTGACCGGGTTTTTAAATAAATTAATGATAGGCATCAATATGCAGCTGCACCAGGTTTCGGCTGCCACTAGTTGTGTGTTGCTATAGGTTTCTTAATTGCTCAGAGGTATGAAAAGCGTGGGTCATCTCAAAGCTAGCGTATGCTAAAAATCAAACAATGCTACAGATGCGGTCGTTCTGCCAGGTTGCAAAAATAACTACTAAATCACACTTATCGTATAATTAAAAAGAATGCCCCCGATAAGGCAGGGAAGAGTACGAGCATAAACCTTTGCCACGTATTTTCTGCTCTTCATTAGTCTATGGAAATAAGAGTGGCAGGTTTATTTAAGTACCAAGCAGACCAGGAAAGTTAGTTGCTTTTCATTTTCAAATCAGGACAAAAAAAAAAAAAAAAAAAATGCAAAAAAACCCAATATTTTGTTTTTCAGGATAGTGAGTGTCTCAATTTAAAAACAAAATGACATCAAGAAATCAATGGAATTTTGTTTCAACTTAACCAAGAAAACAATATACCAACTGTTGGGATAAAGAGAAGCCAGAAAAATGTCACCTCCAAGTTAGAAGGACTTGGAAAGCTCTAACTGTTGAAGTGAGGAGATATTGAAAGCAGAAGGGAATCAATCAGGTAATGAAGCTGAGTAAGAAAGCCATAACTATCTCCAACAATAGGATAATTTAGACAAGAATTTGAATTTGGCACAGCAGAATTTATTCTCTAATCTTGCTCAGAAGTGAAAGCACAGGAAGCCCGAGAGGGACTTCTAGTACTATGAAGAGATTAAGCACAAATAGGCTGATACATAGCACGTAACTCACAGGCAAACAAAAACAAAAAGGAAAGTAAAACACTCCCTCTGTCTCTCAAATGTAACGATGGAGCAATTTTCATTAGTGAAGGAGTCACAGCAGATACAGTGCTGCCCTGCAGTCCTAGCCCACACCATTTCCTTGCTCCTCTTCCTAAACATCTTGCCCGGGATAGAGAGCCTGATCTTTCTACACTGCACAAAGAGGTCATTACATTGGCATCTGTACATTTTAACAGGAGTTTGAGGTGAGAACTGAGAAACTGAGGGATGAAATTCTTTTGAGGCTAACCACTTTGATACAATATAATACTCTAGATCAGGACCTCTGCAAGAGTCTACAATTAAGGGGAATCAGAATTCCCCATTCAAACCTAGGAAACTACTCCTCCCCTCCACTTGTCTCTACACCCTTCGGCGTCTACTTTGCTTCTTTTAGTCAGGAAGTTCAGCTCCTCTGTAAAGATATCCTTTATAGAAAATTTGTTACTTAGCACAACAACTCCCTGTGCCATTCTGGAAGTGCATCTGTTTATGCTTCCCCTTCAAATATGATTATTATACCTCATTTTTAGAGCTGCTGTGCCAAGAGGATGTGACTATAGTTTAAATTCACCTACAGGCTTTCAGAAATAAATCCTGACTGGGGAGTTTGTATTATCATCAGTGGGTAAGGCAGCAAAAATATCAGTTAATTTCTGCTTTCTGGGTTGTACATTCCAAGCTTTTGGACCATCGAAGAGTTTTGGTTTGGCCTCTTTAGAAATGTAGACTGAAAAAAAAATATTCTTGAGAAGGAATAGACCCCTGAAAGAAAAAGCCCTCATGACAGGTGAGGCACTTGGAGGAACGGATGACGGCAAGCCTGTGGCCATGTGCTTGTATGGGTAAGATGCTTCCTCTATGTGACAGATTCAAAGCAAGTAGGAGAGATTTTGATCACATTCAGTAGCTGGGACTGTCAGACAGTGGTCAGTCCATTTGCCAGGATGGGCTATCTGTGTCCCTTGGAGGCTCCTTCTGTAAAGAAGCCTCCTCTTGTCCTTGCTGCATCAGGAGAGAGCCTGTACGCGGCCATCTGGAGCCTTCCTGTGGGCACATCTTGCAGCTCTGGGCATTTCAGCTGGGGATGATCTGACTCTCTGTTCATGGGAACACAGTCAGTTGAGTCCACATTGGTCATGGCACGTACACGTATAAAGCCATGATCTGTGGAAGGCTGGTATGTGATCTGGAGAGTGAGACAGGAATCAGAAAGGTTGTTGTAAAACTGTAGCAAAGGAGACTAGTGCCTTGTGCCTGAACAAGAGCTGGAACAGTCAATGGGCAATCATCCCAAGAGCACCCAGGACATTTGGGTGGAAATTAGTTTGGCATATTCACAGGAAGCTCAGGGAAGCACGCCCAGAGTCAGAGGAGAAATCCCAAGCCCCTCCAGGTGCTGGATGTCTTCAGGATGTCTCTATACTTGATGACACATGGCTCCACTATCTAGCTTATTCTGCCCAATAGTCTTTGAAAAAAGAGGGACTTCTCAGCACCTCCCAAATGTCCCTGTGTCCCAGTTATTCACACAATGTGTAAAGGAATTGCAGTGCTCTGCCCTGAAATGAATGTGTTTTCCTCTTTCCAGCTTCAAGTTTGACAGTACAGCTAGAAACACACCTGTGGCACCTGTAAAGTCGAAGCAAGAGGAGGAGAGGGTAGCAGAGGCCAGCAGTAGCGAAAAAGGTAATGGGACAGCAGATTCCTGGTCGGGGTTTGTGCCTTCTCCTTCAGTACTCTTGGGTAGGCCATTGGTGCCCAAGTCACAGTGTGATGGCTCAGGTAGCGTGAGGCACTAGAGATGACGCTGCTCACCCAGTAGGGCAAATCTCATGGGAGTTGCGAGGGAACTCAGTTTAGCAGAACACTTGGAGGTCTCGACACCTCCAAGTTCAACTTGCCCCACATTTCCATGTCCCAGCCTCAGAAATAGGCCTCAGAAACCTCCCCAAAACAATGCATTGGTTTGGATTGTGTGCACAGAGCAACTATAGACGTGTGAGATCAGTGGACAGATTGAGGAATGGGCTGCCTTGCCTTTAATTATGGCCCTCAGAGAGACTCTGCTAGGCTACTCACACATCCCAGCAAGCTTTCAAACTACAAAGGAGAGTGAAAAATGCACTACCCCAAGAAATAATGATGTAAATTACAAGAGAAATTTGAGAGAAGTCAGTTTGAAGAATGTCCAAAGACCACCCAGGAAACAAGGCTTCCAAGGAATCAGCCCTGTGCCTCACAATTTGATCTCCCGCTGAGGACATCTGCATAGCTTTCCTGTTCAGGAGAGCTCTGCAACACCATCCTGAAGGAGTTTTCTTTTCTCCTGCCTACAGGAAATATTCCTGCCAACCGCTGCCTTTCAAGAAAAAGCCAACCACCAACCAAAATTGCCAATACTACTCTGGCAACAGAACAGGAGAAGAAACCTTACACCAAAGCACCTCATTGCAGGTGAGCACTTGAAGGAATGCATGACAACAACCTTGTAGGCTTGTGATTGTTCGGATGAGATGCTCCCTCTGCTTAACAGGTTCAAAGGAGCTCTGAGAGTTTTTGATTATTTGTAGCAGCTGGGACTGTCAGACAGTGTTTCATACATTGGCCAAGATGGGCTAGCTGTGTCCCTTGGAGGCTCCTTCTGTAAAGAAGCCTCCTCTTGTCCTTGCTGCATCAAGGGAGAGCCTGTACCCGGGCATATGGAACCTTCCTGTGGGCACATCTGGCAGCTCTGGGCATTTCAGCTGGGGGTGAGCTCACTCACTGGTCATGGGAACACAGTCAGTTGAGCCCACATCGGTCATGGCAACAGCCAGCAGAAATGCCTTGTGCTGCAGAATCTTGTGAGGACAGGATGGAGACCAAAATGCCCCTGTGCTCACAGCACCTCTCCATATCGTCTCTTTTCCAGCACACTCCCAGCCATCCACAGGACAACCTCCCAGAAGACAAAGAGGAAGGACAGCACTGTAGCCATGACTCCACTTGAGAAACTGGACAAGAGACTTGAGAAGCAGCTAGATGAGGTATGTGCTGCTCAGTGAGATGCACCTGTATGCCCTATGGAGTTTTGGGGAAAAAACCATACAAGTCTACAGGGTAGGGAGTGTGAAAGATCCCTTCCTGGGTCTTCCTTTGGCCACCGAACGACCTTGTCATGGCTTTGCTAGAAAGGGTACAGGTCATGCCCTAGTTTGGCAATGCATTTGTTCCTACAGCCTTCTTTGGAAAGACATCCTATGGCTTTCTTTGCTTCTAGTGGGAAGGTAGCTGCTAGGCCTTTCAAGGATAAGGCATGTATAGTTGCGGTTTAGCTCAACGCATCAGTTAGATCAAAAACACAATTTGCAGACGTGCTGACCTGCTAGGATTACCTTAGGGGCATTAGAGAGCTGTCAGGGAGGCTCAAGTGAAGGGACAAAAGAGAGGGTAAGAAGTGCTCTTTATGCACTGGAGAAGAAGAGATGCTAATCTTTGTTGTTTCTTTCCTCTGGCCCCACAGGTGCTCAAATATCACCTCAGAAGAACACAGATAAGGACATACAACTTTCCTCTAATCTAAAAGCTTTGGACAATTTCCCTTTCCCTTGCCTTTTGCTGAAGAGACAAGGAAGGCAACTGAGAGAATAGTAGAGGGAAACAGGTTTTTGGTGAAAGTTGTTTCAATAAAAACCAGTTACTTCCTCAGACATGTTTTCCAGAAGCATCTCTTGGGGTTTGACCTGCAGAAAGCAGCTCTATGGAGAGGGATTTGGGAGTCCTGGTCGACAACAAGTTAATCGTGAGGCAGCAATGTGCCCTCCTGGCCAAGAACGCTAATGGGACCTTTTCCTACATCAGGAGGAGTGTTGCACCAGATCATGGCATGTGATTCTGCCCCTCTCCTCAGCTCTGGTGAGGCTGTACCTGGAATACTGTGTGCAGTTCTGCACCCTCCAGGACAAGAGGGCTGTGGAGCTTCTAGAGAGGGTCCACCATTGCACGACAAAGATGATTAAGGCCCTGCAGTATCTGTCTTAAGAGGAAAAACTAAGCGAGCTGGGCATGTTTAGCCTTGAGAAGATTGAGAGGGGATATTATGGATATGTATAAATACGTGAGAGGACAATATAAAGAGGATGGGGCCAGTGGTCCCCATCTCCTTCCCCATTCAGGAAGGAGATGTATGGACAGGAGCGCCCGGCACGGACACGCGCTCTTCTTCCTCCTCTGCTTCCCATCAGGGATGGGAGGGGGCAGCTCAGCTCAGCTCCGCAGATGATCCTCGTGCTAAGGGCACAGCGGGGCAGCACCTGCACAGACACGTGCGATGCGCAGGACAGACACACAGGGCACAGCGGCCATGGCCGATACGGAGCGTTCGTCACCTCCGCGTCTGAGCGGGGCTCCCCAGCGCTCTCTGCGCTGAGGCCGCACTGGGGCTGCCCATGGAGGCCGGCATGAGGGCGGCCCTGTGGGTGCCCTGCGGTTGGCTGGCGGAGCTGTCACCTCCCGCTGCCAGCCAATAGGAGGGCTGTCCTGGGGGCGGTGCCATGGCAACCTGGGGCCCTCCCAGGCGGGCAGCAGCTCCACTCCCTCATGCCTTGCAGGACGGTGCCGTCTTGTTGTCGGCGCCATTTTCTGGTTGGCGCCATCTTGTGTCCATGGGACAGCATTTGCGTGGACACCTGAGCCCATCCTGCCCTGGCAATGGCAAGCAGCACATCGCAGCAAGCCTCCTTTTCTTCAAAATGTGATTAGAATATAGGTCAGGAAAAACACTATCCACAAGATACTATCCACCTAGTAAAAATAAATAAATAAATAAATAAAAATCCACACAATAAAAAATAAAAGACAGAAGCCAGTGTCCAGAGCATCTGAAAAAAAAAAAAAGTTTTTTCAGGAATCAGTGTGATGCCTCAGGTTGGGCAGAATGGAACAGCCTCCCTCTCAAGAGGTCTCTGCAGTGGTGCCCTGAAGTATTTTTGTGTCTCCTGCTTAGAGGAAATGTTCTTGCCAAGTCTGTCTTATTAACATCCTCCTCCCAATATCATTGCTAACTGCAGAAAGGAAAGTTGAAGTGAAGAAATCTGAAGGAAAATGCCCTCATGGTGGGGGAGGCAATTGAAGGAGTGGATGACGGAAGGTGACTTCATACCCTTGTGCTTCACTGAGATTTTTCCTATGGACACAAGGTTCACAGCAGCCCAGAAAGCTTCTGATCATACAGCACAGTGACTCCTGATGTTTTGTTTACATCCTTTTCAAAATTGATTTTTGTTTCATTATGATGAACATTTTATAAGTAGTCTTACCATAATGAGGCTCACAGCATCAGAAAAGATATATTTTTAGTGTCTCGCACAGAGCTTAGCAGCCCAAAGCACCTGGGACAGCAATTCCTCACTCTGTGGGTGAGCTCCCCCCCACCCGCCCCCCCCGCCCCACAAACAGTCCCCTGCGATCCCTTGGGACAACCGACGGCACAAGCGGCACCCTGGAAGGGGCAGCTCTTCAAGCACAGACTTGAAGGTGGCATCGACGCACAGCAGACCTAGGGGAAAAGGAAAAGGAATAACGGTATCAAAGCAGCTGTTACATGGGAAAGGCAAGTAACCTTGAGCCAGAGAAGCTCTAACACAGAAAAGGCAAGGAATTTTGAGCCACGCTGCTGTCAACTATGGGGAATAATCCTACCAAGGAGCAGGAAAGGGTGCTTCAAGCTTTCCAACACGTTATGGATAAAACTGATAAGAGAGGGGACATCACTGAAGAACACTTGAAGGATCTTTTTGAATGGGGGTGGAAAAATGCAATGCTCTGAGCGCTGCCACAGTCTGTGATTGTGGAGTCTGGGACGGACTGGGAGCAGTGTTGTGGGACTGGGCCACCCGAGATGAGCAGACAGCCAAACGCCTGCTGGGAGCCTGCGCACGGCTTGTGAGGCGTCACGGGAGCATGCGGGAAAAGGAGATGGGCCGGGGCCTTCGGCTCCTGCCACGGCCTCTGTCCCGCCGCCGCGTGCCCATGGGATGGCTGAGGAGTTACCGTACCTGAGGAGATGGGACGGATTCACGCCCGATCCACAGTGGGACAACATAGGGAAAGAGAGTTTAAAGGATCCCAAGGGGATATTTGCGTACCCCCCAGATGAGGGAGAGGAACGAAAGGCACGGGACCATGTTTTGAATTTATGCAGGGAGGCGGAGAAGGCGGGAGACAAGGAAGTACTTCAGGCGTTGTCAGGATAGTTGGCAATGCAGGACGCAGAAGGACGCCCCAGACATGTGCCCATAGAATATGCATTCCTGAAAGACCTAAAAAAGGCAGTCGTGGATTATGGCTTATGGTCGCCTTATGTACAACAATTATTGAGAGGGACGGCCACAGTAAACTGGTGCATGCCCAGTGATTTTTAGTTGGCTTTTTGTGTAGTCCTATCCCCAATGCAAATGTCTGCAGTAATGCAAGAGGCCAAAGAGCTTGCAAATATAAAGGCGCTGGGTAACCTGCATGACCCAGAACCGCATGGAGTTAATGCTGCCGGGTTGCTAGAAGAGGATGCATCTCGAGTGGAAATTGGGCCTCATTTTGTTTTGAATCTCATCAAAATCTTCCAGGGTAATTTTGGAGGACCAACTCTGAATGAAAATCCCTATTGGCAGACCCCAAATATGCATCGGAGATTGATAAGATTCTCAGTGGCTGCTAAATTTAGAGAGAAATAGCAAGTTTAGAGAGAAACAGCAAGAAGGAAGTACAAAAGATGAAGAAAAATGAAACTCAGATGCTTGTTAAAGATGACTTCACCAAAACTGTCTTTGAGACTCCAGCTGAAGAAAAGCCCATGGAAATACAGCTTGTGAAACCAGAACCAAAGGCAATGGTAAAAGATAAAAGGAAGCCACGCAAAAGTCAAAGGAGGAAGAGACATACTAAGCTTTGCATACAGCATAAATGAGGTTATACCTCCAATAAAACAAAAAAGGGGGAGATGTCGGGGAAACGGTTGAGCTGAGAAGCAGTCGAGGGGAAAAACGAGGCATTGAGAGAGCAAGGAACTGAAGGCAGAGGAACCAGAGGGGCGGGCAAGATAGGGGTGCCATAAAGCCACCAGGCCAGCATGAGGAAGACTCGTGGAGGACCAGAAATGGCAAGAGGCAACATGGCGCCTTCAGGTGAATTGGACTCCTGCGAGTGTGGGGCGCAGGGTCTCGTCGGCTGTTACGGGATAAAAGGGAAGAGTTACAGCATTAAAGCGGCTATTTGTTCCACCTCACAAATAGTCACCTGCGATTCCTTGGGACAACCAACACCACATTAGTATACAACAGCAATGCTGTTCCTGCTGTAACTCATGTTGCCTCATAGGGACCCAAGACGTCCACTCAGGAGATGCTGCTGATCTGCCTGAGAGGACAGTTCAGTTCTCTCTTTGCTCCAATATGATAAAGCTTCTGCGCACTTCCTCCAAGCATTTTAAGAGCAGCTAGAAGGTCTCCAAGGGTCTGTTCCCCAGCACTAAGGCAAGGAAGTCAAACAAATTAGTCGCAGATGCAAGAAGGAAACAAGAAGTTGCACATGTCTGCAAACTCCCTCTGTGAATATTTCAAGAGCGCTTTGTTGCCCATTCGTTGGCCTTTCAGGGAGGCTGGAGGACTGTTTTGCTGGTGAGGCAATGATGCCACATGTGCCGTATGCAGAGGTCAACCAGCAGGACACACTGACACACTGCACATGTGGCATTACACAAAAATGGAGGAATTAATTTTATTATGTCTGTCTGGTGACTCTGAGCTGACAGACTTGCACATGCCAAGACCCTGGTCCCCCTTCCTCCTTTTGCTCCCCTGTCTGCAATGAGTGCCTAAAAAGAGCAAAGGGAAAATCCCACAAACCTTGCCTCACTCTAATCTTGCTGCACCGCTAAGTACAGCCATACCCCTGGTGAGTAACTGATGGGAGGAAGGAGAGCAGCAGGAAATCTGCCATTCCTAGAAAGGCCCAGGTGGAATTCAGTGGTATGCTCCCGTCTCTTGAGGCCGGTCTAAGCAAAACCACAGATAAAGAGCATGTGTTTCACGTGCTTCAATCCTCCTCTCTTTCCACTGGACACATGGACGGTTGAGGGTGGCTTCAAAGAAGACACAGTCCTTTCTCTTCCAGCGCGTTTCAAACCTAGGGAGTTTTTGAACTAGCTGGATGCTACATCGATTTGATTTGGAATACTTTTCAGCTAAAGAGAAATGGAAGTGAAAGCTCAAAGTAGTCTTAGAAAAGTCCCTCAGACATTGTCAGGAAAATCTTTCAGTCCTGCAGTAGAGCGGGGGACAGGGATTTTGAACCACAACACCGCAGAGAGCTGTTGTTGAACTGACAGAGGTGCCTTTGGTGGCAAGGCACTTGCGAGGACTGGGAGCAAGCTCCATCCTGCTGGAGAGGCCATTGCTCAGGGATGGCACGTGGCAAAGCCACCACACCGAGGACTCTGTGTTTGTGACACGGAAGGGTCAAAGGGCTGCTTGGCCCCGCAGCCGGTTGCCCGCGGCTCTGGCGGAATGTTTGCTCTGGAACCTGCAGTCTCCCTGGACAGCGTTAGTGGTTCAAAATCGCTTCCTCCCCAAGTGGAGCAGCGCTACTTTGCCCTCCCTTTCTCAAGGATAACTACTCCTTTGGCTTCGTATTGGCGTGTCCAAGGGACAGGCAGGTTGATGGAAGCGAGGGCTGCCCAAAGGCAGCAGAGAGGCCGAGGTGCGGTAGGCGGCAGCATGAGTGACTGCACATCGCCTACTGACACCAATCCCAATCCAACAGACAAGGCCTCTGAGAATATCCTCTTCTGCTACATTGAGGATTTGGAAGATACCTCTGAGGATGAATTAGAGGACCCCTGGGATCTGTCACCTGCATCTTTTTCTCAATCCGAAGGATCACCCAAGCAGAGAGATGGCAGATTGGCTCCGTACACAGATCCTGAACCAACAGCCAGTGCATCTGAGAACATCCCCTTCTACTATGTTGAGGATTTGGAGGAAATCTCAGAGGATGAATTGGAAGAGCCCAGGGATCGGACACCCACATCTTTTCCCAAAGCACAGGTATCTCACAAGGATATAGATATCACATCGTGCCATGAGACACATCCCCATCCAACAGGGGATTCCCTGGGAAACATTCCCTTCTCCTTCCTTGAGGATTTGGAGGATGTTTCTGAGAATGAGCTAGATGAGGCCTTGGAAAATGAAGAGTTTGTGACAGACAAGGTCTCTGAGAATATCCTGTTCCAGTACATTGAGGACTTGGAAGAAATCTCCGAGTACGAATTAGAAGAGCCCTGGGATCTGTCTTCTACATGCTTTTCTGAATCAGAGGGATCACCAAAGCAGACAGAGGGCACGTTGGCTCGTGAAATAGAGCTGGAACCAACAGGCAAGACTTCTCAGGACATCCCCTTCTATTATGTTGAGGATTTGGAAGAAATCTTGGAGGATGAATTGGATAAGCCCTGGGATCTGTCTTCTACATACTTTTCTGAATCAGAAGGATCACCCCAACACACAGAGGGCACATTGGCTGATTACACAGAGCGTGAACCAAGAGGAAAGGCTTCTGAGAACATCCCCTTTTATTACATTGAGGAGTTGGAGGAAATCTCGGAGGATGAATTGGAAGAGCCCACGAATCTGACACCCACAACTTTTTCCGAAGCACAGGCATCTCCCAAGGATATAGATATCACATCGTGTCATGAGACACATTCCCATCTAACAGGGGATTCCCTGGGAAAAATTCCCTTCTCCTGCCGTGAGGATTTGGAGGATGTCTCTGAGGAAGAGTTTGATGAGCCCTTAGAAAATGAAGAGTTTTTAAAAATCTGCATGACTGATTTACTGCTTGCAATGTCCACCAAGAAAAGACCAAGGCTCTTACCACCAAGCACAAAGATGTATATCGAGGTGCCTCGAGAAAAGGCAATATGCCAAGATGTGCAGAAGAGCAGTCCATTCCCACTAGAGGAGTGCCGTCCTGTTAGGGACACGTATGTGAAGGAAGCCACTGGCATCTCCAAGTCAGAGGCCTGTGACAGGACCATTTCATCCTCACCACGCTCACCCGAGAGTGGCTGCAGCTCCACCACAACCTCTGCTCAACGAGACCACGTGCTAGCGGCCGTGGCCGACAAAGACACCGAGCGCTCCCAGCCTCAGCTCGGGGGAGCATCAGGCAGCTCCTCCAAGCAGAAGCAGAAAGTGAAGCGCAAGAGGAGCCTCCCTGCTACCTCCTCCCCTCCCACACCTGCGGAACAGGCTCCACACGGAAGGGGTCTCCAGCACCTGCCCCCAAAGAAGCGCTATCGCTCCTGCTGCCATTAGGAAAACAAGGTTTTCCTGGGCTACAGCAAGCTGGCGCTCCACTGCAACGCGCCAGCCTCTGGACATGTGTGTGCCAGCCTGCCCTTTCCCCAGCATTGCTGCCTCAGAGACCTCCAGCAACCCCCCTCCTCTTTCCCCTCCCTTTCTAGGTAGTCTCTTAGGTTCTCTAAATAAAATTACTCATGTTGTTCTTAGGTTGCACTCTGGTGTGTGTTCATTATCGGCAAGCAGATGAATAAAATCTGCTCGTAAGCAAGCTCTTGAGGGAAGGAGGAGGAGGCTACGGGGCCTTCTACTGCACCTAGAGGAATGGCAGACAATTGCATAATTAAGGCATTCTTTACACCCTGGTCGAATGACTGTGAGGTTTAGAGTGAATAATATCAGAGCATGAATAAGAAGAGAATGCCATGAAAAGGATTTACACAAAATGATACTTACTAGTGGAGCTGCTTCAATTAATGAATCTTCCATCAAAATTGGTCCACCTCTAAATAGCCCAAGCACAGAAATGCCCTGTTCATAGAAGGAGGAGAATTGTAAAATTAGAATTGATTTCTAAAAGAGAGAATTATATTACTTTATTTAAAATTCATTTTTTCTTTAAAATAAGGTTACAATTTTAGAATATTAGTTATTTTTAGACAACATAAACACTGTGTGATCATCCTTGGGTATAGGCAGGATTTGTACAGCTGATGTTGGACGAGGGTACGTCAATTCCAGCACCAAAAGGGCTGTTAGAGCTGCTAAGTGTCAAGGCACTGGGAATACCATGCAAAGGAGCTTCCAGTGGTGAAAAGAAGTAAAGGAGAGGCGTCTCCATTCTGCAGCCTTGGAGCTGCATTGTGGGGAGCCTGGCTTGCGCATGTCAGCCCTCTTGCCTGATGTCTCTTGCCCTGTGCACTTAACGTCAACCAAGGCTCCTAGATACTTCAGTCACGAGTCTAAAACCTGTCTGTACTATGACCATGGCTGAACAGAGATTCCTGCAGGTTGTGGCTGAGGGAACTGTAAAGGGAAGGAGCCGTTGGTTGGAGCATCCAGAAGAGTGTTGTGGTCACTGTCAAGGTGCTGCTGGATGTTTTGGTGGGCTCTGTGGCCTGTGGCTCTGTGGCCTTCCTCCCATGGGGGCAGCAACTGCCTGATCTGTGCCTCCATGAGGCGAGTGCGGCATGATGCCCACTGCCCTCCCTGGCAGCCAGGTTTTGTGCTCGGGGCCATGGCCAGGTGAGTGCAACTGCAGTGCCAAGCACATCTGGGACCTGTGACAGGAGGAGGGTTAATCCCTGTGACACAGTCTGCATGGGACATGTTAAGCCCCTGAAAATACCCTGTGCTGTCCCTGACCACTGCAAGGGTGCCCTGGCCGGGCCCGTAGTGAGGAGGGCTGGAACCCTCTGTGACATGGGCTGTGCTCACAGAGGACATCCCGTGTCACAGCCATAGCAGGCAGAGTGCGCGCTTCCCCCTCCCGTCACACGTCGCGACGAGCCTGGCGGATCTCACGTGTTGGGACTGCTCTCGTCTCTGCTC
>JAUTDB010000195.1:18784589-18798040 GCA_032274285.1 Polihierax semitorquatus
GCAAAGCTTTGGCAGTTGAATTTTCACAACAACAAGCACCATGCTAAATAGAAAACATCCATTATGCAGAGAGATGGGCAAACGTCAGAAGGCAAGAAATTAAACCTATAAATTGAAATTGTACTAAAAATGGTGAGATAAAAGCAAGATGAGCACCTGTCTATATAAATGCAGTAGTTACTTGAAACAGAATGCCTGAGAGTGTTTGATTAAAATGGGGCTTTTCATATAAAAGCAGAGGCTTATTAAATAAGTATTCCTCCTAAAGACTTGGTGTCCTCTGGCCACCGAAGCTGCATTCCAAGGTTATCAGAAGAACCATTGCTGCGAGCTGGACTCAATTTAGGACATGCTTTTTGTGTGGCAAGTGGCTGTGGAGAGGATTGAGCAACACAAATGCGTCTGTGTTCTGAATGTGAAATGAACTTTTGTTAAAGATCTCACAAGCCTCTACTACAGCTGCACAATACTGATAGAGCCAGGCGAGAGAACATGACCTATTTGTGTCTATCTGAACTTTGTATTCATTCTTTGATCACAAGCAATGAAACCTGCAGCAATACACCAACCGGGAAGATATAAAGAACAGCAGTCCTATATAATTATCTTTATATATTATATAACTTAAGCTTTTATGTTAGGATTTTTTTCTGGTATAAAATCTTCCAACATAAGAAAACACTGTATGTCGAGGAGATTTTCGAAACATGATTATGCTTAAGAAAGCATAACTGAAGGCAGAAGTTTAGAGAAGTCATATATTATAATGCAAATTTCCTTGTTAGCAGCCACAAAAGTATGCCCCACTTCTGTGAAGAGGAAAAAAAATTAGATCTCATAATTATCTGGATACTTGAGACAGCAGCGACGTAGCGAGTCATGAGCGAGACCGTTTGCAAAAAGGTCCATCATCTGCTTGTCCCAAGTATTTGTATCCTCCGCGTCTGTGTATGTTCCTCTGACATAAAGCAAAACCATTCTTATGTCCCTGTTGGCTTATGTATAGGCTGTTCAAGAACCTGGGACCTAAAGGATCTTCTATACACACCAAATACTTGAGAACCACTCTGGACTTTAAAATATACCCCCTCTCTTCAGGCATATTTTCTTTAGATATTATCAGAAAAGCAAAGACCTGTGTTGATACTGCCTAGAAACCCTTATTAAAAGAATAAAGTAGGAATTGAGTCTTTTAAACCTTCTTGTTGACCACTTAGATTTAAAATTTATGCTTCTAAGCTTTAGGGCTCTTTGTCCCTCTCCCCCATACAGGACCTCTCCCAACATATATCATCTTCTTGTGGGAGGATGGACACAGTTCAGTTAAGGCAGCAAAAGGCAGCGTGTTTGAGGGTTTGAGCTCATCTTACAGTTGTGGTTATTATTTACTTAGTTCACTAGGTCTGGAGTTTATCGACATTACTCTCCCGTTCACCTCGCACACATTCTAATCAACTCTTGTTATGGTCAAATAAGTTGCTGGAGGCAATTCCCCTGAAAATTCATTGCTTTTTAGAACTCTTTGTGTATAATCAGAGCTCCCGTGTCCACACTCACAGGAAGGTTGCTTCAGCAGCCCGGTTGTTACAGAGCTGCTGCGGTGCTTCTTGATCAGGTCTCACAAAGCCAGAGGCACCCCAGCGTGCAAGAACATCCAGGCAGGAAGGCAGGAGCAGAGCTGCCTCGGCTCGCTGCTTTGACCCACTACCCGCTCTGCCCTCAAATTTCATCTCCACCAGGTCTGTCAGGACATTTGCTTCAGCTTTTGCCTTGAACAAATTTTTCTATCCAAGTGCATACAATATTTATGAAATGTCCTATATGGAACAAGCCCTAGACAATACGACACGCTATCCAGACTCAACAAGCCCCAGCATTTCCACATACAAGCTAAGACTGCAAGATCCAGCCATTTGCCATTTTCTCATTCCAAGAGAAGCTGAGAGATTTTTTCCCCCCCTTGCAGGCTTTCTAGCTTGATCTTTTAATAGCTTTTCTGCACCAAGTCCTATAAAACATAATCTAGATTCAGTGCAGGGTGAGAGTCAGATTGTGTACACAAGTCACCTATCAGCTATAGTAATTTTGTCAGCTATGTAGAGAATACCATGTAATTACAAGGTAATCACATTCATGATCATTAAAATAGAGTTGTATGCAATAGACATATTAATTTGAGGTAATCTGTTATACAGAGCACACACCCATCTGAGTTAAGGTGCCTAAAGTTATTTTCTGTCGGAATAACCGAGGCAAGTTCATCTCAGTATTTAGATCAATAAAAAGAGTCTGAAGCTCTTATATGTGGTACTTGTGTCTCTTTATGCATGAAATTGTACTGAGCTTCCCTCTCATATACATAAAATAGAATACCTTCTCTGGGATTTTAAGTACTGCATTCACTCTAGTTAACTTATGGAAATCAAAACTATATAGCACTGGGGGAGAAAAAAAAATCAAATTCTGAGACTTGCAAATCAAAACAAGATCCTTTTATTAGGATTCTGCTCTGCTAGAAGAATGCAGTGTGTCAGAATTGAACAAAGCAGCTTCTGCCTGAGAAAAAATGTGACAAAAGAACAGAAGTATTTCACAGGATAATTCTGTCACCCAGGAGCTGGCTACTGTCAGAATCAAAAGGGTTCACTGCATATGTTAAGGCATCATCCAGACGCCAACAAATGTCCACTTAAAATATTAAGCAAAAAATAAATAGCATGAGATAAAGCAAAAAGCTATGAAGCAAAAAGGACAGAGCATCCCTTTCTAGCAGTAATAGATACAGCAGCAGAGGAAAAGAGTAGTTGGGGAAAAGAGATTTGTACCCTGAATCAGGGGGTGCAAACAGAATGGAGAGAAAATGAACCTTCAAGGTGCCCTACAGGACAGTCTTTGAATCAGAGCATGGTTGATATGGAAGAATTTCTTGCGAAGAGGGAACTTAGAAAAGTTGTTGATGATTTCAGTGTTAGTTTTGTACTTATTTTCCACGTCGTTTCTATTTGTGATGTGGGCCTGAGCCCTGGTTTTGCTTTCACAGCTCTCCTGACCCACCTCTCCCAAGTCACAATTCAGAGACGTAGAGGCACGAGACAGACAGACACACCAGCTGGAGTCTTAGGACTTGCCTCCCGGCTAAGATTCATGTCACACTGCAGGATTGTTCCTCCTCTTCTCTTTGAGCTCAGAGTCAAGCAAAGCAGCTTAAACCATCCATCATTTAAGCAGCCCCTCTAACTTCAGGCTACAGCAAGCCACCCACGTAGTCTTTGGTTCAGTGCAGTAGAGACAGGCAGCTTGCAGGACCTGTCCACAGTATAGAGACACCGCCTGAAAAGGACCCCAAGGCTCTGGTCCATTTCTGCTCTAGAAGCGACCAATTGATATGATATGATGTGATAATAACCAGTGGGTGGAAAGCAACAAGGGATAAATGAGGACACAAACCTGAACTAAAACACGGAGTGTAGATGCACCCTTTCATCTTTCAGTTGTGTTTCACCTGTGCACAGTATGGAAATAATCACGTAAACAGCAGGAAAAGCTGCTAGGAGGAAACACATTGTGTTTCATGGCAGCTTTCAGACCCAGGCAGTTTTGTTTCACAGTGAACAGAGCCCAGCCCTGTGAAAGCTGTCATGAAAAGAGCTGTTTAAAAGCACTCAGGTGCTGCTGTAAACCGGAATATTTCAGCTCTGGAAGGTGTACAAATGCAGTTGTCTAGTAAGAGCTTTCTTTTCCTTCTTTAAGGGGGAGAGATGTACATGTTACCCACATATATTGTAGCAAAAAGGGTTTGAAATAGGGGCGTCATCAGAGCGTCATCATGGGAATAATTTTTTGCTGGAAAACTGGAAACCTTTTTGGTCTCCATTTTGCAGCAAAGGAAAGAATTACAAAGTGGCAGCAATGCAAGCAGCACAGCTGCTTCCTCAGAAATGTGCAAATCTCAATTAAGAACATAAAAAGTTCAAACAATGCAGCCAGTTAACAGGCTCAGGCTATTCTGCAAGTTATAAATATTCTTGGAGAGTCATCAGCCTCTTTGAGGAGCACTAGAACTTTCGCTTTGTTAGGCTTGCTGTTGCTGCACATATTGCAAGGCATCAAAAAGAAAGAGGCCTGGCATGATTTCTTAGAACTGAATTATTTACATGAAAGGCTTATGAAATTGGATGCTTACTCTGTAATCAAAAGACTCTTTACAATGATATGAAACAAAATGCTTTCACCGAGTGTGCCTTATTCACAGCACAGAGACAGCAGTAGAGATATCTGTTAGCTTAAATGGGGGTTGTTTTTGTAGATGAAGTTGATGGAATGTCAAAGCCACATGGACAGCTCTTCAAAGACGAGCACCATTCTCCACAGAGGGAAAGACCTGGGGAAATCCAAGCCCAGATGCAGATAACTAATGGCTTTCCAATAGTGGATCTACTGCAGAGAAAGACGGGTGAAGGAGAAAGATGTCAGAACAGCTTTCTGCTATCCGAGACAACATTAAAGCTTTGTCTTTTACATGACTGCACATTTTAAATGATCTGTACAGAGGTAGCAACAACAAGGTCATGTCAACAAACCAGGAGATTCATTGATATCTTAGTACCATGGTATTTGCCTAGCAAGTCTGAAGGCAAATTTAAAGTACCACTTATTTGGACCTAGTTGAGCTGAAATAGTGTCTTTTTTATTACCTCCACAACAGGACTTCCTGTTCTGCACAGACAGCTTTGTCAATCCCACTCTAACAGCTTTTCTTCCAGCTCTCTAGCAACCCATCTGCCAGGGTTATTCTTCTTCTATCACAAAAGAAATAGCAGTTCTTTCCAAAGCACTGCAAAGGATAACTTTTTAAGCCTACCTCCTTAGGTTTAATTACAGTACATTTACAAAGCACTAGAAAGGCTGAAAAAGCATAGAAAGTTAATGCAGTTCTATTAGCAGGCTGTGTATATACACATATTATTTATTTAGTCTTAAGTGAACAAAGTCCAAAATGTTACCTCAACAAACAATGTCTCTTTCTAATAAGAATATATCTTATCCAGCAAGGAAGATTATCGTTATTAGAAATCGTTGTCATCATGTAAAAAGGACATCTCTGGAATTTTTATTCCACAATGTGCTCTTGTTAAAACCTCATAAGAAAATATTTGAATAATTACATGTTCAGCCCCCCCATTGTATACTTAGCTTACATAATGCATAACAGACTATAACAATAAAATCTAAATAACAGCTACATCACCATCTGGAACATCAAATTGCAGTATTTGAAGGCTAAGGCTAAAAGTATTTGCTACCTGCTTCAAACTGCAGGAAATAAGGCAAAAATGGTCTGGACCCAGGCAAGCCATTGTACAGACCTTATTCCACAAAAGCCCCCACTGCAAGTTTGAAATACGCCTTTCTGGTCTAAACTCCAATCAGTACCCCCTTGGGAAGCTATAGAAGAACTATAAGAACTAGGACTTAAGCAAGCTGCAACAGATAAGCTAGCTAGTTAGTTTTTCTCATGACCCACAGCTCTGGTTGGTATAAGAAAAGAAATGAGAAATGGGTTCAGATTCCTGATTTTAAGCATCCCTCCAGTCAGGACCACATAATGCATGTACTTTTGCTCATTTAAAGTAATAGCTTGATTGTAACTCCTTAAGATAATGATGCAATTATCAGGGAAATTTATCTAATACGCACCAGGAAAAAAGAAAATCCCAGGCCAGAATCTGTAGGATCTGGCTTTTTTTAAGCATAGTACAGAAACAGGACACATAGCAACTTCCTTCCTAATTGTTTGAAGTTTCCATAAAGAACTTTGAAATTGTAGGAACAATTTTTAAATGTCCTAGGTTCAAAAATCTCAGCTGAGATGTGTTCTTGGGTTAGAGTGAGAGGAACAGCATGACTCCCTATTTTCCGCAGCAAGAAATGCTGCCTAGTGTTCCATGCTACTCAAGCCTTGTCCTCATTAGATAACAGGAAACAGAGGTTCAGATCCCAGCTACACATCAACCTACAGACAGGGCAGAATCCATAGTTCAGTGAAAAATGAACAATGGCCAGAAAAGGTGCTTTTCAGGGATTATGCTCCATACTGACACAGCCTCAAAGCAGAGAGCCATAGGTGCTCCAGCAGTGACAGAAGGAAGTCAAAAATGTGTTTCACTTGCATATAAAAGCAGTCTTTACTGGGCCAGTCATACGGGGCCAGCAGGCCATTTATAAACAGACTTGATACCACATTTAAATCCCAAATATATTGCAATGTCTTCAGGGTTTCTGGACCAAGCAGGGATAAATCCTGTTAGCACAGACTGGAGTCCATCATTCCTGCTCCAGGTCATAATGGACTGCATCTGTTTGCTTGTTTGACCAGGGGCCAAGGTCTGCTTGCATTTTTTTTTTTTTCAATGACGACAAAGCTATTGGTGCTCTTGGCAATATTGGGATATCTATTGTAAGAAGTTTATAGTTTCATACAACTACTGTTGCATATTATGTTAAAATTCAAAATTGTGCTTGAAACAGCTTAATTTGGCTATATTTGTACCTGCGCTTCCTCCTTATGAACAATCCCTATTTTATTACATTTGCTGAGCTCCTTATTTTTTAATATGCTTGAGATACAACAGGATTTCTCCACTCTAGAGGCAACCTAAGGCTAAGAAAGAGAGACAGTCACGCACTAGGAATCAGATTTTGAAAGCGTTAACCTGTGCAAAGAGAGGAGCCTAAGAGGATTCTCATGAGTGCCTGAGAAACTTCTCAAATTCCCAAGAAACTTAAATGCATTTGGCTGGGATCATTTCGCAAGGACTGCTGTGAGCTCCTGCTTCCCAGCCACATGCAAAAAGCAGCAGACGGCTCTGCCCAGCACAGTGATCAACCCGCTGAGCACCCACTCGTATTGACCCAGTCCCAACCTCACATCTAGCCCTCCAGCCAAAGCTGTCCGACCAAAGCACACGTTTGGGTCTGTCTGAACCCATTTTGCTAGGTGCTGCCTAAATCATAGAGCCACCCACCTATATAGACATCAGCAGGTGCATGAGGATCTGATCTTGTCACTGCAAAAAAGCCCTGAAGAAATTGCTATAGACTAGAATGTGTGGAGAATAGCATCGTGCTCTGGCCATCTTCCTGAGACTGTTTGCAAGAGCTCACTATACTACACTGTTTTAAAGTTTTAGTAAGCTGTTAGAGAAAAAAAACAAAAAGGGAGAGAGGGAAGAAAAAAGAAAAAGGTGCATTTTGCAAAATTAAAATCCACTTTGAGACACAGATCTTGTGTACTCTGACTCCTCACTGAGGTGGCAGCTCTCTTGGTGACCAGGTCATTGACATAGTAGAGTTACCTACAGGAAGAGGAGAGTCGAATTTGTGTTCATTTACCTGTAGGGAGTTTAGAGCGAGACCTGTTTATTTCTTCACCTGCACTATGTTTTGCTGCTGAAGTTTCCCTATGGATAATGCATCACGTTCTTTGACACTGTGATGCACCCACTTGAACTTGCCTTCTCGGCCCTTTCGGTTTTTGCTGCTTTGGGAATTTCTGCAACTAAGCAGACCAAGAAGCTTCTTCCTATGCACAAGGGTACCCTTCAGTTAGTGGCAGTGAAGGTTGCAAATGCAGAGAACTGTTTTCCTTTGGGATTTTATTATGTGTGTGTGGTGGGGTGGGAAGTTATGCATGATATATGCAACTAAGAAAAAGCCTGACAAAAAAAGAGAAAAAAGACAGAGAATGTATAGTTCCATTTAAAAAGGGAAGGAAAAAAAGCTTTTAGAGATATTAAGTACTCTGTGTGTGGAGATAAAGGTATTAACTTTCTGGACCATTTTTTGTAAAAAGAGCTTTGCTATTGTCTTTCAAACACACTGCATTTCTCAGAGATGCTCGTGCACAAAGGGAACGTGGCAAGTAATGATTTTTTTTTTTTTTTTTTTTTTTGTACTGATGCTGTCTTGAGGGATTCAAAAGAGAATCAAATGGAAAGTGCTGAGAGCTTCCTGTGAGATGGGCAGAGAAACCAGCAAGTCTTCCCAGCACTTTATTACTTCCTGGTGTTTTTTTCTGTCTAGTTCTGCGTGCTATTTTGCTCAAAGCCCACACTACATGATGCAGGACTAGGCACTGTCTCTCTCCCTGCCCTGAAGGGGAAGGCTGAGCCATCTCCTTGGATTTGCAAGGACAGCACAAACCCAGTCTGCAACTGTGCTCCATCAGTCTTGGCTTCCCTAGCCCTTGAGAACTAACGTGGCCTTTTCAGCCTCCCCATTTTTCAAGAAAAGGAGACAAATGTAATGCTAACATTAACAACCCTAGGCACAGCTGTGCAGAAGCTTGAACTTTGAGGCCTCATCAAAACTTCTGATACCCTCTGCCATTGAAGGACATGAAATATCATAAACCTTTCTGTGTTTACCTTTTCCCTACATAGCAACTCAAAGCGCCAGTTTGTTATTGAATTTAACTGGACCTGCTAAAAATCTAGTCTTCTGCCTGATATTCATCCTTTCTCTTTTTCTGCACATATGAATTATTACAACATTATTTTTCTTTCTTACTTTTCCATAGATGAAATCCAACTCACATTTCAGCACTCAAGAGGTGAGTCAATAAGACTGACCTACAACTATTTCTGTGAGTTTGATGGTCTTTGCAAAACTGTTGCTTAAAAATTTTGAGGCAAGGCAATCTGGGGAAAAACGAAAAAAATGAAAAAAAGAGAAACGAAGTCCAGTTTTTCAGAGGGCAGATTACTTTGGGAACACAACAATTTTTACTGGAAATGATCAGTGTGAGCAGCCGCTGGCTGCTAAGGCTGCAGCCTGGCCTGAAGCTCAGATGGTGTCTACGTGCTGCTGGAAGGGGTGGCCACGAGCTCCATAACTCACCTTGCAGCCCCTCTGATATGTCTGTGCATGACAAACACTGAGGAGGCGGGAGAGGACTTCACATTTGGCAGTGATTAGCTCTTTAGATGTCAACATAAAGCACTTTTTTGGTCTCTAAGAGTAAGAGAACAAGGAAGATGAAAACCGTCTCAAAAAGGGATAACATAGTTTTCAAGTTGTCAGTTCCTGCAGTGTTTCTCAAGTTTCAAAATATTTCATACTTCCCTTTTAAGCCTGTGTTCCTTAACCCTCTGAGAATCTTAGCTGTCATTATTTTTCAAAGTAAATTTCCATATTTTTTATTGCTTAGACTTTTTCCTTTGTACCAGTAATTTCTAATGGCTCAGAAATAGCTCAGTCAACCCAATGGAATCTAGTTTAAAATGATTTGTAAAATCCTAAACAATCTTGTGACTCTAGGGAGCTTGATTCTCAAATTACTTTAGAATTTTTAATCGCTTAAAGTATTACAAGTTGGAGAGAAATTTGAATAAGACAGGCGGACTCTCAGGCATAAGGACACAAATATCAACCCTATACCAGATATTCTGGATGGAGGATGGAATACAGCCACTTAATTGCAACGTCCTTTCAATTATTCAGGACACTAGTATGAACCTCTAACAGAATTCCTAATTCTGCTGCCCTGTCTGCTTGGACATGCAGTTTCCTTGGTATCCAGTTCTAATAGGGAGACGAGGAAAATCTCTTTCCTCTTGAACCCTTTTTCTCCATATCAACCTTCATTGGAAAAAAATGCATTGGCTGATTAGAACTTTGCAGTATCTCAGTTATTACAAATTAAAGGACAATGGTAGAGAGATAATTCTCTATAGTGTAGAGAGAAACAGAGACCGCCTTGCCAAAGCTGTTTTACTGAAGGTATCTAAGGAGCCAGCATTGTCAAACAAACAAACCAAAAAAAATATGAAAATAAATAACAGGAAAAGTGTTGAATACATTTTGATTTTAAGTGCTCTAGAAACTTTCTATGAAATCTGCATTTTGAGACAAATGGAGTCAAGGGACATCAGGAAGCTATTTGCAAAAGTCTAGCTTCAGTTCAAGCCACTGCAGATCTGCTGCTGTTACACCATTTGAACATGTCTAGAGGCAAGAGTTAGGAGAAACACATCCAAAAGTGTTATGTATATTGCTGCATGTCTAGTTTAAATGACAGGACATCTTACTGGCACATTGCCATTACTGTAGATGCAGATTAGTTATAATTATATGCCAGCATAAGCAGTCAGAATTTGAGTGAAATATAATATTTCTTTTCCCATTCTTTTCTTAAGTTTGCATACAGAAGAGACAACACAGCTGCAGTGCATCAGCACATACAAGCTGACTAATATTTGCCATCCATCCGCTAAAGAAACATTTTGTTTTCAAGCTAGGAACGTATCATTTGGTAATATGTTACAAGTCATTGCAATAACAGCATCAGCCTTTAGATAACCAAATATTTGCAGAACTTCCAGCAAATACACTCTCCTGCCTACAACGATTGCCTGCCTACTGAAATGTTTGCATACTGATCTGTTTTTAGTCTCACCCTTTGTCTGCTTGGTGTAATACAACGTTAAATCATTTTTAATCCTGGTGAAGGATAATTGCCTGCTCTCTGAGCTACAGCTACTAAAGCTGAGCTTGATTACAGAGTAAAAAAAGGAAGGGCAACCCAGGACTGAACCAGAAATAGCTCAGTGGGGACGTCTGCCACTCTGGTGACTATTGCCTGATAGCACCATCAAGGTTTTCTGCAAAGTTAGATCCTCAAAGCTGCCTGTGCAGGGAACCAGGCCCTGCCCCAGCTACATCTGAATTTTACTTGATACATCTATCAGGTTGTCAGGCTTGATGATGCATGTAAAATGACATATATAGATGGAAAACAAGAAAAAATGCACTTGCAGCTTTCTTGGAGGACTGAGAGCTACGCAAGTGTCTTACTATAATATTTTCCTTTCAAATTTCCCAGATTTAGTTTCAACTTAATGTGCATTCTCCATCCCGTGTACATACTAGTACAACTAGCATCTTTCCACAACTTAGAGCTGCTGCAAAAACATAAGAGCAGCTCTATAGTGCTTTCTCCAATATATTCTCTGCTGTATCAGCTGTATGGACATTTTGAGGTAGGAATTAAATGACAGACTCCCACTTGTCAAGCCTTCTTTAGCTATCAAGAATTGATTCAAAAATGTTATGTGGATTTTGCTTCTGGATACAGTTCTGCTCACGCCTTTGGATCTGAGATTGGTGGACAGTTACATTCTGGTGACAAAACGATCGATTTTGATATTCTTTGAACATAGCTTACTGTGCAAATCACTGCACTATAACATATTACATGAGATGAAATCAATATACCATACTTTCCATTCTTGTGACGCTTACATGGTCATTTACACTTATGCTTAGCAAATATTAAAAGCTACTGTTTTGTTTCAGCATCCTAACCATTTCAGTATTGGATTATGTAGACTTCTGCCTCTCATATTGGTGCCTAAGGAATTTCCATGCCCATTTATCTCACTGAAACATTTTTGCATGCTTTCTGTAGACTGCAGATTTAAAGGATCCGGCTCATACCTCTCTCACTACCATTGCTGACTCTCATTTTTCCTTAGCTTGTCAAATGCTATTTCTGAACACAGGGTTCTTTATCTGTTATGCCCTTCAGATGGGGAATTCAGAGATTCATTGCAATATGCCAGTTGGGGCTTTTCTGATTCATAATTCAGCAGAGCTTTTGGCTTGTGATCAGCACACACGTGCTCTAAAATCCTGTATAGTTATAAAATGCTTAAGGTTATTTTTAACAAAGGGCTGGAGCCATGAAACAAATATAGGCTGGATTCCGATCAAGTGATATTATTTCATTTTAAAAATGACACCATTTTAAATACATTAAAAATATATCTTAATCCAAAATCTGCACAGAATGAGTTTTCAGTGCTCTTAGTCATAGAAAAGCTGTCCTTGATACTGCTTGATCCATGATTTATAGCAACATGTATCACAGATGTCTTCGGCAGCAGGCGAAGCTGACTGTTTGAACATCAGTATCAAACAAGTGCTGAAGAGATGAGATATACTCTGATGATGCATAACCAACATCAAAATAAACAGTGTACACAGTAACACCGTAACCCAAAACTCTGTCTTTCTGAAGAAATTAAATAGCCTCCTCTCTCCAGTGGAGAGGCAGGAAAAGAATATGAATACAACACAAAAAAGATGGTGGTCAATAAGAATAGAGTACAATAAACAGAACTCAGACTTAATATTTGATTGCCTATCAGAAATTGTAAGTTTTTCTCATCTGTTACTGCTTGCACTGCTAGTACTGCATACTCCAAAGCACCTTTAAGAGGAATCATGGTTTCAGTATCAGATACTCCGATAGTAGCTCCTCCAGAGCATCCTATTTGGTTTAATATAGACAGGGAGTTCCTTTAGAGGCCATACGCTCTCCCACAAGAATCTGACAAACCTCATAAGGTTATTTTAGGTATAGAGAACAGAAAGCCAGCAAGTTTTCCAAAAGGGAAGCTTTAGCTGAAGCATCACAACCAAACAGCAGAGTTCTGGAGGTGTCCTCTTTCTTTTCTCTTTTGTTTCCCCAGTATCACAGTCTTTCTGCACAGTGAACCATCTGCCATATATGGAAACCTTAGAAGAGCAACACTACCTTTCCAAAGTGGCCTCAAACACATATGTTGGGGATTTGCAGATAGTTTGGCAAAGTAATATACTCAGGTTCTCTCACATTACTCCTGTTCTGAGAATACTTCATTAAATTGGCCTTAGGATGAAACAGCTGGCTCAGTTTCCTTGGACAGAGGCCAGCCAAGTACTTAGGAAGACACCAGACAGGCCAGTAATATTCCCAAATCTTGTCCTTTCATCTAGAGCCCCATGACAGAATGAATGGAAGCTCTGTTGAAGTGAATGTATTAGGTATGCTGGTCAAAATGCTTGTCTCTTTCTTGTAATATCTATAGTTTCCATTTCTATTTTCGAAACAGTTTAAAAAGCTCAGTAAAATCAGTCTCAAGTAGAAGGGTGCATGATCAGAATTTCCAAAAGGCCTAATACAAACAAAGGGGCAAAAAAACCTCAGGTAATCTACAGCCAGGTATACATTTATAGTTGGGGTATCTCATGCCCTACATGTTGCATTTGCCTCCAACACTCCAGCCTAACATTTGAACCAATTGAGCAAACTGTGGCTCAGGGATATTCCTTACAGTGTCTGGTAGCAGCCCTGGGCAGATGAGGCAGTGACCAGAACTCTGCCTGGTCTTCCCTGGGACATTGGTACTGCTGGCAAACATGCATCTTTCCACCGCATATGGTCCTCTACACGTGGACATCAGCTCCCCACTCACTTCACTCAATTTGCCCTGTGCCTGGGTCATTTTGTGTGGATTTATTACAAAATAAAGTCAAGAAAAAGGCAAGTAAAACACTTTGTTGTTGTTGGAGTAAAATATACAAATGAATGAGTTTTCCTTGAAAACTTTTGACCTTTTCTGCCTTTT
>JAUTDB010000199.1:6176679-6187130 GCA_032274285.1 Polihierax semitorquatus
TATTGTCAGAATGAAAGATAAATGAGTCTGGAGAATGATATACGAGTTAGTACGCAGTCAACCTCTCTAGTAAACATATGTCATCTTGTAAGTAATGGTTTTGTACTAATGTAATCTTTCTATTGATGGGATGATGTATGACTTAGTGTATAAATAACCTCAAGTTATAAATAGATGAAAGATGTGCAAACAACTCTGTTTATGGGTAGAGGATAGAACGCTAGGTGGTGGTGTTGTCTGAGGCTGGATTCCTTGCCTTACAAGGCAAGGGAGCACAGAACCAGACACATCATCACAATGCAAAGAATGTAGATGAAATAGTATATAAAGAGAAACTTTGTTAGATTAGGGAGAGTGCAACTGAATGTAAAGGAGAGATCAACTGAATGTAAAACATAGAACATCTGAATGTGAATTGAAAAGATCTGGATATAATAAAGTAGAAATATCTTACATCATCGTTTGTTCAGGGTGTCGTTACAAGCTAGTTCCCGGGATTCAGAAAGATACTAAAGACAGAGGCATTGGTATAACACTGGTGGAGACAAGTGGAGATTGCGGTACCTCCTTCGTACACCAAAGGTGGGTAAAATAAATTTTTACTTACTTTATGTTTTACGTACGACGCAATCTGACAACAATGGCACATCAACCAGAAATTATTGACGACCAGGACCCTGAACTTTTAGTTAACGATGATGATGAAGGTGAAATTGATAACGAAATTGATGAAGAAGTAATTATAAATAAAGCTGGCGTAGCGAAGGGAATGACCGGATTAAAACCAGAGTTTTTCAATGGACAAAATGAACCTGTGCCTTGGCTCGATGCCTTCGAACAATACGCTGACCTTATGGGTTGGTCGGTTATTCAAAAACTGCAAAGTTTTCCATTGTTTTTAAGAGACGAAGCACGCTCGTGGTATCTTGGAATAGTTAACGCAAATAAAGATACCTGGGAGAAATTAAAAAAGGAATTTCTTAAGCGATATGATAATCCCGACAGAAAGTGGCTTAAAACACACGAATTGAAACACGTGAAAATGGTATCGGGACAATCAGTCGAGAATTTTGCCGACGAAATACGTAGACGTGCTAACGAACTCAACCTCCCAAGTCACGTTACGTTAAGTTTGTTTTTGGATGGATTGTCACCAGATATTCGAAAACTCGTGTGGACTCAAATGCCAGACGGTTTCGAAAAAGCAGTGGAACTTGCGTGTCATGCGGTGCAAATGATGAAATTGGAAAATACATCAGTTAATAGAGTCAACGTGCAACTTGATACAATCGAAGAATTGAAGCGTCGGATTGCGGATTTGGAACGGGAAAATAAAATAAAAGAACTCAAAACAACGCAAAATTTAAATGTGCGGAAGGACATATCAGCGATACGGTGTTTTAGATGTGACAAGGTTGGACATTTAGCGAGAAATTGCGATCAGCGAAATAAACAATATGGAAACAACGTCAGTCGAAACGGTATTGTGTGTTATGGTTGTGGAAGGCCAGGACATATTAAGCGAAATTGTTGGAAAGGAGATCGGGAAAGACGCTAGGATGCGAGCAAGGATAGCACTGGGCGGCTGTCTAGAGCAACACAAACTATAGCCCAGGACATTGGAAAATTGTGTCATGAAGATAGGAGGGAATTCTCTCAACTGATTAATGATAAACCTACACAGAGGGTAAGATCAAAATGCAGTAAGATTGATAAATTAAAGATACTTTGTTCAGAGCATCCTCTCTCGGTTAATGCTGTAATTTTGGGAAATACCTTAGAAATTCTTGTAGACACTGGAGCAACTCGTAGTGTAATTTCTTATGATTATTTTCTACAACTACAATCAAAAGGTGTTTACACACCGTCAAATTATGAAGGAAATGGATGGGCAACAGTTGCAAATGGTGGAATGTTAGAGGTTTTTGGAAAGATTACTTTGAACTTGAATTTCAATCAACATATAATTGAACACGAATTTCTCATTTTAAAGAAATTGGCTCATCCTTGTTTATTAGGCATAGACTTCATGGAAAAACACGGTTCTATAATTGATATGCAACAACGAGTGCTCCATTTGTCAAATGGTATATCTATTCCACTGTTTTCTGGTTCAAAAGTCAATGTACGGGTTTGTTTAGTCGCGCATGATACTATAACAGTTCCACCTCACACTCAGATACAGATGAGGGCTAAATTGAAGGGATATAAGGGAGACAAAAATGGAGTCGGTTTTGTACAACAATCACCAACATTATGGGATCGTTATAGTATGATAGGGGCCGCAAGTATTTCAAATATTAAAGAGGGGATTTTGCCTGTGCAAATAATGAATCCAACTAATAAGCCTGTTAGGTTATATAAGGGTGCGTCGGTTGGAGATGTCACATATTTAGATTTGGATGCTCAGATAAGTGCAGTTGAGATTCCAAAAGATCATATGCCTATTGATGGGGAGGGAATATCAACGCCTCAAGAAAGACCTAAATCAGATATTTTAGATAGTGTTAGGATAGGGGATCTTAATGATGTCCAAAAAGTGGAGCTTCGAAAATTGTTGGAAGAATTTAGGGATATCTTCGCTGAAAATGCTTTGGAACTGGGAGTGGCAAAAGGTGTTGAATGTAACATAGAAACTGAAACTGAAATTCCGATTCAATCTAGACCCTACAGGGTGCCTTTAGCACTTAGAGATATTTTGGATAAACAATTGGACCAATTAAAGCAACAGGGTGTTATTGAAGATTCAAATTCTAATTATAGCTCACCAGCGCTTCTAGTTCCAAAACCAGATGGGTCATATCGGCTATGTGTTGATTTTAGGCGTTTGAATAAGGTTTTGAAAATGCAAACATTGCATCCAATCCCACATATTTTTGACACTCTGTCTATGTGTGGTGAATCAAGACCAAAATTATTTTCATCTTTGGATCTTAGAAGTGGGTATTTTCAAATTCCAATTTCAAAGGAGTCACAGCATAAAACCGCGTTTATAACGCCAACTGGTCATTATCAGTTCACAAGATTGCCAATGGGCATTGCCTCGGCTCCTAGTATTTTCCAGTCAATTATGTCGCGATTATTACATTCATTGGGTTCATCTGTTTTGGTATATCTCGATGATATTCTCTGTTTTTCTGGATGTTGGGCTGATCATTTAGTACATTTGCGGCAATTATTTGAAAAGATACGCTCTGCTGGATTAACACTGAAACCAAGTAAATGCTGTATAGCAAGCCCTGGATGTAAGTTTCTGGGATTTCTATTGGATGGAGAGGGAATTAAAACTGATCCGGAAAAAGTTGCTGCAATTCAGAATTGTCCGGCCCCAACAAATCAGACTCAAGTTCGGTCATTTTTAGGCGCTGCAAACTTTTATAGGAAATTCATTAGAAATTTTTCTGCAAGAGCTAAGCCATTGACTCAGTTGACGAAAAAAGGGATTTCTTTCGAATGGTCTGACGACTGCCAGAAAGCGTTTGACGATTTAAAGACGGCACTGACAACAGCTCCGGTTTTAATATATCCGTCGTTAAAAGACACTTTTATTCTTCACTGCGATGCGTCAGATTATGCAGTTGGTTACTGCTTGCTGCAAAAGGACAAAGATGGTAAAGAGCACGTAGTGGCATATGGAGGAAGGTCTCTTACTAGACAAGAACAAGCGTATTCTGCAAGCGAAAGGGAATGTCTCGCCTTGGTATCAGCTATAAAATATTTCAAGGTTTATCTTTATGGAAAGCCATTTATTGCAGTGACTGATCATAAAGCTCTTCTATGGTTGAAAAAGTTGGAAGTTGACGGATTAGCATCGGGTCGTTTACAAAGATGGGCAATTTTGTTGCAGTCATATCAATATGAAGTACAGCACAAAAGTGGTAAAATGCACCTTGATGCAGATTTCTTGTCGAGAATACGTTATCCAGACTTGTCAGCAGTAGAAATGACAGATGAAAAGATACCTTTAGATGAGAACTTTAAGATATCACAGCGAAGCGATAAATCTCTGAGTCCCATGATTGAGTACCTAGAATCTGGAGTATTACCAGAAAATGATTCATTGGCAAGAACAATACTGCTAAGTAAAGACCGATTTATACTGAATGAAGTTGGCATTCTGCAACATCTGTCATTTATAAATAGAAAGCGATCTAAGCATGTGTCACCATGTTTTGTCATTCCTCGGACTATGCGATTGAGTATTCTACGAGAGACACATGGTACATTTGGTGGGCACAGTGGAGTAAAAAGTACGTACATGCGACTTAAGATGAGATATTACTGGGATGGCATGTATAACGACACACGAGAGTTTTGTCGGTCATGTGATGTTTGTCAACGGCGAGGTTCGTCTTCACACGAAGCCACTCGGGTTCCGATGCAGAGAACACAGGTCGAACCAATATTTACCAAATATGCCATGGACATCGTAGGGCCTTATCCAACCTCAGACAGGGGTTACAAGTACGTTTTGACCTGTATTGATACGTTTTCATCGTATGTCGAAGCATTTTTATTAAAAACGGCTTCAGCAGAGGAAGTAGCGGAAAAACTGGTTGACGGGATCATACTTAGATATGGAATGTTTTCTTCCATGCTTACAGACAATGGGTCACAGTTCATGTCGAAAGTATTTCAGAGGACGTCGGTTTTATTGGGTGGCCGAACACAGAAGACATCGGCGTATCATCCACAAGCAAATGGTGCATTGGAAATACAACACAAACAGTTAGGACGGTCAATTGCTAAACTTTTGGATACACAATCACCAGGAAAATGGGATTTGTACCTTCCAGCGGCTATATTTGCAATGAATTCGTCAATCAATGTGAACTCCACAGGCTTTTGTCCTTTCGAAGTTGTCTATGGACATATTCCAAAGTTACCATCAGAGTTGGCAATTGCGATACCCAAAAATGAATATGGCTCCCATGTAGCGTACTTTCAACATTTGGTCAAAAAGATGAGTTTGATTCACGACACGGTCAAGAAAAACAGGGAACAAAGTAAGCTTGACATGAAACGGACTTATGACAAAACAGCCAAGGACATTAATTTTGAAATCGGTGAAAGGGTTTTTCTGTATTATCCTCATTTACCTGTCGGAGGATCGAAGAAACTGCACAATTTCTGGTTGGGGCCATACGAAATCATTGAAAAGATCGGGGAAGTTAACTATCGAGTTCGCACAGAGGATAATCGGAGAATAAACACTTTGGTCCACGTAAATAGATTACGTCCTGTGTACAAATCAGGAAAACCGCCTACATATGAATTACCAATGGAAGTTGATAAGATGGATGATTTAGCGGGAAAATTGACGGACCAAGAAATGACACTACCAACACAACAGCAAACTGTTAAAGTCGGGTTGAAACCAAGTATTATAAAACCCTCATTACAAAAAAGGCAGCAAGAAGTGGAGGAATCAAGAGATAAAACAAATGACCAGGAAGGAAAGATATACACGGTTGATAAGGTTTTGAGACATCGAAAACGAGGTGGAAAGCTGTACTACTATGTTTCATGGGTTGGTTACGCCGACAGGACTTGGGAACCCGAGGAAAACTTTCTTGATAAATCGATCTTGAAAGATTACCACCAGAGACAGAAACGCGCTGGAAAGCGCAAGAGACACTGAGTTGACAGCCAGCTATGTTGTCAGATGTGCAGTCAAATAATTCCAAAAAGTTCGATTTTGCATGAGATTAGTAGATTGTTGATATTTTAAGCTTAAAATACGATATAGGTAGAATAAGTTAAATTGATGTTCTGTTACAGATGCGCGAGATGGCGCAGTAGATCTTTCTGGTAGTTATTATTCGGCGTCGGAGATGGGTGCATGGGATCCCGAGTTGCGCCCAGGCGCGGGAGTGGCGTTTATGCCACTTGACGAGATAAATGTCGCGTCGTCAAATTGGGAGCACACTATAATGATTGGGCTTCCAAATATTTCATTATCCATCTTCCAGTATGATGATGATTTCAAGACCAATTGTTCCAAAACACAGAAATATTGCCTGTTTCGAGAAAATAGAGTATTTACTACAATGATCGAAAGAAGGCGTAGGGCTGAAAAGCAGTTTAAAACTTGGCTTGATATGATTAATGCATTGTTACCAGATGAAATACCACATACAACAAAAGGTTCTAGAAAAATAAGGGCACCGTTATCATTCATAGGAGATCTGTCAAATATTCTCTTTGGAACGGCTACAACTAAACAACTGGCGATAGTTGAACAGCATATGCGAAGATATGAAATGCAACAGCGCACGGATCGGCTTCATATTTCAACACTTTACTCGAGACTGGCTAGTTACGCAAACATTACAGAAAAACGGTTAGATAATGCGTTTGCATTGGCTGCCAAGAACCACCAACAGCTGAACGACTTCAAAGCGCAGATTTATGAACGTATACGTAATGATGCATATACATGGAGCATGCGTTTTGAGTCTATTGAGGAACTAGTTCGGGTCTCTATTAGTGAAACAAATGTCCTATCACTTCTAGAGTCATATATTCATTCATGGTTAAGGGCAACGTACGTTCTCCTAGCCAATAAGTTGCCTATGGAAATTGTGTCGGTTGTAGAAATGAAAAATATTTTATCGCAAATGTCTGAAGTATTGTTGAAACGATACCCTATGTTTGAATTAGCTCAGCCCGACCCCGCATATTACTATACACACGCAGAAACTTTTACTTTACGTACTGCAAGTTATTTGGTTATACATATCAAAATTCCAATTCAGTCTAAGAGTAGTAATTTTAAATTATATAATGTAATATCTTTTCCCTTACCAGTAAATGCTACGGTTCATCGTTATACAAAGATTGAAAACCTGCCTCAGATATTTGGCATAACAAAAGATTTGAATAGTTATACATCTATTGATAGGGCGTTTTTCTCAATGTGCCAGGGACAAAGCCTATCTTCATGTTTGTCAGGTACCCCGGTTTTTGACAGGTCTTTGGGTTCGTGTGTTGCATCTTTGTTTTTCGATGATCCAAAAGGTATCGTTCGTCATTGTGACTTTTCCTATACGGACAAACCACCGCCAGTAGCTGTAATTAACTTAGGTGAAAATAAATATTTGGTTTCGTCACAAGGTGAGGACGATTGGATTTCAACTTGTGGAGTAGAAACGGGAGTCAGAATCAAAAGTTGTAGTTTTTGTGTAATATCTTTAAAATGCAATTGTGGTTTATTGTCTCGCAAGTTTTCTATTCGGCCTTTGCTCTCGGGTTGTACTAATACTAGTAGCAGGGTATCTAAATTATATCCGTTAAATATCCCGGCAGCTATTCTTCTTGGTAAAGTAACGAAATTGCACGCTCTTACTACAAACAAATTGTATTCTAAGATACCGACGGTTGTCTTGCCTGATTTATCTATTCAGGATAGTGGTTGGGATCAGGTAGTAAACAATGATAAATCTTTGGCAGCTGATTTTAAGAAATTGGCAAAAATAATTACGGAGGATAAAAATGCATATATCTCAAAAGCAGATTTTATCGCGGAAAACATGCCGCCCCATACTTTTAATAAATTGAAAATAGGAACCTTCGTGCTAACACCTCTGGTTGTTTTGGGTGTCATTGTGACATTGATTCTTCTGTGGAGACATAGACGAGTTCTGATGACAGTAGCGGCCCTGCAACAGACGCAGGGAGCTGCCGCGTCAGGACTGGACATTGAACATGGTCATTTTAATCTGGATTTGACGACAAATGAAGATCATATCTCGTCTGAATTTTCAAGCGTTGACATATTTAAATGGTGTATGATGGCTGTCATTACTTACTTGGCTATTCGAAGCCTCATGAGAGATGGATGGTTCATCTTCGGACATAAATTGATTGGTTGGAATTTGACTGCATGGTCTGCCCCTCAACTAAAAGCTGAAGTACTATTAGAACTTAACATGGTCGATGGCCCTTCGGTTGTTTTAAGTCTAGGGAAGATTTCTCCAAATTTTTGGGATGAAGCGAAGCAGGTGGGACAGTTAGCCCATGTAAGAATAACAAGGCATGGCCCGGTGGCAGTCATTAAGTTAGATTATGATAATCGGTTTTCGGCGGCAAAGTTTTTGACACAGAATATTGTCGCTTTTTGGTGTTGCCACCCGATTATGAAACAGATTTGTAAGGGACAGGTCAATCCTACATTCTGGTTAGCTCATGATATGGTCTGCACACAGCTGTCACCTGGCCATGACCAGTCTAATCTTCCTTAGTTCTGTACTTCCCCTTTGTCCTTAAAACGAATTCCTTTACGCCAGAATTTCTTACATATTGTCATCTCATCTTAGACTACAGATAAAATGCCTTCTGAGACAATGAGATGAGACCGACATTATTTGTATCTACTCAAAATTGGGGGGTGGAGTAACAAAATTGGGAGAAGGGTTGTTTTTGTTTTGTTTCAAATATTTACATGAATAATGCTGGCATTAAGAAAAATTACAGTAGGTCTGAATATGTGACATATATGTAAGGGCAATAATTATGTTGACTAAGGGACTTGTTAGACTCCTGCACCAAGTGTGCGTAGTTAGCGGAATTCGGACAAAGTAAAGGGTTATCGCAGTATTCAAAACAGTACATTTGGTATATGTTAGGGTATAGCAGTAACTATGAGAAATATGTTTTTTAAATAAACGGTTTGTTGTGTCTTAGATCTGTGAGGTGTAGCTTTTATAGTTTGTTTATCGCTGTATATATGTGCTAATAGGCAGTTCAACTTGTAATTTTTATTGTTCTTAACGTGTTATGAAGAAGTATATAATCGCGTGATTTATGTTAGACAGGTAACGAGAAGACTATGTTAGTTTGTCGAATGCTTGGCAGAGGTTTCGCTCTCATCATAAAAATATTCTGATGCACAGTAAGGGGGTAAGAGAAAAAAATGCTGCAATATAACGAGTTAAATGTGATTTATGATAGACAGGTAATAAGACGGCTGTGTTAGTTTGAGGTTTTTCCTCTCATCATAAAAACATTATGATGCATAGTAAGAAAAAAATGTGGCAATATAACGAGTTAAATGTCAAGGCAAACATAGTCTATCTTAATAGGTGAGGATGTACAATAATTCAAATGTTTTGCACAGTCGCATGCAATTATTGGAAGAACGTTATCAAACGTTTTCATGCAAATTACAAATAATCTTAAATAAGTTCATGATTGTGTTTATCAATTTTATTTTGCGGATGTTTTGTTAACTTATGTAGAAAATAATAGATATTTGTAACAGCCTTCTGATTTCATGGTTACATTGAAAGAAAAACCGTTTAACGTGTATTGCTTTCGCTCAGTATGTATAATGATGTGTTATATTATATGAGAATCGTTGTATTAGAAGATTTAATAGAAAGGGAACTGTTTTCACTGAAAAATACAACTACAACACAAATAGGTACCGAGGAACGCATATGAAAATATGATATATATACGACTTTGATCATTTGATTCATGGTTGATGGGTTTTGTTATGGTGTGAAGCATCTATCACGAATCAAGGTCGACATGGATGATCTCATCTAGGGATGTTAACAAAGTTGTGTGATGACGGTTAATGTAGATATATTAAACATTTATGATGTGTTATGTTGTTTTCATGGTTTATAGGTTAGATAGAAGGAATTCTTAACATGCGGAAATAACAAAAGATAGTTCATCGAATTTATGAGTAAGAATAATTGCTGCTTACCTTGATAATTAGACACGGTTGTTAAGTATAAAGAGGCTTACGAACAATATCCAGGGAAGTTTCAATAAATTTGGTGCATAGTAGTTTTTCACCTACAAACTGCATCTAATCCATTCTACATAAATACAATACTAGATATAACATACTTATGTAAGTTGTTCACTGCATGTTTTGTAAATTGTAATAAAGTGGTTTGAGGGCAAACCACCCTGGAAGGGGGCTATATGTAAGGCTACAAATAAGCATAGTGTAACGTCAGAATAAGATATGAGGTGAGAAATGTGATTAATGTGACAGCGCATTGTCAGAAACAAATCATGTAGAATGATGAATGCGTCTGGGTACTGATATATGAGTTTGTACTTATGTAACCTTTGTATTGTCAGAATGATGGATTACTTTACCCGTAAGAACCTTGAGATATAAATAGATGAAAACAAGATTTATGTGTCTACATATTGTCAGAAAGCAAGATAAATGAGTCTGTAGAATAATATACGAGTTAGTACGCAGTCAACCTCTCTAGTAAACATATGTCATCTTGTAAGTAATGTTTTTGTACTTATGTTACCTTTGTGCTATCAGAATGATGTATTGCTTTACACTTAACAAACCTTGAGTTATTAATAGAAGAAGACAAGATTAATGTGTCTGCATATTGTCAGAATGAAAGATAAATGAGTCTGGAGAATGATATACGAGTTAGTACGCAGTCAACCTCTCTAGTAAACAT
>JAUTDB010000205.1:0-33584 GCA_032274285.1 Polihierax semitorquatus
TCACTCACCCCTAGCAGCCTTGTAGTTTGCAGACTGCCCTTTTAGCGGGAGCGCTTGTGAAATGTGTAATACTTGGTGTGAGGGTGGCAAAAGCCAGGACTCAACAATTGTCAGTGAACTTTATTTCTTCCTGTTTCTAGAAAAAATAAATACCGCACTGCTGAAAACACCTAAGAATACCCGTCCCCATCTCTTCTTCCTGATTTTGAGACACAGAAGGCAACTAATACGGTTCCTTAGGTGTGTGATTGTAGTCTGAGCAGCTCTGAGTATAACTCGGTGTTTACCGAGTTGCCACTGTCCTGCCTGCTGTGTGGTCAGTTCTGCTGGATAAAAGTAGTGATGTTTCTGAGGTGCATGTCAGGTTGCCTAGCCTTTATCATTGTCCTTTACAGCGGCAAGTCAGAAGCATGTAAAAGGCCCGGAAAAGATCGATTATTACAGGTTTAGCTTAACTGTGGCTACCCCTGATGCTACTTCCACTTCCTTCTTTCAGTCTGTGTTGTAGATGACAGTACATCAGCAGAGGGCTGTTAGGCTTTCAGTTCGCTTACGTGCTGAGAAATTAGTTCCAGGGTCATTGCTGTGCATTATATCTGCGTGCGTGTGATGATTCACGTGCAAATAGTATCTTTGTCTGACTGCCGCATTTTAACCCTAAGCCACTCTAGGGTTTTAAAGGGGAGACTGACTGGGAATCTAGGCTTTGGGAACCATGATGGTTTTCCATGTTGTCATAAAATGTGAGTCCAGGAAGATGAACTGTTAGTGCCTGCATGGTTTGAAATGCTGGAATGGGAAAATACTGCCCAGATGAAAAAAAAGCCTTTCTTCTCAAAGACTTACAATGTTGCTTGCTATGGTGAGGAAACCGTGCGTTGCCTCAGAAGACAAAGATCTTAAATTTTTGTCTGTTTTAATGACTTGGTTTTCCACAGTAGATGACTGCATTTTCAAAATTGCCCTCAAATTTAAGATAAAATTCAGTTCTCTTAATAAATGTAAACAACATACCAGCTTACTATTAAACCAGTTTGTAATGAATCCCTCGCTAATTATATACTGTGTCTTCTATAATTTGAACAGATCTGCATCAACCTTGGGAGAAGGGCAGGTGGAAATCTCAGTTTCTTTATATTTTATTTTGTCATCTCATGAGTGACTTGTATTTTCCATGGCAGAATTAACATGTAGTCAAATAAAACACCTTGGATGCTATTCTTAATCTTCACAAACCCAGATTAACACTGTTAATGATGCTTAGCACTTCCAGCCTCCTGCTCAATAATATCATGACCTTGTGTCATTTCAGAATAATCACATTTCATGCAGTAATTTAATCTCATCTCTGTTGTTTTTTGTTTTTTGCCACGGCTATTTCTGTTGGCCATCACTCTGCATTACTCTTTCAAATATATTTTTCCATGGATAAAACCTCCTGGGTTTAAGGGTAAGATAGCTGAGGACCTTTGAGCTGTTACTGTTGTTTTTCTTTTTTTTTTTTTTTTTTTTTGGGGGTACCCCCCCGTCTCGCCCCCGCGGCCCTTACCAGTAGCAGCTGGTGTAGGTGCAGGCGGGGCGGGGCGGCACCGCCGCCTCATAGGCAGCCGCCGGCCGCGCCATGGCCGGTCCCGGGCGGCGGCGCAGGAAGCGCCGGGCAGGGCGGGAGCCGCCGGCTACGCCGTCCCTGAGGGAACACGGCCGCGCGGCGAGGCCGCCGCCCCGGCTCGCCTCAGGCGCTTCTCGGGCGCCGCCGGAGCAGCTGCCTGAGGGTGCGGCAAGCGCAGCCCCTCACGCCCGGAGGGGCCTCCTCAAAACGGGGCACGGAAGGACGAGAAGCCGCACCGCCGCCGCGCGGGAGAGCGGCCCCTTTAAGGGGCGGCCCCGGATAGCCCCGACCCCTGTCGGCGGGAAGCGGCGGGCGCGGCGCGCGCCGCCGAGCCAATCCCGCGCCGGTAAAAGAACCCGCTCCCATTTTTCCGCGCCAAAACTATCGAAAGGACGCAGTGCAGACCGTGTCCTTCCGCCACGGCGGCCGGGACTAGCTGCGCCAGGCAGAGGAGCCCGCGGGGAGAGCGGGGCGGGCAGCGGGGCAGCCGCGGCGGCTCTTGGGGCAGGCGGAAGGAGGGCGGCGAGGCGGAGGGATCCAGCGGCGGGAGCGCGGGCTGCGCCGGCGGGCTCGGGGCCGCCTCGCCGTCCCTTCGCCATGGTGGTGCTGCGCAGCAGCGCCGCTCGCTCGCCCGGGCCGCCGGGCAGCGGCAGCCGTGCCGCCACCTCCGTGCCTCCTCCTCCGGCCTTACGGATTCCAGCTCCGAGTTCAGCTCCGTGGAGTCCCCGTTGCTCAGCAGCCGCCGCATCTGGACGCGCTCCGGGGCGGCCTCGGCCGCCGCGAGGACCAGGGGGCCCAGGACAACTGACGAGGCCGTGAGTACCGGGCGGAGGTGGGAGGGGGGAGCCGCGGCTCCGCGGGGAGATGGGCCTCGGCCCGGCGGGGCCGGCAGTGGGCTGGGAGCCCGGGGAGGCGGCGCGGCGGGGGAGCGGCCGTGCCTGCGGGAGAGCCCAGTTCCCGCGCAAAAGCACCGGAGTTCGGTGTCGTGAGGGGGGGTGAGGAGGCGAGTATGTGGGGTAAAGGCCTACAGCCGGGCTCGCAGTCGCCCTCCGCGGCCGCTCTGGGCGCCCCTAGCCCCGGCCCGGGGCGCGCAGTCCGTGGGCGGAAGCGTTTGGCAGCGCCGTGCGGCCGGGTGTGCTGCGTGCTGGGCCCTTCCCCCTGTATTTCGGTTGCCTTCGGCACCTTCCGAAGTTACCGCAAAAAGATCTCGGAGCCTGCTTTCATTGGGGTGACGCTCGTAGAGAGAGCGCTGGCTGTTCTGATGGCAAAAGTGCATCAAAACCCGCGTTTGACGCGAAATAGGTGTGTGCTGGGAGGGCATCCCGGCTGGGCTGCGGGGCCGCTGGAATACCCTGCGCTCAGATGGGGATGGGTGCTGCTTCGGACGCTTTAAAAACAAAGCTCTGTTTAGCAATCAGGACTAATTTGTGCTTAATGTTGGTTGCGGGCGTTACCTTAGTTTAGGCTAAAGTGCTTTAACGAGTGAACGTGTTTATTTAAGCTTTTTATAATTTTACTCTAGCAGAAGAGAGGCAACTGCCGTGATTATAAAGGATGATTTACGGGACAGGCTGTGCTATCTGCATCTCAGATGCTTTAATACTTTGATAACGAAGCCAGTTTGCTTTGAGGAGGACATTGTTTTTAATGCAGCCTTCAAACCCTAAAATTCTCTGCTCTTTCCAAGTCAGGCTTTTCTCTGCAGCGTGTCCTGCATTTTCATAAAGGCAGAGCAGATCCCGCTCAGAAGAAGGGCTGCTCTTCAGGGGAGCCCTGCCTTGGGGTGATGCTTGTAGCGGACTCTTGTTTCCTTCCAGCAAAACTCTTTTTCAGGATTTTCAGTTGTGTGCGTCAATGTATTTATTTTTTCATTTGTTTCAAGACTGCTGAACTAAGAAGGAAGAAATCATTGGGATGGTACTTGTTTATGGGCTTTTGGGATGTTGGGGTTTTTTTTATTTTATTTTAACATGTACTCTGTATATCCCTCTGTGTCTGTCCTTGGACACTCAGTCTAACCAGTGACCTGGACTCCCGCTTACCTCATGTGCCGATGCAGGCGGGTCACTGGCCCAGACATATGGCTTCTCCGTAGCTGCCCCTAGCCCAGCACTTGGCTCTGACATCCCCACCCCCTCCCATGTCTATCCTGGACTCATGGCCTTTCCAGTATCTGGTTCCTAAAACTTGAGCAACTTGCCAGCTATGCTGGCTTCGTGTCTGTCAGTGATGGCATGAGCCATGGGGAGCATGGCCCCTTCTCCCACTGCTGCACTTGGACCTCTCTGCCACGGCACCCTGCCAGAAACGCCATTAAATAAGAAGCTAGGACAGACCGCAGTGATTGGCATCCCACAATGACTGCTCTTCTTGGCAGAGGCCATTGCTGGGTCTGTTAGGTGACCCTCCAGGCCCCAGGGGTCCCTCACCCTGAGCCAGGCTTTGGGTTGATAGATGGCCTCGCAGGGAGTAGGGCTGGGCTGCTCCCCAGTGCTGTGTTACTGGGGTGCCTCTGCCCAACGGTGCTTCCCTGCTGCTTTTGGTTTATGGTAAGATTAGCCTTTAACCACGTAAGCTGACATTATGGGTAGTTCCCAGGTATGCTTGTAGATTTTACAGAATGGTATATAAGCCGTGGTCATGCCATCTGTAGGAATAGTACAAGTACCTTTGCAGGTGAGAGAACATCATTATTTCCTGGCCTAGGGTGTTTTTTTTCTAGTTGTCTCGGGGATAAATGCTGGAAGTACTGGTTTAAGTCTTTTTGTGCCTGCTCCTGTGTGTGAGTGTGTGCAAAAACCTGCCTTCTTCAAATAAAGGTAGGGCTGTGTCAAATTAAAAGTTCAAAGGCTTTCTGTTACAATTTCTTAAGCCTATGAGAGGAAAAATGTTAAAGGTAACTCTGACAGAGCAGACTGCCGCTCGGTAAGGGTCTTCTTACATTGTTGTGGTTTAACCCCAGCCAGTAACTGAGTACCGTGCAGCTGATTGCTCAATCCCTGATGCCCCTCCTGAGGGATAGGAAGGGGAATCGGCAAGGAATATGAAACTTGAAGGTTGAGATAAGAGCAATTTAGTAATTGAAGTAAAATAATAATATTTATTATAACAATTCTAGTGAAAAGGAGGTAGAAGGGGAGAGGAATGAAATCTGAAGAGGAGGGAGAAAAGAAAAAGTGATGCACAATACGCTTGCTTACCACTTGATGACTGATGTCCAGCTAGTCCATAAACAGCAACTGGCAGCCCTGGCCAAGGCCACCCCCGCCTAGTTTCTGTACTGAGCACAATGTCATGCGGTATGGAATATCCCTTTGGCTAGTTTGGGTCAGCTGTCCTGGCTGTGTCCCTTCGCTATTTCCAGTGCCCCTCCAGCCCTCTCACTGGCAGGGCCTGAGAAACTGAAAAGTCCTTGACTTGGTATAAACATTACCTGGCAACAACTGAAAACATCAGTCTGTTATCAACATTGTTCTCACACCAAATTCAAAACACAGCAGCAGCGCTGCACCAGCTCCTAAGAAGAAAGTTACCTCTATCCTGGCTGAAACCAGAATACCCTGCAAGGGCTTTGCCCGTGCATCATTACCCTCTCGTAGTCACTGTCATCGCGCTTCTGTCATCGTCACCATCAACTACTAATGGAAGTAGCCATTGGAAGAAGCCTCTTGGTAAAGTTCCTGTGAACAAGTAGAATAATCTGGTCTGTTTTCTGCCCTTTTCAGTGTGAGATTTAGTTTGGCATCCTCTTAATGAAGATTTGGGTTGTAAGTGGAACAACCCCCCTCTCATGGCCATCACAGCTTTCCTTGCTTAGTGGAAGTGAGCAGTACTCATCTGCCTTGTAGAAATACCAATGTGAACGAGATGAACAGCTGTAAAAAAATTGTATTTTCCATTCCCTTTGGTTTCCTGTAGATAAATGCCATCCTCCGGAAGAAAGTCTTTGAATGTCCCTCGGAATGCAGTTACAAATGGAACCAAGGTAGGAGAAAAACGCCCCTAACTAGATTTTAATCCCAGAATGTGCAAGGTCAAGCTCGATTGCTGCTCCTCTGAACCAGTTTTGAAATAAAAAACAAAAAAAGGTGGGGGTTTTGGTGGATGGTTTTCATGAAACACTTGAGTTTATAGGAAAGACTTTGCTGCAGTCATTTTTTTCAGAGGATATTAAGCTCAAGTTGTCCACAAGAAAAGCATGGCAGAGGGGAGCTTTAGCTTTGAAAGCTGGTTTGTGGGTTTTTTTCTGGTTTGTTTGGTTTTTTTTTTTTTTTTTTTTTTTTTTTTTTTTTTTTTTTTTTTTTTTTTTTTTTTTTTTTTTTTTTTTTTTTTTTTTCTTCCCTGAGAGCTACTTCTTGGTGCAGAAGTGGTTCGAGGTTTAAATGTTGTTAACTTATTGAGTCGAGAGAGTTACAGAATAAACTTGCCTAAATGAGGCAGAATTTCCTTCTTAGCTCAACATAAATGGTTCAGATAAATACATTCTTATTTCTTTCTTCACCTAGGAATTTTCCTCTGGCAAAATTGAGTATTTCAATGGACTCTGTTTAAGATCAATGAGAAAAAACATGCCGCCCTGTTCAGACTCCAGCTTTGACAAAAGCATGGAAATACTAAGTGAAAATGTCAATCGAAGTCACTTTACGAGGTACTGTATTTCTAGGTGTTCGTTCTCAGTTCAATCTATCGAACGAAAAGGAAAATGGAAAGCATGTGCAATGAGTCATGTCATGATAAATCTACAGATAAAAATGTGCAGAGGGATATGATTCTGTTAATGGTGGCGCCAGTATCTTCGGGTGAGAATCACTCTTGGTAAAAGTCTTCTGCTTGTATAAAAAACATGCATCTTTTCCCAGCCACTTTGAGATCTCTCCTCAGCTTCAGTTACTGAGATGATACTTGTCCTGTTGAGACCTCAAGATAAGCAGGTTAGGAAATGTCTGTCCTTACAGAACTGTGTGCATATGGTACATGGCAGGCTTGGGATGCGAATCCTCCTTGTGGTGCACAGGCTTTTCTTTTCATGATGTAGAGCGCCAGATTATAAACTTGGCGAGGTTCCCCGGTCTTCAGGGGGAGCTATACAATGCAATAGAATACTTCTGTACAATAATTCTAATACAGTAATTCTTTTCTCCTTTCCTCTGTCTTTAATGTAGGCCGTTGGCAAAGCCAGAATCAGACCAAAAAAAAGACGACTATAAAGAAGGTAAGTAGTGGTAATTCCTTAGGATTCCTTTGTAGCCTGGTTTCTGACAAGGATTGCGTTTGGTCACTCTGTCTATTTAACCTGGCCCCCAAACCTTCTGAACTCGTGAGCCAGAATCAGTTGAAGTTGTGAGAACAGATACATCAAAGATAGTGAATTTCCTCAGTGTTTTCTTATGATGAGAGGTTGATGCAAATAGGATATGCCATGAAGGCCTTTCTGGTTTGGGGGAAAACGCAGTGTGAATTCCAGTCTGCTCTTAGGCACTGGAGAATCTGTTCCTTAGCTCTGGTTTCTTCGTGGTGTGGATTTTCTGGAGTCTGCAGGACACAAATTAATTGGCAGTGGTTCTTGCAAATAGGAGGTGATATTGCGGTGCTGTAGTATATGGGAGTTAAAAAGTTAGTTCGGTTGTGAGACGCACAAACCCACTGATGTGGGCAAGGTGTCGCTGAAGTTCAGCGATTTACCTTGGAAACGAATTGCTGTGCTGAGTACACACACAGGCTTGGTGCCGTGAGGCTGCTTGCTGGCAGCTGGGAAAATCGCTTAGCTCCAGTCGGCATCCTGCCAGCCACTGGCTGAATGCGGGAAGGGGCCTGAAATGCACTTGGTGTTCAGTAATTCAGGTTGTACTTGTGCAGTGTAAATTGTTATTTACTGAGTTCAAACTTAGGTTTATAGTTGATGACGCATGTCGTATGCATATTTGATATGCAATATCAAAGCATAGCGGTGTTTATACTAACACGGTGATGTATCTGCTGCTTTCTCACTGACCTCTCTTAACTGTTTTAATGATAGTGCAAGTAACGAACCCGTGGTAAAGGATGCTGTGTGGCAAATACCACGCAGTTCTTTTCTTAAAGCAAGCAAACTTTTGAGTTCTTTTGTATTTGGAAGTTTTATCTTGAGTCATTTCTTCGAGAGCTTTCGTGTTATGGTGCAGAAAAAGTGATGCATCCTTAAACAGTGTACTAAAAATCTGAACCCTAAGAAGAGCCTTCCCACAGGAACAATTTTTAACAAAACCTATTAAGTACAATTTTACATGAATGGAGTAAGAACGCCTTAGAGAGAGGTATTTGTTATTTTCCAGTAAGAAGTAACGGGAATGAACTTGCCTCCTGCATGGAAAAGAAGTTGCGTGTGTGTTTTCATCAGACTGACTTTCCAGTCTGTTAAAAAGTTGCTATACCAGTCATGCTTTTAAGTCGGTAATTTTAGTAATAAATGTAATTTGTTTCATTTAATAAATAAATTATTTAGTAATAAATACAAAGTCATTTTAGTTGAATGCTGTGGTCATGACAATAACTTCTAATTAGTCTTGTAAAAAAAAATCTGCAGTGGATCGAGGTGTTGTGGGGGTTTTTTTATACATTTTACTATAACAATGCTGAAATAAAGGGAGTAATATATTTTCTGTCTCAAAATATTTTATATATTGATGCGTTTTTAGTCACTAGAATGCTGAAGACCAGAGCTGATGCAAAAGCTGCAGAACAAGTCCATGAAGAAAACGGGGATTTGGAGGTCCGCCGAAGCTGCAGACTTCAACAAAGTCGTTACACCACTACAAATCAATCTGTCTTGTTTGACAAACTGATAACAAAGTAAGTAGGGTTTGTTTCATTAACTTGCAAAGCTATTAGGATGTGCCATATTAGCAAGCCTTGGTATTGCAGGATACGATTGGCTAGGGAGCTTCACCTTTGGGTGACATCATAAAGAGGTGGTGGTAACGCCTGGCAGCAAGACCCCAGTGCGTGCCTGGCAGCAAGACCCCAGTGCATTCGTAGTTAGGCTGAGACTCCCCTTTGCTGTTGATCAGATAGGGTCTCTTCCTCTTACTCTGCCTGTGCCGGTATGTCCTGTGATTATTGTTAATTAATGGGTTTATCTAAGGGGTGGGCCTTTGTACTTAACAGCCAAGCTGTTTAACGCGAGTTTTTTGCCATCAGGTGCTTGTGGCTGTTGAGGACTTGCAGGGGTGAGAGAGAGTGTGGGAGGGTGTATTGGAAAGATGCTTCATGGGTAACAAACTTGGGCACACACAGTGTTCCAGCTGGCTACTGGTGTGTCAGTTTGGGGATTGCCAGTTGCGGAGAGATCTTCATACTAGAGGAGCATCTTTTATGCGTGGGCTGGCTGGGCTTGCGCGTTGTCTTGTGTACCAAAATGATGGCTTTGTGTCGTGGCTTCCAGTAGATGTAACTTGCCCTCTAAATCAATTTCCTTAGTATCAGAAGCACCTTCATTTTTATTTAACTTTTCTTCCATGCTTACAAACATTTTTATAATGCTCGGTTGAGGTAAGATGCTGAGGAAGCTTGGATACTGCCAAAGCGAAGTAGTCCTAGTGTTTCTGCCTGTCTGTCCATGGCTTAATTCTCTTTGTAAAGCCCAAATTGACGTAATTTTCTGAAAGGTTTGCAAAGTGTAACAGCAGTGAGATATGTTTTCCAATATATGTATATAGTCCTGGAAAATCAACATGAAAATTAAAGAATAAGCAACCTGTTGTCTGAGGAAAGTTATGACCTAAAAAAAAGTCTTAGTGGTATCATGCAGGGCAACTGAAGTGCTATGAAAAACTGCCTTAATTTATTTCTTACCTTACTGTGATCTTCAGAGTTCTTTTTTTCTTGCTAAAACATTATTTTTTTTCACTGTGTTCAGCAAGATGGGAAAATAAACCTGAAAGCAGCGTATGTTTGCAAATCCTCAAAGGCTTGTTCTTAAATTTCTGTATGAAAAAGTAAACATTTGACCTAATTTTTAAGTAGTGCTTAAAAACTTGGCCAAGAGTCAATGACTCTTTCTTTGTGCATACCATATGAAAATGTCACTGATTGTCTGTACTGTTTTAAATTGGGTTTTATGTACTGGCCTATCTTTGCTTTTACATGCCAACTCTTTTATGCTAGTACTGCAGAAGCAGTCTAGCAAGAAATGGATGACATGGAGAAGACGCGTAGGCGGAGAATGATGAAAGGCCTTGGGGTGTTCCACAATGCAAAAGTATATACTAATTTATTTTACTGTTTTTGTGTTAATGGTGTGTTTCACATAGGGCAAATTATTTAGTTGTAATTTGAAATGAGCTGAGATAAATTCTTCCAAAAACTAGCATAGTCTAAAGTAATGTTTGTTTTTGTTATCTAATCATAATTTAAAATCTTACTGTTAATGGTCATGCTGGAGATATGCTGTAAGGGTGGAGGAAGTACCTTCTTCAGAAGACATGAAATAGCAGCCCTGTGCTGAACTATGTCTTCCACTCTGCTTTCTGAATTGCTTTATGATTTTTGGACACTTGTTTACAAAACAGTTGTTTGAGGGCTTGGGTTTTCACTTCAGATCTTACTAAAAATTGAATTAATTGATGCCTGCTTTATCTGTGTTTGTTCTTGTGCAGCCTTGCCTGAGAGCTCAAGTAGTCCTGTGTTCCTAGAGGAACTTTCTTCTGTCTTAGTTTTGCTCTATTAAATTAAGTTGTTCTGCTGTCCTTTCGAATGACAGGCACTTCATTTTTTTTAAACATCTTCATAGTCTGCTTTCATAGTTTGGTTTTGGGTTTTTTTTTTCCTTATAGGTGAATTCCCCCCCTCCCTTTTTTTTTTTTTTTAACGAAACCAGAATTGTCGGTAAACACATGGTATATCATCTCTCAAATGCCCGTTTGAATCCCTTTTTGTCTGCTGAGAATTGCTCTGTCCTGTGTTCTGCCATGCTTTTGAACTATGAACCCATGATTAATTGATAAAGTTAGTTTTGTGTCTAAGTATTTAACTATCACATGTACCGAATCCTGTTTTAGAGCAGAAATTCTTGTTACTGATCCTGCGTGCCAGAATGATGTTGCTCTTCTCTCTTCCTGTCCCTTAATGTAATATTTTGTGTACATGGAGCGCCTTGATAATGTTACTGTGTAGACACCAAATATGCCCATGTCGGGTTTTCTGAATGTTTGTGACTGATCTTTGGGTTTTGTTTTAATTAGGAAAACCTCAGTATGTACTCGCGAGGAAAGAAAGGAATCCAAAGATCCAGCAAAGAAACAGCTGATAATCAAGTTGGCGTTGTAGGTTAGTTATGTTTTAAGTTTTCTCTACTATGCTTTAGCCAAAAGCCTTACCTCAAATAGTTGAGACAAGCTGAACTAACGGGTATTTTTCTTCTATTCAAAAAATCTGTATTCCTGTTGACATTGCAAGCCCCAGTCATGGACTCCAGAGCTGTGCGTGCTGTTGGTCCTGGTTTCGGCCAGCCAACATTAAAGCATGACAACTGTAGTGAGCTCAGAAGAGCTATTCAGAGGGGGAAAAAAAAAAAAAAAGCAAAAAAAAGTCAGTTCTTTTCCAAACTTTTTACAAGGTCAGAGGTAACAGATGGCTGTGGACAGGTGGGATTACAAAGAAATGGGACGGTATTACTCAGGACGAGAAGGGGTGGTCTCGCTACAGCAGGAGCCTGAGAGCTTTCATGGTTTTGAGCAGCACAGCAAGTAGGGTGGGCTGCCAGATGTGTATGGAAAGCTCCTCCTGAGCACGAAGACCAGCAGGGGAAAAGATAGTGGTGTTCATTTTTGTGTTTAGCGTGTAGTCAGTGGAAGCTGCTGTCCAGGCTGCTAATGAGGAGCCCTCATCCTGGTACTCAGAGGGAAAGGTTATGCATGCAGCGTAAGGTTAAGTCGTAAAAGGCCATATTAACTTGGAAGCGAGGGGGAAGATCTTTTAAGGTTTTAAGGAGAATGATAGTTGTGTGAGTCCGGTGATCCTTGTTAGGAGCTTTCTGGGTGGAACAGAATGGGGCAAGGCTGTACTTAAGGACAGAAGAGGATGTGGTAGTAGTAGTTGAGCTGACCAGTGTTAGACTTCGTGATGGACGTCCTCTGCACGCCCACAACAGAGCTCAGAGAGACAGCGGCAGGAGGAGGAGCCCAAATAATACTCTGCCAGCCCATCCAAGTCCCATCTGCACAAGTCCAGGGGAGCACAGGGGTGCACAATGGCAGGCAGGGACCCAAATCAAGGACTCAAAGAGGAGCAGCTGTCTTGCCTGGGCCCCTCCCAGGGCTGTCCCATCAGCCCCGGTGTCCCAGGTGTGAAAGCCATCTGGAGGAGTCATCAGGGGCAGCGCTCAGATCATCTTTTGGATGAAGAGTTTACTGTCTAGGGGTGGGAGGTATTGTGGGATGCAGGGGCAAAGCAGTTTGCACAGGGCTTAGCGTGGGGGTTTTAGGGCAGGCAGAAACCAAAGGCAGGACGAGGGAGGTGATTTTGGGAGGAAGAAAAGTGGGGAAAGAGGGCTGATCTCGTTCCTGATTGTGAACAGGCCAGAGTACGTTCTGTTAGGCCTGTTATTAGTTTGACTTGGCCTGTGGCTACCAGGTGTGCACCGCGGTGCTCAGACCACCTTGTAGAGCAGTGAGAGACCACCTGGAGGCACAGGAGTCCAGCCAGAGGCTGACCTAAAGAAACCAAGGTAGGGCAAGGCATTGAGAAAAAGAAACGTGAGCAAGTGTGCCAAGGGCATTTGACCAGTAAGGGAGAAGGACAGCTGACTCATCATTTGGAGATGCAGTTAGGAGATCCTAGGAACTCCTAAGGCTTTATAGGAGCATCTTTAATACAAGGCATGGGCAGTCTAGAGGGAGCACCTATATGTTTTAGCTCAAGTGTGTGGATCTCAAGGTGTTGGGCAGGAGAGACTCGTAGAAAGTAATTATAAGTAGTCTGTTGGGTGGGAAATAAGAGATGGGGCAGTTTGTTGGTGATCAGAGTGAAAACTCTGGTATTCTAAATTAGGAAGAAACTAAAATACACTTTTATAATGAAAAGCATGCCAGGAAGGAGTGGGGAAAGCATGTCAGTGTTGGCGTAAAGAAGTTGAGTGGAGCAAGAGGAAGGACTAGAGGAGCAGAGCAATTCATGCCTCTGACCAGAGTGCTGGAGTACCAAGGGCTGGGGATGGTAGTGATGCCAAAACAATTTTTCAGTTTTCAGTGTGCTGTCTGTGTATCTTGTGTAACTTGCCTTCAGAAAGCCGTGTGACCTTTGGGGGGGGGGAAGAAATAAAGAGTAGTGCTTTCCATGGAATAGTGAAGAAAAGTTTAGTGAGCAGGTAGGCGAACCGAGCATGTCCGTTCCTCACCTGGTGTCCAGCTATTACTGTGAGAGGGTATTAAGAACTTGCTAGGTAACTTCACTCCAGTTTTTGTACGCTTCCATCTTACACAAAGAACTAGGAGTTACTTTACGGAAGCTAGTGACATAAATACTGTATGCATTTAATGTTATTTTCTGATTGGGGAAGTTCAGACCTGTGACTGGCCCATTATTGCTCGTGTAATCTGTGGCAGAGCTAGGTCTTGGATTACCATGTGTAGTTTTACCCCTATAGAGTATTAAAAACATTTCCCTGAAACACTTTCTCAAAACAAGAAATGACTTTCTGAAATAGTGGTTTTCAGAGGAGCTACGTCTTAGCTAAGCAGGGTGACAGAATTGTTGGTTCTAGGACTGGTGAGAAGTCACCCAGCAGTTTCAGCGAGGACAAAACGATGCCTACATGCATGCTTCTCTGTTTTATAATTTCTGGAATGTGTCTTCCATGGATCGGTCTTACTTGTTACGGGTTTTCCGATCCGGTCTATTGTGTCATTAACCTGAAGGTAATGGTAAAACCTACAGGCACCTGCGTAGTGCATTTTGAATTTGATACCATTTGCGACAGTGCTTAAACAGTTATGTTTATGTACACTAGAGTCATCGGAAAAAAGTGAAGAGAAAGAAGATGATGGTGAAGACACTCGAAAGCGTTACGACCTTCGACAGAGGAAAACCGTTGAGCGCTATCAAGCTCCATTGGAAAGTAGGTTATATGCTCGGTTTCTCTTAAGAGCTAATTCTTGCATGTAAGTTAAGTGCAATTTTATTTTTTTTTACATGAAAATATACACACACGCTCAACTTGTAAGTTTCTTATCTGCGTTCTGCAAGTAAGTTTTTTTGAATGTATGATCCTGTGCACGTTACATTTGCCATCTGTCTGCGTACTGGTGTTTTTCAGTAAAAAAATGACCTGTGTATCCCTGAAAGAATAGTAATTAAACGCACTTGATAATTACACTCTTGTGGCTTTCAGTTCCTCTTTTTAAAAAACAGGTGTGCGTTTGCTCACTTCTACCATTCACTGATTTTTAAAAACCCCAAACCATTCCCTCCTCCTCAAATCACGTGAACTTCCCCTGAAATTAGATGGGTGAAAGACCTCACGTCTTCTGCCTCCTTCACTATCCTGCTTTCTCTTAACCTTGTTTGTAACATTGTTCCAAATTCCTTGCTTTCAACAGAGCCAAAACAACGTAAGGTAGGATTTTCGGGCCAGTCTTCACCTGTCAGACAGCGCCACTCATTGAGAAGTGCTCAGACACAAGGCTCTTGCTGCAAACAAGCCAACAGGTTGGTGTGTGGTTAGTGGTACTTATTATCAATAGTGCTGCCGGTCACATTACTGAATAATGCTTTCAAGGGTGTTTGGATTGGTGGCAATTACTAGTATGATTATTGCTGTGATAGCCTGAGGGTATAAAAAAAGGAAATGTTGGAGGGGCCATACTTCTTACTAGCCACTAGCTTTTTTAAATGCAGTATTTGTGGTCGCTCACTCGTAAGGTGATTCTGAAGGTTGGGGCTGAGATTGTGTTGACTGAAATTCTTTTACTCTGACATTGAAGCCAGAGTCTCCCTCTGAAAATCTTAAGACTATTTAATCTTGAAGGATACAGACTATTTTCTTAAACTGGAGATAATTTAGTTAGAGTGAGAGGCTGTATGGAAGTTTTAATGGATTATTTATTTTTATTCACTCAAATACTGAGTCTGGTTTCTCTTTGAATCGGTTAATGTTTCTGTATGAAACTATTTTCAAAGGAGAAAAGTGCTAAATGGAATTATAAATTGCAGTAGTAACGAGAAATGGGTTTTGGATCCTTTAAGCAGTGATAGCGTGGAAAATGCTGTCTCTTGCTAGGTACGAGCACGTTGTTCAGCATCCTCGAAAGCAGACAGTTATGGAAGGAAGGGTTTTTGATGCCAAATTTGTCAATAAGTTTTAAAGGTTTACATTTCACAGAGTGGATACATAATGCCAAGTGAAACTCTTTGTGTGGGTGTGAGAGGCAGAGATTGGACAAAATGAGTACTTTGTTTATGAAATATGTTTGTGGAAAGGTTCAACAGTTTACCTTCCTAAGAAAAATTAAACGTTGCTGTCACGAGGAAAATCATGTAACGTGCTTTGAAATCAGATTCATAAGGAGTACAATGACCTGGAAACTTCATAGATCTCAAAGTAAATTCTGAGAGAGAATACACTTAAATTGTGATATTACTTATGTGTACTTCAGTTTTGTCACTTGCTCGTTTAAACATTTGCAGACGGAGACATGCAGTCCACAACGGTGATTCTACATCCTTTTCCCCATCGTCGTCATCTGATGATGAAGAGCATTTTGAGAGGTATAGGAAGAAGCACAGCTGTAACAGAGATTTAAGAAGGTTAATGAAATTGAGCAATAGGGGAGGGAGGAGTCTACTTGAGAGGAGTTTGCTTCTACCTAACCATGATGCGTTATCTTGTACGCTTTCTAAATTGTGACAATATGTAATCGTATCTGCTGGTACTGACGACTGTAACTGCACTCCCTAAAACTGGATTTTTAATAAGTAATTTGATTTCTAGGCGGGAATGAAGGGAGGAGCACTTCGATGTCACGTTTGAATATAAAATTCTGCTGCTCCTATGCTTTACGGTAGTTTCTTCATAAAGAAAACCACCATAACAGAAAACGGTATAAACAGGGTAAATGATGGAGGTTTTGTTACTTAACAAATGTTCTAGAAAAATGATTTTAATAACCATCTGAGTAAGTTTTCAGCCCAGTGTCTTTCAGATATGTATGTCTTCTGGCACATACGTCCCAAAGTCCTCAGGAAGGAGCAGCAGTGGTGGGCAGCTCCTTAATTCTTATCTATTAATTAATAACATTAATCCACGCTGCTGCTATATATTAATAATAATATTTTATTATTAATAAAATAAGTATCCCCTTGGGCTGTAACTTTTTTGAATGTAGAGAGAAAAAAAAAAATCTTTGAAAGATGTCAGTGTGGTTTGGGAGGTTCTTCCATCACACAAATCAAGGTCAGTTCACGGTCTCCAGATATGGAATAGCTCGTTCTAAGCGTGCATTCATGTATATGCTGTGTCGATTGGCACAGATATTCTGAAGTGCTGGGAGTTGTTAAAGTAATTAACTCAGTGTAACGTCTGGAGCAACCGTCTTCCTTTCTTTACCCGTGGACATTACATATACAACAAAACTATTCAGGAAGTTTATGCTCACTTATAAGGTCTTGTGCATTCATTTGCTGTCGTTATAAAAGCAAAAGTCTTCTAGCTGTGTCTGAAGTTAGAAAGCATTTTTCCTCTTTCTCCTTTATTCAAAATCAGGTGTCTTCCACTAAACTTTCGGACAGATGACTTGAAGGGAATTCACAAGGACCGAATGAAGATTGGAGCGAGTCTGGCTGATGTTGATCCAATGCAAATAGATTGTTTGGTAAGTATTTTTCGTTCATTGTGTCAGTGAGATGTTTCCAGTGTTTGTGAAAGCTTTCAGTAACGTGCCATCTGCAACTGCCTTGGTTTACAGTTTTCTCTTCAGCAATTTGAAAATTGCCCAGAATGTTTCCTTCACGCTGACACAGAATTTCTGATGGGATCTTATCGAGGTTGCAGCTTTTTTTAACATACAAAAATGTATTCTGTTGTATTTATCTTTAGGTTCGATTTGATGGTGTGGGTGGTCTTTCTGACCACATTGCAGCTTTAAAAGAGATGGTCATTTTTCCACTGCTTTATCCAGAAGTCTTCGAGAGATTGAAAATTCAACCTCCAAGGTAACAGACATGGTTTAAATTCTAATTCATGTGTTTTCAGGAGAATACTCAACTGCGGTATCCGTCTGTTTGCATGCTTCAGAATTTTCAGCAGTGTCGATGGGGTTTTTTAGCAGTAGTAAAAAGGAATTAAAAACCTGATCGAATCCAGCATATATGTAGGTTCAAAGACGTACTGTTGGTGAGAATGTACTTTAGAAGTGTCTGGCCTTTAAAAGGTGGGGTTGGGGTTCTATGTACAGCTCAACTTGATCAGTTTATAAGCAGGAAGGGATTACGTACTGGGAGTCAACTGTCATTTGTTTCTTGGAAATCCAGTTGTCTCTGCCACTTTTTTTTCTTCTTTTTGTCCCAAGTGCTCAAGTACCGATTTTATAATTGATAGGACTTGAAACTAGAACCTTGCAGCGTTTGTTGTGCTTGGGCTAAAGTAAGAATCTGTCCACTTCTTAGGCAACTAAATTAGTTCTGCATTATGAAACAAAATTAATAGAGATTTAAGTGTTGGCTTTATGTATTCTGGTCAGCAAACTCAATCATGGTATACTGAAAGATGACTTTAAATTCTTTGCCTTCACTAACTTGAAAAGTATTACAAGGAACGAAAAGAACATCTTTCCGTGTTTTGCTTCTTCATTCATGGAAATTCTTTTTGAAACAGCAGTGCATTGGCTTTTCTGGTTGGTGGCTATATTTATCTGGAAATGCAGAATACCCTCCCAGCTTTAGGCTTCCTCCTTGTTTATCATTGGCAATGGGAGACAAAATCCAGTAACTTAAAGCTTTTTAAGGGAGAATTAAATGCTTTAATATCAAATATTGCTTGCTTTTTTTTTTTTTTAAAGAAGAATGAGTATGCAGAATGTCAGTGAAAAATGAATTGGTGATTCATATGTTAATCCAGTCTCAGCTTCTGCACTGAAGTTTGTTCTTGATTGGCTCTGCTGTCCTGTAACCACCCCTGTTGGTTTGTCAGCAGTTTTGCAAGCGTTCTTCTGGGATACTACATTGTTTTCTCAAGGTTTTGTACCCCTGCGTTGTCCATTTAATTTGCTGCCTTGTTGAATTGTGTAGGAAACATAAAACTTCCATCTCTCTTGACTTTTCTCACACCTGAGCTGTCAACTGCTATCTTATACTGTGTTTTGTTTAGGAAAGAAGAGTTGTGTGTTTAGGGATGGGGGTTGTAATAGGTGCTTTTCCATGATGTTTTTTTTCCTATGTGACTCTTTTTGTAATTGCAGGGGCTGTCTATTCCATGGTCCACCAGGGACTGGAAAGACACTGGTTGCTCGTGCACTGGCTAATGAATGTAGCCAAGGAGACAGGAGAATAGCCTTTTTCATGAGAAAAGGTGCCGACTGCCTGAGTGAATGGGTGGGGGAATCTGAACGACAGCTTCGTTTATTATTTGATCAGGTGAGGTTGAAACCTGCCATGTGTTCTATCCGAGTTGTAACTGATTTTTCTGTGGTCAATATTTTTAAGGGGAACTCACTCTTTTCTTTTTTTTTTTTTTTTTTTTTGTGTGTGTGTGTGCGTTGTCAGTTTCTTCCCTTGAAAAGGGATTGTCAGTGTTTCAGGGGGTTGTTTAGGGGCTTGAAATCTTGAGAAGTATTGGGAAAGATTAGTAAAACAAAGGATAAAACCTTGCGAAGTAACCCCACACACCCCTCAAAAAAAACCCCCAAAACAAACCCAAAAAACCAAAACCAACCAAACAAAAAAAAACCCCAAACAAAACAAACCCAACCAGCCACAAAAAACAGTTTCAAGAGGCAGCAGGCAGTGGCTTTAGATCAGAGGGAGAGAGATGCAGGCTCAAAGCATGGTCCTTGAAATTCATAACAGAAGCTTGCCTTCAGAACCTGTAATTGAATGAGGGCCCAGGTTTGTTCTTGGTGGTTGCCAAATAGCTGTAAAAACTACTAGTTTGATTTGTTTCCTGTAACCGAGTCTCAGTGGGTTGGCACAGGCTGCTGTGCCACTTTACTCCGTTAGGTTATAGTTAGCAGAGATGCCTGATGCTAGTCTGAAAAGTCTAGTTCCAGTGACTTTCCAACCATCATATCATTCATGCATTTTCTCTTTAAAATAGTGCTTCTTCTGTTGATTTCCTGTAGTTCCCGATTTCTTCTGTAGCTTACTTGTGATGATCTTCCTGTTTTTTCATGCTAGGCCTACCAGATGCGACCTTCGATTATTTTCTTTGACGAGATAGATGGACTTGCTCCTGTGCGATCCAGTAAACAGGACCAAATTCACAGGTAGTACATTTTTTTTGTATCAACAGCGAAGCTGCTAGATCTTTGTGAAAAGAACATGAACTTGAGATGATTTTTAAACAGTAATTGAAAACAATTCACTAAGCTTGATAACAGCACGAGATCTGTGTGTGATAAAAACCTGATCCGTTTTTTTATGTCTTAAAAACGAGTGTTTCATTAACCAGCATCTCCTTAGTAAAAGCATAGCTTTTTTGAGGGGTTGTTGGAGAGAAGGTCATGTGGAATGTAACAAAATTGACTAAACCAGTGAATGAAGATTCCTTTTTTCTGTTAGCTCGATTGTATCAACGCTTCTAGCACTTATGGATGGCTTAGACAGCAGAGGAGAGATTGTGGTAATTGGAGCCACCAACAGACTGGATTCTATAGATCCTGCATTACGAAGACCTGGACGCTTTGATCGAGAGTTCCTCTTCAGTTTGCCACATAAAGAGGTCAGAACTTAAACTCTTCCTTAATGCTAAAATGGCAAAGTCCATCTTTACAACCAAATGACGTAGCAATGCAGTATCATGGAGCAGTTCAGGTTGAAATCAGTATTGTACAACTTGGGTAAAAGAGGGGTATCTGGAGAGAGTGTGTTGCGCTGTGGAGGGCAGATTTGGTACTGAACATATGCAATTAAGATGTTTTAACAAGTAGTTCTCTAACTAGTTCTGGCTTCACTGTAACCAGCCAAGAAAATGGGGTGCTGTGAGTCCCTGAAATGTTTTAAGAAAGAATTGAGTGTGTGAATTAGCTATAAATAACTGCTGTTGCATCTTGAAAATGAAAGAAATGGTGCACACAAGAATTCCTTTTTGCTAACAAAAACTGTTATCAAGGCTGGTGCTGGAGCAAATTAATATTTTTCATTTGCAAAGCAGTTCGTGTTTGCTTCCTTATTTAATCCACTTAGGCCCTTTCGTCCTGAAGTGCCCGTGCTCTCAGTTCTTGGTTTATGAGTGGATAGTGGAAGCGTCTGTGTTGGATCATTCCCTGCCTGGGTATCCTGGGGGGTACCTCTAAATATTTTGGGATCTGACATTCTCACTGGTACTTATGAGCAGGGACTTGGACAGATATGCGAAGTACACTGCACAGGTGCAGGGCTTGGGAAGCTTCTAGTTCAATGGCAGTGGCTAAGCAGTGAAAAAATAGGTATATAACAACCTGTAACAACCAGAGAATATTGCTTGGGGCGGGGGAAGCGTGCAAAACTGGAACCCTGTTTTGGTTGGTTGTTTTTGTTTGTTTTTTTTTTCCTCAGACTGGCTGTGACTGATACTTCTTTTTTTTTTTTTATGAGCACTTTTTGGAAAAAGGAGAAAATGCTTATTGGATTGAAGGCTAGTTAAAGTGTGCTAAACAGTTTATTTGACACAGATGTTTGGTTCCAGTTTTTATCTGCTTTCAGCAACAGGGAAGGAGGTGCCACGAAACAGATCTGATATGATTCCCTACTGTGGAAGAATTCTAGAAGTCTGCCGTGATTAATCTGTGTATCAGGAGATAGTTAAATGAAAGTCTTGCTAAGTCAGAGATGAGGATAGGCAATGTTTGACATTTTCTGGATCAGTGACAGTAGTTGGAGTCGTAACTATTGTTCTTCTTTGTAGTAATTGTAGCAATTTGAAACTCAGTGCTAGGACCGTTTTCTTTGAATGAACTGGCAGAAGAGCAAAGTTGATGAACTAATGAGACTGTCACCATGAAATCTTGCTAAATTTGAGAGGATTTTCTTTGATGAAAAATCTCTGTTTACAGACAAGTTGGTTTCGGTGTTTTTGTTGATTACATTTTTTTTCCTCGGGATCATTAAGTCTCGTCCTCATGGAAACTTAGTTTTTGTGAAAGCTGGAAATGCCTTTTCTTTCATTGCAGGCCCCCAGAAAGAGTTTAATGTAACATGTTGAGAATTGTTACATTTCCTGTTTGAAAGTTCAGTTAATAGGCTCTCTGCTTTTTCAAATACTCAAAAGTTTAGCAGATAAGAAAAATACTTTCATTTTTGTGAGTGTTGGGTTAGGGGGCGGCTTGTGTTTTGATGGTTTGTTTCGAAGAGAACACTTAGGACAGACTAAAATGCAACCATTTTGTATTCAGGCTAGAGAAGAGATTTTCAAGATTCACACACGAGAGTGGATCCCGAAGCCACCGGACATGTTTCTGGAAGAGCTAGCTGAAAAATGTGCTGGTGAGTTTCAAAACAAAGTGAGTTACTGCACGTGACTTGCGACCTAAGGAATCGGAGCTTGTACCAGGCAGTACTCAAGCTCTTGTGCCGTGCTGCAGAGCAAGGCAGCGAGGCAGCTGCACACCTTGGGAGCAAAGAAAGTGAAACGCTTCTCTTCATTTTCTTTTTTTTGTTTCTCAGAACATTGAATGGGTTTGGGGCATCTTCCTTGGGAGCAGTTTTTATGAGGAGGTTGCTTCCTAAGTGCAGGATGTCAGCCGCAAGCTGTGTAACAAAATTTCTCTGCAGTGCAGTAACTCTTCAGATTCCTTCTTAAACTTAATTTTTGGCTGTGTACAAAGTCTTTCAGTGTTGCGCTTAGAGAAACCTTGGCCTTGACTTCTGTGTTGCCTAAGACTGACATAACGTTTGATTGTTGTTTTTTGTATTTTAGGATACTGTGGTGCTGACATTAAATCCTTATGTGCTGAAGCTGCCCTGTGTGCTTTGCGCCGCTGCTATCCTCAGATCTACAGAAGTAGCGAGAAACTGCAGTTGGATGTCGCGTCTATTAAAGTGACAGCAAAGGATTTTGCCGTGGCTATGCAGAAGACTGTTCCAGCTTCGCAGAGGGCTGTGACTTCACCGGGGCGAGCGCTGTCACCTATTTCAAAACCGCTGCTTGAGAACACACTAGCAAGAATTTTACAAGCCTTGCAGAGCGTGTTTCCTCATGCTGAGCTTGCACTAAAGAAGGACCAACAGCAAGGTATAACAACAAGATTGACTTCTTTAAAATTCTGCCAAAGTTAAACTTGTGATTTGTGCAATCAACATACACAAACTTTTTATAAGACGCACGTGCCCAGTGCTGGATGACATCTGTGCATGACTCACAGTACGCAGTAGAGAACTATGCATTCTTTTCTAGAGTACCCTGATTCTGACAGGGTTGTCTTAACGCTGTATTTGTAATTTGTAGAGAAGGTTAAACGTATGAGGCACCTCTTTCAAAATAAATATTTAAATGGGGGGAGATAGATATTTTTGCATGAGTGCTTCTAATTTCTGTCTGAAGATTGTCAGGACCACAACAGCAGTCGTTTAAGCTAAATCCTGGTTTAGCTATTGTGATTGTTAACTATAGTCTCTTAATTGAAACGTTTGTGGATCACACTGTACGCTTGCCCATGAGATCGGAATGTTTTCCTAGTGTATACTTTGGGACTTGGTTGCATCAGCCTTACGAGGTTTCGTCTGTCATTTGGTGAGAGCAAATGAATTGGTAAACTCGCTCCATTCCCGATTAATGGAGATCAATGGATAGTTATGATGCTAATCCCTGGAGAATATCCTACCAGTATTACACCCAGTAGAGCTGGTAGATTGTTTGCATTGGTAAAACAGAGTCAGAAACCTACCAGTAACCTAAAAGCAGAGAGGCTAGGGGATTGGTAATTTCATCCCTTCTCTGTTGTCCACCTGCCATTATCTCCTTCAGTGATCTTCAAGGAGCCTTATCTAGAATACGTGTTGGTCTGTATATTGTCTTGACTTACTGGTTGTAGACAAATGGAACTCTGTGGCTGTCACATTCGTTAATTTCCCCGCATCCAGTGGGGGAACCTGCTCCAGAAAGAAGTGGCCTTGTTGGGCTTTTCAGAAGTCTAGGAACTACAGCTGTTGTTCCTAATCATCCTAATTCTAAGGAAAAAACCTCCCAAGTATTCACCACCTGAGAGAGAATACCTTATGCAAATCGTGGGACGTAGGACAGCTCTGTAGAGACCTGTAAAATCTCCTTAGATCTGTGGCACAATGAACTCTTCAGAAAACGGCGTTCAGTGTGTGCTCTCTAATGAAGAAAAATACAGGATAAGTGGTTTCCAGCACTGATTTAGAAGTTGTATTAACGTGAGAGCGAGGTACGGTCTATTCAGGAAAGGTAACAAACCTGTCTTGTCTTTCAGACAGTTTCAATTGTATTTTAAGAGATTGTGCACTTGACAGTGATGAGGAACCGCCATCAGTCTTCGAAGATACGCAAACTGATAAAATGCTTGATAGACAAGAGCGGAGGTTTCTCAATTTTAGCAGGTAAATGTCTGTCCCCTTTACGATTATGTTTTTAAGAGGCCTGGGTCTGTAAACAGTTGGTGTGAGGGGTGGTAGGTGAAGGAGTAAAGGCTGGGGGGGTGGTAGTCAATATTTGCAGGAAGACATGAAGACCCAGCTGAATACCATGTTCCTATGGAGTACACCGCCATAACCCATCAAAGCGAACAGCCCAGCCCTTTTTCTTAAGTGTGGTGGTTTAACCCCGGCCAGCAGCCCAGCACCACATAGCCACTTGCTTACTCCCCTCCACCCAGAGGGCCGGGGAGGAGAATTGGAAAGGAATGTACAGCTTCAGGGTTGAGATAAGGACAATTTAAGAATTCAAACAGAATAAGGAGGCAAGAACAGTAACGATAATTAGTAGTAGTAGTAGTAGCATTATAATAAGGAAAGTATTATTATATAAGGAAAACAAGTGATGCACAGTACAGCTGCTCACCACCTGCTGACCGATGCCCAGCCAGTCCCCAAGCAACATTTCCCCCCCTCCCGCCCCCGCCCAGCTAACCCTCCGAGTTTATATACAAAGCATGATGTACCATGGTATGGGAATTCCTCTTCAGCTGGTTCAGGTCAGCTGACCTGGCTGTGTCCCTTCCCAGTCCCTTGTGCCCCTCCAGCCCTCTGGCTGGCAAGGCCCAAGAAACAAAAAAAATCCTTGACTTAGTAAACATTACCCAGCAACAACCAAAAACATCAGTGCAGTTATCAACATTGTTCTCCTATCATAGCCAAAACACAGCACTGTACTAGCTCCTAAGAAGAAAGTTAACTCCATCCCAGCTGAAACCATGACACTAAGTCAGAGCGGTTCACAAAGTCTGAGAACGTGTTGATTTAATCCATGGTATTCCTTGAAAGAGTCAAGACTGAAGAAATGTGCTGCCTGTCCTTTTAGCTGAAAAAACCTACGGATGACAGCAGCCATCTTTTGCCCTTCTGCCTTCCAAGATTGTTAAACCAGTAGCAAATTACGTAGCAGAAGCAAAATTGAGAAGTGGTGTCCTCGATGATGTCTGCATTTTGTACCTTTAACTACTAAGTTTCTGTTAATCTTTTGGCATTCTGACGTGGAAGTCATATAAGCCAACAGTTGAAAAAGTAGGTTATTGTTGTCACTGTTTGGCCGGTTCTTTTTCTCGCTTTTTGTTGTTGTGCTGTCCAGAAAATCTGCTAACCTGCTGGGTTTGGTTAGGTCTTTAGGATCTTTTGACTTCAGCAAGTTAAAGGTACAACCAGCCCTATTGTGGTAGGAAAAACAAATGCTCTTTACAAATGTAATTCACGTTAGCAAAGCGAGAGTACTAGGAAATCAACACACAATTCAAAGATAAAAGAGTGACTGAATAAAATAAATATGAATCTTTTACATGTTTAGCGTACCGCTGTAATTTAAGCAATCCAGTGGTGTACTACTTCAGATACAGCTAATGTGTCTCTACGTTAATTTTTTTTCGAGTAATGTTCTGCTGCTTCCTTCCCACAGTCTCCAGTAGCTTTGGCCAAATTTCAGCTAAACTTTACAGATGTAGAGATCTCACAGTTACTTGAACTTAAGACCTACACAAAACTGGTGTGCATGGGCAGTGAAGAGATGCAGGCTGGTGTGTGCTGAGAGAGGGTTGTTATTCTCCCCCATATCAGGTCACTGACCAGTTGTGGTGTGTGTATTTAGCAGGGCAGCCCCCCTGTGGGATTTAAGAGCTGTTACTTAACCCAGCCAAATGAATAGCAGTCCTGCTGGGGATTGGCAAGATTTCTTAAGGGAGGTACGGTACAAGTTTGTAAGAAAATGGGCTTTGATAGTCCTCCTGGTTACAAACCAGCTTATCATTTGCTGAAATACAGGGAATATTTATACCACCCCACCCCCCCAAAAAAATAAATCAAGCATATAGAAAAAAAGTCTTCAACATCTGTGTGCCTGTCCATCTCTTTGTTTTCAAACTTGTTTTCTTCTTTCTGTTCTAGAAATGCTTATCACCAGCCAGCATCTTGCAGGCCACGGTTCTTATTAGTCGGAAAGCCAGGAAGCGGGCAAGCTTCTCATTTGGCACCTGCAGTAATACATGCCCTGGAAAAGTTTCCAGTTTATACACTAGACCTGTCAGTTTTGTTTGTTGGCATCACATCACCAGAAGAAACATGTGTCCAGGTATCTCTTCTCTTTAATCTCATAGGATTCATGAACTGTACATAAACTAGTGTTCATAGAGGTGGCCTGGCTCGAATGTTCTGTTCCGTTTAATTCTATCTGAAATTCTATCCAGTTTTCTTCAAGATTAAATGATGCCGAATAAGGATGTCCTACATGGCCATAGTTTCCATTGCACATTAAACAGGGAGGAAGTTGCTAGCAGCTTGGGAAGATGGGAGGTACTACTTGCTAGTAAACCCCTCTTTATGGCAAGGAAATCCTGCCGGTCTTGGTGGGATCCAGGAAGTTGTTTTCATTGCTTCTTGAGAATCTGTGCTTCCAGTAGATGGCATCAGCCTGACTGCATGTCATGCACTTTTTTTGTGGCCGCCTTTTTCATTCTATTTGTAAGGCAATCAAGGTTTTGGGGAAAAGAAGTGTTTCTTTTTTGACACGTGCACGTACAGCTTATGCTGCTGCTGTATATGCAGTAAAAGCATTAAAATTCGTGGAACACTTAACATTTGTACACTAGTGTGTTTTTCTTAACTAGGAAAACTAGATATAAGCAGATTTAGTGCTTTTTTTCCTTTTTACTTTTAGGCAGGAAATCCATTTTGTTGTTTGATATCACTGTATTAACATATTTTGAGCTTTAGTAGCAGCATTTGAGAACTGTACACAAGTAAGGGCAGACACGTGACATGACTGGATACTCATTTGTCACGTAAGAGGAACAGTTCATTTCTTTGTTATGTGATGGTTGCATCTGCAGTCACGTAACTACCATGTCTAGTCACTGCCCAGATATGACACTTGCACTGCCCATCTTGTGACAAGAACTCCCTGAATCTTTGTAATCTGAAAGGGTGAATGGAGAAACTTGTCCCGTGAAAGCACTGTTGCCACCTCCCTCGTGTGGTAGGTGCACGTTTGTCTCCTGCGACTGAGGGTACCGTCTGTAGGCAATGACTTACGGTCTTCCAAAACCTGTAATCTGGTCTGATGGATCCTTTGGTAATAAGAGGCTGTGTGTGTGACTTAGCTGTTCAGGCCGATAAAGACTGGTCACCTCTTCTAAAACGTACTTGAAATTATAATTGTAACCAGATTTCCCTTACAATGTCAGCCCTCCTCTTTTCACATTGGTCTTTTCACAAGTCCAGACTGACTTGACTATGTACCACCCACTCTCAATTGAAAATGGTGTAGTTGCAGTTGTGTAGTAGTAGTTTACCCGTACTAGTAAGACATCTTGCTGAAGGGTTCGTCTTGGGTTTTCAGGCACGCTGGCTGAGTCGTGAGGCTTTCCAGGAGTTATCTTGCACCTGAGTGGTTTGGAAATCAGGCATAGATTCAGGTCTATTTTTGCCTGCGTAGCAATGTCTATATTTGAGTCAGAATGAAAATTTTACCTTATTGTTCAGGAGTTCTTCTTTAGTTGGTTTGTTTTGATAGTTTGGCTTCATGTACTCATATTTCATAAGATAGTTTGGTACGTCATTGTTTATTAGCCTGTTCTACACGGTTTAGTTTTCTTACCCAAGCTTTCCTTTTACCAGTTGATGCGAGAAGCTCAAAGAACAGCACCAAGTATAATTTATATCCCAAATATTCATCTGTGGTGGGAGGCTGTTGGAGCTACATTGAAAGCTACTTTTACAACGCTACTGCAGAGCATTCCAGCATTTGCTCCAGTTTTGCTGCTTGCAACATCGGATGTGTTTTACGCAGATCTCCCAGAAGAGGTACTTGTGTCGATGCTTTCTTATTCAGTTTCTTGTTAATTTACAAAGCCTTTAAGCATTGAACTACTGTGCACTCTTAAGCAAATTCATACTGCTATTACTCAGGCACCCTAAGCTTACAATTTGCTTAGACAAAACAACGCTAAAAGCATTTGTCTAAAGTGTTTTCTGAGTAAAGAGATTGACTTTGACCCAACTCTTTCTCCCTTCTCACATGCTCGTGCTTCTTAGACAGATGTATGAATTTACTGCACACAATAATTCACACAGTGACTTCAAGATGGTTAGGTATGTACTTAGTAAAGAATATACGATGCTTGAAACGTAAATAGGAAAAAGAGACTTCTACTGAAAAGTGAAAGATACTTCTACTGAAAAAGGATGGTGGTCACACTGCTAGTGACAGAACATCGTTTCAAATTCTTTAATAAACATTTACGTTTCTTTCTTCCTATAGGTGAAAGCTTTACAAATTAGAAAGCTAAGTTCTGTTTAAGTAACTTGGAAATGAATTTTTCATTGTATTCCTTAACAAAATTCAGTGAGAGAACGTGCTTAGCTTTCTAGACATCTGAAGGGTGTGCACTGAAGGAAGGTGTTCAACATGTGATGCTGCCGCTCTGATTATTTTTTCTCAGCTCCTGGGAGGAGAGGAGGGGAGCTTACCTAGACGTGTTAATCACGAAATGCTTAGGAAGGGCTTAACTTTTACAGAGGTTTTTATACTGTTAACAAATTCCTTGTAAAATAAGTATTGAAATGCCTTCCATCCATTTTGGTGGTAGAGATTGAAAAAACAGAGTAAAACTTGGAAGTATGCAACTTCAGACACCTCATGTAAATTAATTAAAAATAAACCCCACAAACCTACCGCCTTAGCAAAAGGCCTGCGCTGGTCTGCTGAACCCTGCGTGTTCCCTCTATGGCTGCCATAAAGGTTCAAACTAAAGGAAAGCAAGGCAGGTAAATGCAAAATAAGTGGTCTTGGAAGTGTTGAATGTCACCACTTTTATGAGTGTATCATTTGGTCCCTTCACTGAGCTTTAACTCTGGAGGTGTTCCTTAGAGAAGGTATTTTAATGCTGTGCTAAACTATGAAAATCTAGCCTTCTAAGGCCAAGAAGATAACTTTTCATAGCTTGTCTTACCCAGATGATTACCGAGTTTACTTTAAAAGGTGCTCATCTTTTTGGAATAGAGTATGAATTTGTGTGGCCTTATAGCTGAAATACCTTTTCTCCTTGTGCTTTAGATAAAAGAATTGTTTGTTAAAGATTTTGAACAAGTTTTCAAAGTAGACTTGCCTGATCAGGATGAAAGAAGGAGGTTTTTTGAGGACCTTATTATGAATCAAGCTGCTAAACCTCCTGCATCGAAAAACAAAGGTGAGGATATTTTACTCTACATAAAAACTGTGCTGACAATTAATAGCTACACCGGTATTTACTTTGGTGGTCATTTTCTATCCATAATTTTTCACATGCTTGTATTTGAGTACCATCAATTGATTCAAACTTTCTAATTAAATTAAGCTTGGCAGTCATTGGACGCACTTCCTGTAGCACCACCGCCTAAGCCTCAACAGCTGACTGAAGAAGAAATGAGGCAGCTGGAGGAGCGGGAGGAGGATACGTTGCGTGAACTTAGGATTTTCTTGAGGGATGTGACTCACAGACTTGTGGCTGACAGACGTTTCAGAGCATTTACAAAGCCTGTGGACACGGGGGAGGTAAATTAGTGTTGATCTGTAACACCATTTTATCTGTGTGCGTTCATAATTTTGCTGTGTGTGTGTTTCTCAGTCTTTGTGTGCTTTTTATCGGAAGGTTTATCTTTGTCGTTAGGACTGTAACTCTTCTGATTTTTCAAGAAGCAGGAAGTGAATTTTGCTTTTACTTTTAGCGATGCCTTGAGGCTCTCGAATGTCTGTTACTTGAGTATTCACTGAAAGCCCTGGGGTCCTTCTAAAATGTCTTTAAAACTTGAGAGTATTCCATTTGGAAGGAACCTACAACGATCATCTAGTTCAACTGCCACTTAGACCAAATGCCAGCACTGCTCGTGAAAAGGCCTTGATAGGTAGGCATGTTACAGCACTGAAAAGCACAGAGATCTCTTTCTTTATAAACAGGACTTCTAGGAGTGTTTTAATAAAGCCTAAAGCTCTTTTGATTGACTGACAACGATTTCTGTGAGAACAGGGGTAGAAGCAGCAGTTTTTAAAATAAACACTACGATTCTGTTCTCTGTTTCCTCTGGTGCCTCCTCAGTGTAAGATCAGCCATAAGGGCTATGTGGTTTCTTCTTCGTCCCGTACGCTTCTGATGTCTCTTTTTCTTATTTAATTTAAGTAAGTCTAAGCCAGGGGCGTATACTTCAAAGTCAGCTGTAGTTTTAATACAGCTTTGCATTTCAGCGAAGTCCTGTTCCCCTGAGCACCCACTGACTTGTCTTTCCCTTTCCTTGTAATTTCTGAGATGTGAATAATCTACTTTCCCTTTGCTTGTAATTTCTGGGATGTGAATAATCTAAACGACCATAGATGTCCTCATCTAAACTAGCCATCAGGCTCCTTTCATGGTCTGAGTAAAGGAATCTGCATCTCTGGGTCCAGTTATCTCATTCAGCCTGGAGGACAGAAGGCTCCAGCGAGACCTCATAGCAGCCTTCTAGTAATAGGGCAAGGGGTAACGGCTTTAAGCTGAAAGAGGGTAGATTTAGATGGGATACGAGGAAGAAATTCTTCACTGTGGGGGTAGTGAGGCACTGGCACAGGTTGCCCAGAGAAGCTGTGGGTGCCCCGTCCCTGGAAGTGTTCAAGGCCAGGCTGGATGGGGGCTTCGAGTAACCGGCTGTAGTGGGAGGTGTCCCTGCCCACGGCCGGTGGTTGGAAATAGATGATCTTTAAGGTCCCTTCAGCCCAAACCATTCTATGATTCTAAAGCAAATGTCTAGGACAGATATTTCAAAGGTGCAGGTCCTACAGCATTTTTCTTTCTGCCAGCAACAAAGAGAATCCTGGGTGGCTACTGAGAAAGGTTTCTTGGCCGTGGTTTTCTGAAGCAATTGTGAAATGAATCCCACTCTGGGTGTCTGTTCCCTTCAGTCAACTAGCTGGTTAATTTCCACCTCTTTGGATGCGTCATCAATATTTGGGGGTTTTTAAGAAGTCCTTTATGTGACCTTATTAAAAATAATTAATTTTGGTTGATACTCCGTTAAAATCTCTGAGCATCTCTCTTTTGTTTGTAGGTGCCCGATTATGGCACAGTTATTAAGCACCCCATGGACCTTTCAGCAGTTCTCTCTAAGATCGACTTCCACCAGTACCAAACTGCAGGAGATTTTCTAAAAGACATAGATCTGATCTGTAGCAACGCTTTAGAGTACAATCCAGATAAGGATCCAGGAGGTGAGGATGTGGTTTTATCCCTAATCTGAAAAAATGTAAAATACATGAACTGATAAATGCCATCTGTGGACAGTAGACTTGGAATGAGATAATTTTAAATATCCACAGAGAACATTTCTTGCCAGGTTGTTAACGTGGTAGCATTAAACTACTTGGGCATGAAATTGTGATAGAAATGTTGATCAGTAACTCATGCTTTTGCTGTAATAATCAATTTTTGTTGTTACACTGAAAATACTCGCTGAGGTAACCCTTCAGAACCTACCTGTGAAAAGAGGAAAATCTTTCTAAGTCATCAAAGTAAAGGATTTAATTGGCTGGTACTCAGTTGTGACTGTAAAATTTCAGATCGTCTCATTAGGCATAGAGCTTGCATTTTGAGAGATACTGCATATGCCATAGTGAGAGAAGAAATGAATGAAGATTTTGAACGACGCTGTGAAGAAATTAAAGAATCTCGTGAGGAAAGAGGTACCTTTTTTGACGCTGAGGATTTGAAGACTTGTCTCAGTAGGTGTGGCAGATATTGCAAGATGATTCTTTGCTATCTGTTCTTTCTTGCAAGGCTGCAGCTCTTCAAAGAACGCTCCACCTTTCTACCATGTCATGCCAAAGCAGAACTCTCCTGGGTGTAAGACAACAGACCCAAAGTGTACTGAAAAAATGGAGATTCCAGCAGCACCCGTAGATTCCAGCACACCACGCGGTAACGATGGCAAGTTGCGTTTTGTTCAGACTTTCTTGGAGAAGGTGCTAGCATCACTGATACCTTCTCTGTTCTTGTGACAGCAAGCTTCTGTGGTGCCTGGCTCTTCATGCCAGAGGCATTACATTTTCTGATCTGCTTCCAAATGTGTGAAAAACGCAGAGGTCATTCGTTCAATATAGTTCTGAAGTTCAAGTACCGTGGCTGGTTTGCATTGTAAGACACTGGCCTTGCTGGCCCAACTGCCGCTTCATAGTTCCTAAATTGCTGCCTCTTGAAGTCAGAAATATTGTACATGGCATTTTCTGAATAGTCAGCTAGGTTTTAGTTACATGAAGCAGTATTTTTCCCTTCCCTGCCACCAAATGCTAGACTCTGTGCCACCTCTTACTGTGGTTTCCAATTGAAGAGGGAGAGGGGGAAAAAACCAGGGGAGCAATAGTAATTGACATGTAAACAAAAGGTCATTATTTCCTCGCTTTTACTGTGCAAAGGATGTGAAAGAACAAAGGGACTTGGGTCTGTCTTGGTGCAAACACATGATGTGATGTGATGTTTCTTGCTCTCACTGGCATGATTCAGAATCTTGGTGTTGACTTCACCCCTATGCTTTGTGCAGCCCTCCGTGAACACAAAGAATAGTGGGTTTTTCTGGAAGGCAAAAATGCAAAGTTTATTTTAAGCAAGGTTAACTGGATCAGAAAGCACGAGAGAGGTGTAAGTCTTTACGGACAATTTTTTCTCCAGCAAACATTCTCTTTAAAATTGTCTCGTTAACTGCCCAATGCGTGCCCAGCTTTTGAAGTTTACAGCCTTAGGACAGGTTTGAAGAAGGGCTCAGCTCGAATCGCTTTTCTGTTGTCCGTCTATATTACTTTAGATAATAAGACAGTAAGCAACTAAGTAAGAATCTTCTGCTCATAAAATCTTGAAGCTGAGGGTTTTGCAAACGACGTTCTGTAGCTGGCTTTTCAAAATCTCATAGCAAATCGACCTCATTGACTTGCAGCTCTTCCTCTAGACATACGTAGGGAGACAGACAATGGTACTTGAGCTCCTCTGATCATTTTCTTCCTTAACCATTTTAAGTAAGATGAGGATGCTTGGATTTTGTTTTGGTAACGTTTTGGATTACTTTTTCTGATACTTTTTTGTAGCTGTGTCAAAAAGAAAACGCAGAAAGTACAAATGGTCTTCAGGTATTCTAGCAAAGAGGAAGAAGACTTTACAGTTCAATAAAGAGAATGAAGTTCCGGCAGACCAAAATGAAGTAGAGAGTGATGAAGAGTCTCGAGAAAAAGACGTTTCTAACATGGAGTGCACTGAAGATGAGTCCACACAGGATTGTATCAAAGACAATGAACACGTACTTCAAGAACGACAGAAATACGGGAATGAAAGTGAATTTGGGCCAGAAAGAGACGGAGTTCTCCTTGCGGGTAAATCTGCTTCTGAAAAGAAGAGAGGTATGCTTCCTGAATGTTCAGATCTGAGAAAGGAGAGTGACATGCCAGCTTGCCAAATAGCAGAAAGTTCGGAAGACAGAGGTTCAGATAGTAAGTGAAAGGTCAAACAGGTCATTTGACTTCTTTGTCTTCCTGAGGAGGATTACACTGTTTATTAGGTTTTAGCCTTTTTGCATTCCGTTCTGTTCTCTCTGCTGCCTCTCTCTAAAACCAGCACACAGTGTTTCTTGCGTAATTATGCTGCCCCTCTAGTTACGCTAGCCAAACTCCTGTTTTTCTGCACCTGCTGGTTTTTTTGATTCTGAAGTTTGTTTTATAAATGGTTACCTAAATCATTGACTTTCTTTTATTGTATGACTATCTTCCCAGTAATAAGCAATGTAACTTAAAAAGCTGTACTTGAAGTCAGCGTGGAGTAGAGGGCTTATGTCCTGATGTTGGCATGGAAGATGTGTTTCCTAACCTAAGTAACTTTGGAGTTTATGGCAACGGGACTACGTATGTCCCCTGGTTTTACCCTGCCTGATTCTCTAAGTGCTTTTTTTTTTTTTTTTTTTTTTGTGCCTGGGTTTCTAATATTTAGAGAGCAGTGACTCTCCCCAGAAATAAAGTAAAAGCGAGCATTTCTCATTGAAGAAATGGTAACAGTTCTGTCTGTTATTGCAAAGAGAGACTGTATTCCAGATAAAGGATACTTCATATGTCATTCCAGATACGTATGCGCATGACAGGGGTCATGAAAGACATTCTCAGGTGGAGCAG
>JAUTDB010000206.1:0-10528 GCA_032274285.1 Polihierax semitorquatus
GGCCTTACCCCCCCTTCCCCATGGGCAGGCCCTTGCCCAGGGCCTGCCCGCCTTGTCCCAGAGGCCTGGCACTCTGCACAGAAGGCCCACCCAGTGCCCTTGGCAGCCCAGAGCTCCACCACCCCAGCCGTCTGCCACACCTGCAGCAACACCGTGCCGCGGTGAGAGCGAGCCCTGCCTTACAGGCCCACCGCCCCCTGCCAGGCAAGCTTCTACAGAGCTTGGCTGGCCACTGAATGCAGCTCTGGCAGGTGCTGTCAGAGAGAGAGAAGGAGCCAGCCACCAGGCTGACGGTGGCCACCCAACAACCCCTTCATCCTCTCTCCTCTGCTGCAGGGGGACAGCGGTGGGCCTCTCGTGTGCCAAGACAAGAGCGCAAACTACTTCTGGCTTGTTGGCGTCACCAGCTGGGGGACGGGCTGCGCGAGAGCAAGGAAGCCCGGCATCTACACCTCCACCCAGCACTTCTACGACTGGATCCTGGCGCAGATGGGCCTGCGCCCACTACTACTGACGACTACTGGAAGGCCACAGCCAGTCTTCAGCCATACCCCAGTTCAGAGGCCAAGGCCAACAGAAGCGGGCAGGTTTACACCCTGCCCGTTTCCAGTCCAGAAGCTGCTGGACTTCTTTACTCGGCTGCAGGAGCTCCTGCAGTACCTAAAGGGGAAATAGGTTGGAGCAGCACCATGAGGAGCATGCAGGGCAGGCTGCAGCATACCACCACCGTTTCCCGCTGGGGCAATGCCTGCTGATGAAAGGCAGCCTCAGTGTCAAAGGCCTGCTCTGTCCTGCCTGCGCTCCTCACAACGGCAGAGCTCAGCTGGCTGAGTTCTTGCAATAAAGTGTTTGCGTTGGCATGGCTAAGCATGCGCCAGTGCATTTCAGTCTCCCGTGCAAGGCAAGGACTACCACAGCCGGCACCTGCCGAAGGAGGTAGGCTGCCAAGTCGGGCACAAAGGGGCACTGCAAAGGGCTGAAGCTCTGCCTGCTCCGAGAGAAGCATGAGGGTACAGTGGAAGAAGGGAAGGCAGGTCGTCGCAGGGCTCGGGTCCTTGGGGGTGGCAGTTGGAAGCAGAGAATGCCTTAGGCTGGCTCCTGCTGGCATCCCGGTGTGCTTCTGTACGAGGCGCAAGCCAACTTGAAAGGGGACTCTCGGGGCCAGCTGGGCTTCAGGGGAAATCCACGAGCTGGGGCCTTTGGTCATGCCATGGAATTCCTGGGCTTCCCCAGGCTGCTTTGCTTTAACAGCTGCAGCATGTTTCCAAGCCCAAGTCTACGGCTGCAGTGGGTGGAGGGAGTGCCATTAGCTTTGAGTGGGGAGCAAAGAGGCTGCTGCTGCTGCTGCTCGGCAGCTCCCCCCCTCCCTGGCTGCCTTCTGGCTGTAGTATTGGCCACGCTAGACGAGCAATGGCAGGCTCTGGGGCATACCAGACACCTATGGAGGAGTGCCGCGGGGACTCGAGTGGAATGGTCGAGTCTAGGAGAGCAGGCCCCCAGCCCAGTGCTTGTGGCTCTGCAGAGGGGTCTGGGGTGCAACGAAGGCCTCAGAAGGGGGCCTGAGTGGACCTGAGAGAGCCTAGAGGCAGCCTCAGGGTAGCCAGGGTGCCCGGTGCCAGGTGGCCTCCACAACCATCAGGGACCTGGGAACAGGCACTGTCATGTGGGGAGGCAGGGAGCATGGCATAGGCTTGTTGCACTCATCATCTCCATGCCCCTTTGCAGTGCCTTGATGTTGCAGCTAGTCCAGGCACTGCCCCCCACCAGCACGAGGACCCTTACACAGCACTCCAGCTTAAGATCACTGGCGCCGGCTGCCCAGAGAGGCCTCTGGAAACATTCCAACACCACCTGCACATCATTTTGTGCAGCCTGCTCTAGCACAGCCTGCTTTTGCAGAGGGCTGGACTAGATAATCTCCAGAGGTTCCCTCCAACAATGACCATTGTGTGATTCTGTGACTCGTGGCACTTTGGCTGAGGAAGAAGAGGTCAGGATCCTGAGGCCACCTGACATCTGACTGCCTTCCCAGTGCCTGTCCAAGAAACCTGCCATTCCTCACTAACAGAAGTTGGACCTCCACACGTGGGCTTGCACATGTGCATGAGCACTGCAGGGCAAAAGCCTTCTCTCTCTTCCCCATCCTCTACTGCAGGCTGAGTGCACATGTTCTGCCAAGGGAGCACCAGTCTGCACAGGCCCTGCTGCCCTCCCTGTCATGCAGCGTCTCTTCTACCCTGGGCTCCCTCTACTGTGTCCCAGACCACTGGCCTGGTGTGATGGCAGAGCCAGTGGCACTACCCGGCACTGCACCTTCCTGGTCCATCAGGGCAACCTGGGTGCCAGTGGGGAAGCTGGGAATTGCCCTTGGCCAGGGCCTCTCCCTGGAGCTGCCAGAGGAGGAATTCCTTGTGGACGGTAGAGATGCCAAAGCATGAGGAGTTCCCCACTGGATGGCAGGGACAGGGCGTAGAGCCCCATCCATGCGCAGCCACCCCCAGCAGCCCCTCAGCCATGGACACGGTCACACAGAACCTCACCGAGGAGCTCATCCGCATCATCAACGGCACCCTCACAGTGACCAGGCAGTACCAAAAGTTTCTGCAAGTAATGATGGCCAAGTGGCGAGAGGCAGCCTGTGGTGGGACACAAACCACACACACCAGCTCCCCGCAGTTCCCTCCCCTCCCCCCTGCCAGGAAAGAGGAGCAGCTCTAGCCAGGGCTGCTGGAGCCCAGAGGGTGGCCCCCGGGCCTTAGAATGGAGCTGCTGAGGGCAGATGCGCACATGGAGAAGACAGCGTATGAGGATAAAGACCAAGGGGAGGACACGTGGCCAAGCAGAAGCAGCCCTGTGCAGGTGGGTAGAAGGAGTCCAGTGGGGGTGAGGAAGAGGAGCCCCATGACGCCAGACAGAATCAGCTCCATGGGCCTGGGCAGCACCATCCACGTGGGGCCGGGCAGGAGCACCCCAGCAGAGCCCAGGCCCCAGCACCGTGTGCCCGTGGGAAGGGCATGTAGCCAGGTGTCCTCAGGACTGTGCCTGCAGGAGGGCTGCTCCCGGCTGTGGCGCTGCCCAAAGGCTTGGTGGAGATGCAACTGCCGGCCCCACTGTGTCTGTTTCTGCAAGCCCCTGTGGGAGCAGTTTCCACTGCCAGTTCCACAAGATCAATGGCTTCCACTGCCAGTGAGCAGCTGGTGGGGTGCAGGGCTGGGACCCCCCTGGGGTGCCCCTCACCTGAAATGTTCAATCTTTTCTCTATCCATGGATCTATCCATGGAGCTCATCCATCCATCCCGCAGCTGGGGCTGCGTCACCCTCAGTGCCTGAACCCACTGGGGATGGTCTGGCATTGGGCACTGCTGGCGCCCATAAAACAGGGGGTGGGGGTGTCTGGTACCACAGTGGCTGTGCTGGCGTGTGGTGAACAAGTTGGACTGGAGAAAGGGGCCAGCAGGAACCTCATCAGGTCCAACAAGTGCCCAGTCCAGCCCCTGGGGAGGAACAAGCCCAGGCCCCGGCACAGGCGGGGGACACCTTTCCTGGTTGCAAAGCAGCTTGGCAGAGAAGGTCTTGGTGGGCCCCTCAACCAGCTGCCTACTGGGCAGGGAATCTGGACCCCTTGCAAAAGGGGGATCCAGTATGTATTGACATCCCACGGTGAATCCATACGCCACAAATAGAAAGTCAGGTTATCCCCAGGTTGGCATATTCAAATGCCTAACAAATGGGGTATGGCCTTGGTCCCTTGAACATTTCTTGTCCAAACCAGGTAATAGAGTTGAAACGTGGGAAATAACCCCCCTACCCCCATCCTGAGCATCCCTCAGGAATTGCTCGTGAACAATTTGATGTGAGTCGTGAAATAGAACCATGGTATACCCCAGACTTGCGAATCCTTATTCCAGGCACGTGTCCATGCTGGGGTTTTCTGGCACCAGGGTTTAAACCTGGAGATCACACGTGTTATGCAAAAACTACCGATCCAGAAAACGCATTGAAATAGGCAGTTTTGCTTACCCACAAAACAAAATGGAATTTTGTGTGGGAAGGAGAAAAAACAAGCTACGACCCATCAGCACGCTTCACTGGTCAATATCCAGCCCCTCAGGGTCCTTTCTGGGCATGTTCAGATGGGAAGATGTACTTGGCACTAACTACTTCCTCAAAATTATTTACATATGCATAAGGCACTTGCCTATGTCACTTTGCTCCTGGGGGTCTTTGCTGGGGTCTTTGGAGACCGCTGGTGGTCAACAAGTTGGTGAACTTCAGCTGAACTTTCCTGGGGCACCTGCACTCTACATGTATTATAGAACTTCATTTCTTCTCTGTGCCATATGGTTTGGAAAGCAACGCTCCGTTACCCCACTTCCCTTGCCTACGGTTGTAGTGCAGCTGCCTCAGAAGGCTTGCCACACCTTGGTGAGCTTATTCAATAGGTGGAGTTAATCATTGCTTTAGCTGCAGCCTCTGCTAGTCATTCTTTAGAACTTAATCCTATCAGCGAGGAGAAGCGTCCAGCGCTGCCACTGAAGGGCAGCAGGCTCGAGTCACCAGGCTGCTCCCTACAGGAAGCAATTGCGACGGCCTGGATCTCGCCGCTGAGAGGCTCTAGTTAAAAATGAAGAGTTTTCCAGCAAGGGAAACAAGGCTTGAGCACTCCTACTCTGGCTGGTGATTTTGCCAGGCAGCTGCATATTCCCAGTCCCTCAAGGGGACTGGGCTGCCTCCAGGGCTGCCCCGGGGCCCGGCACACCGGAGGATGGGAGCTCCCCCCTTGCACCCCCAGGCAGCCAGCAGGCAGCAGGCACCCCTGCGTCAGCCCAAGGGCCTCCCTCGCCCCACGGACGGCCCCAGCCCCCCCTCTGCCGGCCCCAGCCCCAGCACAGGCTGTGCCTGACCACGCCAACATGGCTGCTGCGAGGCTGAGGGTGGGCAATGGCAGCTTCCAGCATGCCCCGGAAACAATATTACTGCCCATAAGCCTCAGGCCTACAGCTCCCAGCTTGCACTGGGAACAAAATGGCTGCCCTGCCATGCCAGGCCTACAGCTCTCAGCATGCCCAGGGAACAACATGGCCCTGGGGCAGCGCCAGGCCTACAGCTCCCAACATGCTGGGGAAACAACAAGGCCATGGTGCAGTCCTGGGCCTACAGCTTCCAGCATGCCCTAGGGAAAACATGGCCATGGGGCAGTCCTAAGCCTATAGCTCCCAGAATTCCCGGGGAACAACATGGCCCTGGAGCAGCCCCAGGCCTACAGCTCCCAGCATGTCCCAGGGTACACCATCTCTCAGCAGCCTCCCCAGTCAAGAGAGGGGAATCATCAGCCATCCCCAGGGGCAGGGATCAACAAAAGCCACCCAAGCGAGTTGGTGGCCAAACTGGGTGCCTCAAGGTCAGGGTTTGTCTTGGCTATTTCTAAAACCTTGTGGGGGACTGGTGGCTGTGTCGGGGCAAGGCGTGGGAACTATTTATTGAAGTTAACTGGGCATGTGATGGTAAGAGCCTTGTAGCATCCAGCTAGTTTTGGTAGTGCTGCGACAGTGTTGGAGCAGTGTGACAAGCTGCCCAAAGAGGCTGTGGAGTCTACTTCTCTGGAGACATTCAAAACCTGCCTGGACGTGACGCACAGCTTCTCCCCGCATCTCTGTGGGGAGCCCCCCGGCAGGCTGAGAGCTGACCCTGGCAGACGGCAGAGTCCCTGCCCAGCACACAGCCCCACTGGGCTGCAGGGGCCCTGCTGGCAAGGACAGCGCTGGGCACCCCCAGCTGCACACCCCCCTTTCACAGCCCTGCAGCCATCCCCAGGAGGAGGGATCCTCCATGCCCTGTCCTTCCGATGGTGTAAGGACACAAAATAAAGTTGTCTCAACATCACTGTTTCGCGGCCACCATGCTCTGACCACAGCATTCTGTTATCGTCGATAGAGAGCCCCAGGCGAGACCACAACTGCCGCCGGAGAGTTGATTGTCCGCTAATCTAAGCTACGTATGTAGCCAGATGGAACTGGGGCTAGGAAGCCAGCACGGTAACACCTGGGCATGCAGGCAAAGTGGCTTTTTTGGAGAAATGGTGTGGACTAAACTATTCTGGAGAAATGGGCAGCTTTTTGAAGAAATGATGTGGACTGAAACCTATAACTGCTCGGGCTCCACCGGCTCCACTGGCTTCACTCACTCCGCTCGCTCACTCGCTCAGCTCAACAGAGTCTGGGACTTGGACTGCCACCCGTGCCGAGATGGAACATCCCTGAATTCTGAGTGGTGGTAACTAGATGAGCCTCTCCCGCTCTCTTGCTTAGGGATTCTGACTTCCCCTTTCCTTTCTTCTCTGTCCTATCGCAATTATCAGTTGTTGTGGAGAATACAGTTTGTGTGGTTATACGGCATCTGGCCTCGTTTGTGCCTTAATCTCGTTCTTGGGATTGTTTAAGAACTGTCCCCGATGTCGATTCGTGATATCGGATCAGGACATTTTTTTTTACGGGGAGGGTTGCCTGGGGATGCTGAATTCATCCCCATGTTTCAGCCACACTGCTCTCTCCCTCCCAGCACGACGATGAGATGGAGCTGTTGGGCCAGGACGGCTGCATCTACAAGGGCCGATGGAATAGGCATATGCCTCTGCTTGTGGGCAAGGAGGGTACGGCCAGGGCACACTTGGGGAGGGGATCCAGCAGGTGCCAAGGGGATGGTGGGGTGGGCAGGGCACCCGTGGGGTACCAGTGTTCCTCCTGGCTCCCCCCAACCTGTCTCCCACTGCTGTGTCCTGCCAGGCTACCCCCGAGGCAGAGGGACACACAGGACACCAGCCGTCTGCTCCCGCAGCTCTGCGGGGCCAGATCTTCCTACAGCCAGCTGGGTATGGCCCCGTCAGGACATTGGGGGGGAGAGAGGGCACCCTGCTGTCAGCCGTGGGTGGGAGTGAGCAAGGGTCAGTGCCCCCAGCCGGCCAGGGTGGGATGGGGTCTGGGGTGGGATGGGGAGGGGTGACACAGAATGGAGGGGGAGGGCTGGCGCATGGGGCAACTGGTCCCCATGTTGGAGCTGGAGCTACAGCTGGAGCAAGTAGGGGGGCCATGGCAGGGCAGCCCTGGCCAGTGTGGGACTACAGCCTGTCTGCTTCAGGGTGGGGGCCAGGACCTTGTTTCGGGGTGTCTCTGGCCAGGCAGGTGCCTCTGCTGCCAGCCCCATCCTGGGCTGGCAGAGCTGCCTGCAGCCGGCACCTGCCCCGGGGGCTGCAGCGGGGCTAAGCCCTGCTCCTTGACCCCAGGCATCGCCGCCTCACTGGAGCATAGGCCAGCCTCATCCCACGGGCAGCTCTGCCAGGCACCACCGGGACTCCTCGTCCAGCCCTTCAGAGTGACTCTAGCACCACAGCCGCTGAGTGGGACTGGGGGTCCCTGGCCAAACCCCCACCATCCTGGCCACCGAGCAGGAAGTTAGGCAGCTCCAGCCATCAGCAATAAAGGATGATGGGCAGCCAAGCACCTGTGTGGCCTGAGTGGGGTGGCTCTGCGTCGGGATCTTCTCATTATGCATGAGGAGAGGCTGGTAGCACCTGGAAACAGCCCCTGTGCAATCCCCTCCTGTTGCCTAAACTCCCGAATTACCAAACTGATCTCGTTAACCAAGGATGTGCTGGCGGTTTGCGTCAGGCTGGGCCACCCTCTCATGTGGTTGGTGCTCAAGTGCCCACCATCTCAAGTCATCAAAACTGATGACTGAAAGGACTTCTAACCAAGGGAGTCAATCTGGGGAAAGAACAAATAACAGTAAGAACACCATTACATAAATGATGCAGAAAGAAGTCTCCAAGTGAAAAAGCTGTGGCTGCGAGAGGAGACAAGCTGATAAGATGTTGCAGTTACTAATTTGCATGAGAAGCGAAAAACTGGTAACCAGTTTTGTGCCTCAATGAAATGAATAGTACTGTACAATGCAAGTACTCTACTGTATATACTGTGTAGCCCTGAGTACGTTGGTGTGTGTGTTAGGAGGAGAGCTCCCCCATGCACCCAGTGCTGCCATAACCCAAGGTCGTCTTTGTGAACTATCATTTGGTTTGGAGAGTTTTCCTGGGTATGATTTTGGTAACACTCCCAGGGCCTGCACTGGCCCCGTTCTGCCGGGCTCCTCCTGAATCCCCTGGCTGCCACGAGCCGCGCTTTTGGCCCCAGTGGCCCCTGCCAGGGGAGCTGGTGGACCCAAAGTGGGTCTGGGGGAGCCAGGCGGTGCAGCAGGAGGAGAAGGATGCTCAGGTTCTGCTGAAGGCGGTGGTGGGAAACAGGGACCTCAGCGAGAAGCCCAGCAGCAGGACAGAGCTCCAAGGGCAACAGTGAATCCCTGGTGTAGTGCCCGCCCTCCCCTGAGGGGATGCTCTCTCAGATTGGCCAATCGGGGCTGTCACTCTGCCCAGGTGTAGTTTCCGCTCTCTCCTGAGCTGATGCTCTCTCTGATTGGCCAGCAGAGGCTGTCACTCCGCCCTGGCATAGTGCCCGTCCTCCCCTGATGATATGCTCTCTCTGATTGGCCACCTGGGGCTGTCACTCTGCCCTGGCCTATGGCCCATCCATCCCAGTGGGAATCCTCTCTCTGATTGGCCAGGAGAGGCTGTCCCTCCCGCCCTGGCACAGTGCCCGTCCTCCCCTGAGGGAATGCCCTCTCTGATTGGCCGATCGGGGCTGTCACTCCGCCCTGGCGTAGTACCCACCCTCCCTTGAGGGGATGCTCCCTCTGATTGGCCACCCGGGGCTGTCATTCTCCTCTGCTGGGAGCCACGTGTTAGCTGGACTCCGGGGTCTATGGCCGAGGCGTCCCTGGGCAGGGGGGGGCGCGGGGGTCCCCAGCCCCGCAGCAGGCTGGCTCCCGGGGCCCACTCCCCGCGCCCTGAGTAACCCCCCGCCGTCCCCCCGGCTGCGTCCGCGCCCCCTTGGCAGTGGGTGAGGGGCTGCGAGGGAGCCCGGGAGAGGGGTCGGGCCAGGGCCCCCGTTCCTGCGGCTGAGGGCCGGAGCGGGGGGACCCCGTGGCGGGCAGCGGGGCCGGTGGCGGCAGCCCCTCCCTGTACCAGGGCGATGCCGGCGGCGGGGCCGGGGCGAAGAGCGGAACGGCCGCTAAGTGCCGCCGGGCGGCGGCTGCACCGGGGCAGGTGAGCGAAGGCCGGGGCGGCGAGCGGCAGGCAGCGAGGAGAACGCTGGGAGTGCGGCTGGTCCCGTGCTGGGGCGGGGAGCGGGGCCGGGGGGGCCGGAGCCACGCTGGGGGGCCTGGGGCTGCGCGGGGGGCCGGGGGCTGCGCTGCCGGGGGCCGGCCGCGTCGTGCCACGTGCTGCCTTGCCGCGGGTGCCCGTAGCCCTGGTGCGGGCAGGGAGCAGTTCGGCCGGGCACCGGGGGGTTAAAGAAAAGTGGCACTTCGTAGAAGCGTAGTATCACAGAGATCTCTCTTAGGGGCAAGTACGGGTTCTGCTTTCAGGATGGCTGCCAGGCAGAGAATCAACGATTAAAGGGGTTTTTTGCTATTACGTGCTTTCTCAGATGAGCTCATTCGGAGAGTTCAGTTGGTGGTGGAACTTCACAGTCAGTGAATAACCCAGATTTGGCGAAGGATTTGTCCCAGGTTTGGCAGCTGCAGAATGGGTCCTCTGATACTGCTGAAAACACAGAGCAGAAGCTTGAGGAGGAGGAGGTGAGATGAAATAGCAGCGAGTTCTCAATGAAGTCCTTGTAGTATGCCTTACCTACTGAGATTTTTTTGGATAGGATCACCAATTTTCATCCATTTGCCATTTTCATCTTTGGATTCTCTCTGTTTTTCTCCTGTGTTGCACAACTGCACGCAGCTGGCTGGGGAAAGCTGGCAGGCCTCATGTACAGAGAACAGCACGCATCCCTCCAGCTCAGCTAGCAGTACTGATATTCTGCAACAACGGGAATGCTTGTCACTTCCTGGAGAAGAAATTGGGTAAAGTAACCAAAATTCCTTAGGGAATGTGGCGAGGCTGTTATGAGGCATTATGGGATACAGTGGGGCGTTATGGGGCATCATGAGATACAGGGGGCTGTCAGGAGTCTGCCTGAGAGCTGGCAGCATGGGAAGTGCCAGGACTGTGGGTGAGGCGAGTGAGCCCCTGCGGCAGGTTGCAGGGGTGGCCACCTCGAGGAGGGGGGTGGCACGGGAAGCTTCAGCCGCCTGCGATCTGTGTCCAGGCAGCCCTGGAGGAGCTGGGGGCTGAGGGGAGGGAGGAGGGGAAGCAGAAGGCCAACCCACAGGCGCAGGTGCCAGCCCCAGGCACCTCCCCAGATCACCAGCCCCCCTGAGCCTGCTGTGGCTCCACTCGCCCCATGCAGCTGCCTGCCCTGCCTGCAGCATCTCCCCCTGGTGTAAAGAAAGAAGTCAAAATTTCTTAGTGACTAAGTAAGTATCCTTTATTGGCAGCGCGCTGGATGCACGGGGGATCCTTCCTCCTAACGTGCATGTCCGGAGGGGCAAATTATCTTATATTTATATAATGAAACAATGAATAATC
>JAUTDB010000568.1:0-25279 GCA_032274285.1 Polihierax semitorquatus
GCCTGCTTGAGCAGGAAGGTTGGACTAGATGATCTCTAGAGGTCCCTTCCAACCTTAAAGATTCTGTGATTCTGTGAGCTCCATGGAGGAGATCGGAGACTGTGCAATTGCAGCGCACGTTCGAGGCGGCACCTCTAGCTGCAGTCTGTTATCAACTGTTTACATACAGAATATGGACGTTATTGCTGACAGGTTTTAAAACACTCTAAGAATATGTATGCACCAAAGCCAACCAAGAAGATCCATGAACAAGAGCTGCCAAATAATGGCAAAAAAAAGGGGACATCTGACGGCTAACTTGGACATGGTGTGGGCACATGAGGGTTATTTGCTCTCTGTACCAGGTCACAACTCACGCCACCGTCGCCACCTCTAGTTCCTTGGCTTTGACCACTGCAATATATTAACTGTCTGCAAATAACGTTGCATGCCTTGAAATTTAGGCAATCCCTCACCCCGCTTTTCCAATAAATTTTCTCATTTTGGGTCACAGTCAATCCCCATACCTTGGTGGGGAACCTGAGAAGTTACATGGACACATTGCTACCTGTCCTGCTGCTGCCCCATGGCAAGGGCTGGCTCTCCCGTTTGGCCTATAGTCTATAACTTGGCAGATTTGGAATAACCCTATCTGGACAACTCTGCTTTACCTAAACTACAGAAAAGCAGAGCTTTACCCCCAAGCAGCCTGCAAACACCACTCTGGGATTTTTAGTTGGAAGTAAATAAAACTGCAAAGTAGTATTTAAACTACTTTCTACATCGTGTTACAGCGGAGAGACTTTGGACTCCTCTCAACTGTCCTTGATATTCAAGCTTAACCTGCTATCTCACCTGCAGGCTCAAGGATTTACAGTTTTATTTCCCTGCAGTTTCATAACCACCCGTCACTGGGTGCACTTGGTGCTTTTACAATCCACCTTCTCAATTATCCTTCCCTGTCCAAACGCAGACCCACCCAGCTCGCTGTTACACAGCGGGGATTAGCACAGAAACCGAGTGCCCACGAGCACGGAGCGGTGACACCGGCTTCAGCAAAGCAATAAAAACGTATCTCGGATCACTGTCAATAATGCATGGAGCATTACAGTTATACCGTGTTTCTAGTTGAGAGTTTGTGAGATTAACTGCTAAAAATCAAGCTACAGAGAAACTTTAGATTTGGAGAGGCAAGGCTTGTATGGAAGGTGAAAATTTTTCTGAGATTATTTTAGGTATTTTAATATCTTAGCATTGTAACAATAACTACAGAATTACAGGGGGAGGGGATGAAACGACTCCTATCCCGCTACCGCTATTCCACTAAACCCAAAGGTGTCCTAGAGTTGCTCCTTCTTCCAGGCTGCGTATTTGGCAGCAGCAATTGTGAAACATCTAAACATCTCTAGACTAACCTGCAAGTGAAGGCAGAGATAACCATATATGTGTATCACTGCTGGAAAATACACAGGATCATGTTTGCACAACTGCTCTTTTCATCAGGAATGCCATACAACAAAAAGACCTTCCCACAGACCGACATGCAAATTCCCATATTAAAAAAAAAAAAAAGAAAAAAAAAGAAAAAAAAAGGAAAAGCGAATCTATTTCGGGAACTACTGAACTAATCACAGCATTAGGCAACTTCTACAAATCTCTTTTTATATATACATAGTATTTCTTCAAGAACTTATTCAGCTGTACCTTCTATTCTCACTTTCATCAAAAGAGATTTAAAGGCAACTGTAATGATAATCCATAGGAATGAGCCTGAGCTGGTAAGTCAAAGAGCTCCCTCTGAAAACAGAGATTTGTTCTCAACTAATTTCCAGAATTGCCTTTGAACCCATAGAAATATGCACAGGGAGACTGAACAGCTTGTCCATTTTACCGCATCAGCTAAATTCTGTGCTCAACATATGCACTGCACAAAAATCCCAAACTGATTTGATTTATAAATGGCTACAGACCACTTCCAAACATAGCAGAGACACAGTTAATTATATTCCTCTATAATTACATGTTAATATTCTTCATCTGCTCTCGCTGAGGTTTATTTGGATCTAAATGATCTAACTTTGTATTTCCAGGAGCTGGGAATTTGGCTTCGCTGTTCTAACACAGTTGCTTCTGTGCAGTTTCAGTCATCTCTTATCCGCAGCCAGGTAATAAAAACCTCATATGTTCTTATAACATACAGGGATCAAAGATAGCTAAAGAGAATGAAAAACTCAAACCTGTAATTTCTCATTCTCAGAAAATGGTCTTATTAATACAGATCCAACCTTGGTCATTACTTATTTAGAATTTGATGGGGAAGGCTATGATCAAAATAACTGAGAACAATCAACACCACAAGCTTGAAAGCTCTGCATTTCTTCAGAGAAACCTGTGTGGATTTTCACGTCAAATCTTGTGCTTGTTTTTGCTTCTTTCATCTTCTGAGCAAATCATTTATTGATCAATAATAAAATTTTCTGTTAAAAAATGATCAGCAATTTGCAACAAGGAGCACAGTACAGTCTATCCATCACTTCTTCAGTCCTGTCTTACAGTCCTCACCATGCTAACCAGCTACCCCTCTAATAAGATTCAGCCACCAGAAAACAAAACTGTTCCATATTGAGGATCATCAGATGTTCCTCTGGTGCTCATCTGAAACCATGCACGATCACAGCCCTCACAGTGGTGCATTTTTGGAATACAAGGGAAAATTCCTATTCCTGGCCCACAATTCTCTATTTCCTTCTGAGGTGCTGTCAACATTAGCAGAGCTCAACTTAGAGTCCAGACTTCAGTGCTGTGTTCATCAGCCTGTTGGTGATGAACGCTGGCCACACGCTGAGCAAGGTCAACTCATGCTGCCGAAGCAACCACTGAAATCTTCGCAAGATTCTCAGTGCTGGAAGGAGGAGAAATGTCTAAATAACAGGTTAAACAGAAGGAAAAAAAAAACAAAAACAAACAAACAAACAAACAAAAACACTCCTAGCCCAGGTTTCTCTGAAGTCTTTGAACTTTTCTAGACGCTGTTGAACAAAGTAGTTTACTAAACCACTCACCTCTGCTGCTTAAGTTGACTGTGAGAAGTACCAAACTTCCTTAATTATGAAATTTAGCAAGATTTATGATGTCTTTGCTTTTCTAGATTAAATTCATTTAAGTCTAGTGCAACAGGAACAAATGATCCATGAAGAAGCCATTACAGAAAATGGAAGGACATTCAACTGACCATGAAGTAACGGGACCCAGTTACAGATTCAGCCTATTCTTCCAAACGACACTGGAATAAATCAGAGGCCACCCAGCACCTGCACCGCCAAGTATGACCCAGGGAGGCTGCTCCTATAACTCATATTGTGAAATCAGTTACAGTAGCTCAGACAGTGTGATGAAAAATAAAAATATGAGGGAAACTTTCTAAAGATCTTTGATTTTTTTCCTACAAAATTGCCACACAACCAATCACTCCCCTCTTGCTCTGATTCCATCCAAGTCTGATGACATTAACATGCCTTATCCATTCATTCTCATCAGCTCCACAGAAAATGTGGGATTTGGACACAGAAAGAATCTCATCCCAGCTGTAATATCCCTCACCACCATAATGAGTCAAAAGCTTGTTCCAAGCCTGCATTTTTGAAGACATTCCTCTTATTCTGCTTTACCACTGTGCTACCTAAATACAGCAGCTAGCAGCAGGGCTGCTAAGAGCCAACTGAGTGCAGAGCACAACGCGCAACTGCTCTGACCTGCTCCAAAGCTTCCTTCTGACCCCTGCATTGCTTCTGACTAAAGCATTTGAACTATTGATTCCGTTTCCCACCATCCAATTTTATTTTCAATGAGAATTCGAGAACCTCAAAGGTTGCGTTTTGGGCGCTGGGTGGTTTTACATTTGGTAGAGACAGTTGTATGACATGACTGTGCACCAAGATCCCTTCTACTTTTGGTGATTAGAAGAGGAGAACTCGGCTGAAACTGATGTTCCTCCAGACAGGCCGTGGTCATCATTGCAAAGACCACCCCTTAGGACTTTAGCAAATTTGGGGAGGGAAAATATGCCAGAATAAGGATATCACATTTAAAAAGTATTCTAGGCTGCTATCGCCAACATCTGATGTTCATTTTACAGGAAATTTGAAAGAATAAAATTAACTTAAGAGGAAGTTAAAGTATGTTTTCAATGTCACTGCTACCCAGCATTAAAAAGCTCAGAAATTCTCAGCCGCAGTTCTGCACATATTGGATTATAGAACTCTACTTATTAGATAAATAGGAGATTGAAATTGTCAAAACCTACCTTCAGTTTCATTATGTCATAAAATTGCTCTTCCTAAAGCATTTTAGAACAAATTCCTGCTGAAAATAATTTTTTTTTTTTTGCTTTGGAAATAAATATCATTCTGCAGATGGCATATAAAAGTATAGGACATAAACCTAAAGTTATATGTTTATAAAGCAGAAGGATTATAACAATAATGAATTCACAGTTTACTTTTAAAAATTAGGATGGTGAAAAGTACTTTTTTCCAGTGCAGCTCCTCAGTTCTGATGCATTCTTTTAATTCTTACAAAAAAAAATCCATAAAAAAGTCAGATAAAGATTTTTCTTTCTTTTTCTTTCTTTTTTTTTTTTTTTTTTTTCAAATGGCATTACCATATAAATGAGGAAAAGCCAGCGGGTTTAATCTTTGGTTTTAGAGCAACTCTGCTTTTAGCATAAGATAAAGCATTATCTGAACAAAGTTCTCTCTTAATGTGCCCCGTAAGTAGCTTCATCACGGACAGCACCTTCAAATTAACAGCGGTGCAAATAACTAAATGGCAAAGGCTACAAACTGGCAGTGTGAAAAAAGGTCTTGTTGAGATGTTTCATCTGCAATCCCAAGGGAATTATCTGCATCCTCCAGGCAAGGGCTGCGTCCTGCCCTCCAGCTCCCTGCACTCTCCTCACAGCTGCGCTACCCCCTTCCCTGCAACCTTGCGCCTGTTCTTCCAGATCCAGAGCTTTACTTGGCACCTTCATTGCTTCTGGCTGCTCCCCAATGCACAGTGGGGTTTAGGCAGCTTTCTGGGGCACAGTCAGGTCCTTTTGTTTTGCTCCGGGACAGTCGCAGCAATAGTGAAGCCCAAATCTGAGCTACAGATCAGGTTACTAGACAGCAATAAACCCATTAACTCTTTAATACTGAAACACTATCTGTTATAAAGCCATTTCCTTCTCTGCTGTAGAGGGGAAAATTAAGTACATTTTTTACCTGCCAAGCTCCTGCATAGCTTGCTTTGCTGAAATCCCAGGATTATCAGGGTATTATAAGGAAGATCGTGCTTATTCCCAATCCGATACCAACATATTTCCCTTGGCCACCAGCCCTGCTCCTGCAGCCTGCTGGTACAGGATGGTTTCCCACCAGGGAGGCAAGGCAGAACCTACACATTTTTGCACTTCCCACTTGAGCTCTATTTTTTTGGCCACTTTTCCAAAATAACTGCATTGATCTTTCAAAATTCCTGCACCAAGATTTACGACACTCATAGCCCTCGGGGGTCTCTTTTAGGCTGCTGATTGCCTCGAGTATACCAGCTGTGCTCATTTATACACCATATTACCTATACATTTTTTTTAGGCATGAGATAGGAATAATTAGTCAGACAATCCCACGTAGCTGATTATCATGTCAGACTGTAGCATGGAGCTTTGTTTTCATTTGTCCAGAAATATTGATAAGAAAAAGCCCCCCAAAAAGATGAACTGGCAGGATCGTATCTTTTTCAGGATTCCCCAAGTCACTGAGATTGAGTTACTAAAATGTTCATCAAGCAGGATGGAAAAAACAACAAACAGACAAATAACAACAAAAATAGAAAAATAACTACAAAAAAAACCCCTAAAATCCTGGCCATTCAAGCCAAGTATTTCTCCTTACTAAATCTGTGCCACAGAGAGGTTAGAGAGAGAATCTTTCATTTGAGATGCCTACAAGCCAAGCTAGGCTTTGGCTCCATCCTATCAAGAAAGATTTCTGACTTTCAAGGAAAGAAAAGATTTTTAAGACTACTTTAAGACTCCCTCCAACTACACAATAAAAAAGAGGTAGTTTATAATGAGCTTCAGATAGGTTCCCTCGTGAGTCAGAAAACAGCCGGCTGCCAGTTTGCAACAGTAGTTTTAATAACCCATTTTAAGAATATTCTTTTAATGTGAAGATTAATTGCAAAAGGAATCTCACCAAGACAAAAGAAGAGTAAAGAGACCCAGTTTATTCCACTTGCTTCTCCACAAGGAGCCTCGGAGCTGTGCCTCCAGATAAGGGCTTGCACAAAGTCGAACACAAGTACAAATTTGCAGGCAATACTGAGGAGTCACACGCTGTCCCTTAGGGAGTATTTGATTGTCTCATGCAGGCCAGATAATGCCAATAAATCACGGCTGCTACCATGATGCTGGCCAATGAGACTAAAATTTTTATGCACAGCTAGCCAGCTATTAATATTACTGTAGGAGCCCTCAGGAAGTGTTTTTTTATTAACAGAATCCTGTATGTAGGCTAAGGCTCCCTTTCAAATACATTCTTTATCTTAAATGTGCTTTTACATGCAGAGGAATGACAAGATGCAGAGAACAGAGAGGAATGGGAAGGCTCTGCTAGATGTGAATGGAGCTGCTGGAAGCTCCTGCAAAATGTAGGTACCAGTTGTAAAGACAGGGATACCTGCAGACGCTGTGGGGCCAGGCAAAGCCTATCAGTGCCACTCACCCCTCTCGGGTGCTGCTTGAAGGATATCAAGCAGCAAAGGGTCTTGGGTCTTCTCCCCATCTCCAACATGCAAAATATCAGTGCAAATGATTATTAGTATGTCTGCATCCTGTGTGAGCCATTGAGCAACTAACTAGAACTCAGCAGTTCAACCACCCCTTCCTCATTGACTTAAGTATTTCAAAAAGCAGCTCCCCTGGGGCTTGCAGCCAGCTGTGAGAAAACGAGCTTCCTGAGCAACTTTAAATGATTTCTTCAGCTTAATGACCGTGTCCTGACCTCAAAAGGATTTTTATGTATGAAACTTGCATCTATAGCAAAGATCATAAAACAGACTCCTCTCCGAAGCTTTGTCGGAGCTATCTACACACCTTATTAGACGCAGCTCTCCATCCAGCAGCATGCCGGGTTATAATTACATCCTTAACGGTGGCAACAGACTTTATGCTATTACAGATATTTTAGGCCTTCTTTAAATAAATAAACCCAGAAAAACTTTGGTAAAATGAACTTCATTACAAAAATGAACCCGAGACAAGTCAATACTTGTTACTTCATCAAATTCCATCCAAAGAAAGTAGAGAAAAATTATTTTTGATAAGAGCCAATAATAATCTTTGTAAATTGTGCAACATCTGCATAAGGTTGCCACGAGTGAATCTTGCTGTGTGAAAAAGGATGCATTTAATAAATACACAAAACATACACTTGAAAACCTAGAGATATACATATTTCAGTTTCAATTTCCAGGTGCTTGCCAAGGTTTAAATTAAAAATGACAACTTATGAATTATTCACGAAACGTAAAAAAGAAGAGTTTTGCTATTTCTCTCAAGTCACAGGGTTCAGACTTCATTTCTGAAGGTATAAAGCAGGAGCGAACCCAATCAAGTCAGTGCAGCTGTAAGATGATAGGGGGAAATGGTCATCACCTCCTCCCACCACCCAAGCAACAAGTGGAAAGTATAGGCTTCATTATAAACAACTGCATACAAGGCAATCAGAGGTTTAACAAGTAGAAACTATTCACAGTTAAGTTTGAGCCACGTTTCTGCATCTTGAAAACTTGTATTTAGCTATCAAATTAAAAAAAAAGACACAACAGTCAACTGTAAATTTTAATTGTTACTCTTTACTAACAACCATCTGTGCAAGTAGGAGGTTAATTTTACAGTTTTCTTTGGCGTCCAGGATTGTCACCCATTGCTATAAGTTCTGCTGTTTTACCATAAAATGATCCTCTAAACTTTACCCCGTGAATGGCAACGAAGAGCCATGAGTGCTACAGTAAAAATTCTGAGGGCTTTTAGAAGAGGATATTAATTATCATTGCTGCAAGGAAACATTGAAACACATTCCACAGAAATGAAGTGCAAAAAATCTAGGACACCTCTAAACCCTGCATTTTATTGATTTTTATCACTCTACAGATGTATTTTTCTGTCTCTTGCTAAAGAAAAATACTGAAACTACCAGCAAATACACAGACATTATAATTGGTTTCTGAGGAATAGGACAGAAATCCCTCAGAGATAGAGAAGTCTGTAAGAGTCTTTTCTCAAGAGGTCACATTTCATCTTGATATTCATCTATTCTAGACCATTACCATTTTAATATTACAGATCCATGCTATCTGGAGACTGTAATCTAAAATGTACAAAATTGCAAGTTTTAAAGACATGCATATGTAGTTTGCCACAGACAGAAGTTACAGGTCACTAATTCCAACACAAGCACAACAACTTTGAGGAATTTGATGCCATCTTAACAAGAAAACTGCCATCTCATATAAGACTATGCTGCTAGAAGGGGAAAAACAGGCTTAATATAGAGAGTGGTAACGTATCTGAAGACACCTACATAAAGGATGAGATTCATCTGAGTTAATCATCTTGGTTTCCTTTAGTCAAAGGAGAAAGGTGGGCACCATTCATCCTGGTCTAGCACAGCTATCCTAATTAAGTCAGACAAACCATGACCCAAATTCATCGTCTATCTCATGCTACTGGCTACCAGATATATCTACCCAGTTGGCTAAACAGGACTATAATGTAGCCACCTAAAGTTCCTTGAGATAAGTCACATCTAAAGCATATCCTTTGCTCTCTTCATCCTGAAAGTTCATGGGCTGGCAAATTTCTGTAAGGAAAACCCAAGACTTAAACAAGCTGCCCGGTTTTCCTAGGGAGACAGACACTGAGAGCAACTCACTCCTAGAAGAGGAGGATTTCCACCTCCCTTTCCTAATGAGTTGCTCCCAAAAGTCAGATTTGTCCTCTCCTTTAATAGAAGGGAAACAGGTGACTTTGCCCTGCTGAGCCAACATATGGCACTTCAATTTAATCCTGGCAGGTGTTCCTGCTGAAACCCTCCTCATTTCAGCTCACGATGGAATGATAAAACAGGGGCCCAAACAATAAGGAGAAGGCAAATATGGAAAGGAAGGTCAGGGGAAAGTCCTAGCGCTCTTAGTACCTGAGGTGTCAGCTTAGGGCAAAACTGAATCCTCCAGAGTTGGTCAGAATCAGTCACGGCACGAGGACACCATTTCATGCAGTCATTTGAAGCACTCCTGGGGCCTCAGTACAGTGGCATTTGAAAGCCCCCAACTGCTGGTATGTTATCTGCTCAGAGCCTGCAGGAAATGCAAATAATGTTGTTTCCACTTCAAAAGTGTTTGGAACAAACAGAGGAACAAGGTGGCCCAGGTCACAGGAAGGACATACATGAAATTAAAGCCAGTTTTGCAGATCCCAGCCTTGCAGTTCCTTGTCACCACACTACTTCTGCAATATGCTCTCAGCCAGAGTGTCACAACTAAAATACCTGTCAGCCTGACAACCTGAAAAGCCCCCAATAACAGCACCAGAAAGGCCAAGGCTGTGGGAAAGAAGCTTCTATCTATGCAGATGTGATAGATGGCTTCAATAAACAGAACAAGTGACATTCAAACCTGCAGCTGCTGCTCCTCTAATCCTGGGAAGTGCCCAGCTCATAAAATCCTGCACAGCCTGGTCATGAGTACAGAGGGTAAATTTGAGTTTGCCTGGTGTCAGTTCTGTGTACAGTCTGATTAATCAGGCTCCATGTGGGAGAAACGGATTTCACTTAGATGGAAAACTTGGTATCACAGTAGCAGCTGTGTTGTACATAAAGCAGCATGACTAGTCATGCATCTGTGGGTACATAAGCACCCAGCAACACCCTTTAGCTTGCACTATATAAACCAACCGAGTCACCAGACTTTGTGACTAATGTTACAATAAGGTATTTATCTGCTATTTAAAGTATCATACTAAGATAGTCTGTAATAAAAGCAGTGCACTGCCTCACAGGAGACAGAAGAGACAACTGAAAATCCAGGTTCAAGGATATTTCTGCCCCCTTCTTAAACCAAAAACTGCATTGACAATTTTAGGGCAGAGCACCCAAAAGGTGCAAATAGGCAAGCAAATGATAACCAGTATCAGTAACAAGTAAAAACAAGTAAATGTTTTTTTAATTATTTTCTTGTTTTACTTCATTGTTCCCCTACCTTCCACGAACCTTATTATCTACCTACGCCTTCAGCTTTTTGCCTCTTTATTCCCATGTCCTTGATATTCTCCTTTCACAGACAATCAAGATGATTTTATGTTTTAGTGCGATCTGTGTATGAGCCGCTCTAGGCTTTCCAGATCACACAGTGCAACCACAGTTTCCTCTGGTATCTTCAGAGCTCCTTTACGTACATCTTTTAAATGATACTATCAGAAAGGAAGTTAAACACAAGGCTAAACCTGGAGATGTTAGAACACATTTTCAAAGGATTTCAAACATCAGCTCTCCTTGAAACCAAATCTTTTTCTAGCAGTTTTGAGCAATAAGAAGAAAAGAAAGGCAATGGGACTATTGCTACGATATGGATTACTACTGATTTTCATGTTCCAAACCCAGTATCTGAGATCTACCAGGATCTGAACAGAGGAAATTCCTCAGTTCAAAGTCCTCAAAATTGAGGAATGCTTCCACAGTGCCGATTGCTCCTTTTGGCAATTTGCTGGAAAAGCATCCAGACACCTTTCAGAAACTACTGTAAATGCTCATTAGTATTAAGAGACATAGTCTAACTTATTAAAGAGCTGCTTTTTATGTCAGTGCACATCAGCTTCTTCTGTGCTTTTGAAAGCTTTCTTGTTATTTCTTGAGTGATACTACTTGCCAAGTAACTATACATATGAATTTTAATGATCTTTTTCTGTACTGACAGGAAATCCATTACTCACAAAGAATCTATGTAATTCTAGAAAAATCAAAAATATGCAAAAATTAATATAGTAAGCTATTATTTCAGAAAAACATGGTCGCTATTTTTGTGTCCCTGAAAATATCAAGCTCATATTTCTGCTGATGTCGAATTACTGGAGTAATACCAGCAGAAAATTTGGCTACCAGCACTTTGTGCTTGTGTATGTGTATACATATATCTATTTATATCTTTAATATTACAAATCTCATTCATCATAGCAGCATTACACTCTTAAGCTCTGTGATTCTATTAGTTTGTCTATTTCAGTAAAGTGACACTAGTTTAGAAATAGAGATGGTGAATTAGGTTAAGCATTTTACTGTAAAGGATACATGAATAATATACACATCTACACAGATGCACGCATTTATATAACTATATAAATATGCATCTTTTTTATGGTGGCATTTGGAAATAACTTCAGCCTGCACTTCCAGGATATTAATGACTAAATGACTAATCTACTATCACCAAACAAGTTACTTATTAGGAACAAATAACTGCAGGACTATTTAACCATTCATTAATGATTTTTGTTTTGCCTAAATTTTTTGCTTATTTATCTGATAATAATGTTGATGTGACAATACAATATTAGTTAATAATTAGGTATTATTAACTCCAGATTAAATCTTGCAGAGAGAGTGTTTTACCTGATATGAACTAAACATCCACAATCCTACATTAGGTAGAATGGGAAGGTTGAGTAAAACTAAACTGCCTGGTCATAAATGGCCTACAAAGCTGACACCAGGGCAGCTACAAGAACAAAGACATGGTTTTGGGCTTTGGTTATCCTTGCTGAGCACACTTCTGGTTTCAGCAGAACAGATTTCCTGGAACCGATTTCCACAAGCTCCAATGCATGGAGCTGTGTGTTACAGATAGTGCTGTTTTCTCTTTTATGCTCAGGGCTGTAGCAAGAGATCGGTCCTGATTCCGTAATCAGGAATCACAGAAATTAGTGGGAGACCTTCCTTAGACATATACAAACAGTAGAGTAACACATAAAGGAATCGAGGCATGGTCAACACCAAGACAGGATCCTACTGGCTTTCACAAGTGCTATTGAGAGTCTAAAATTAGCTGTGAATTTGCATTTTTATGGGACCAATACCTGAAGGACCCTATCTAAACACAAATGATGAAGCCTCTCGATTCTGATTTGATGCCTGCATGACAAAACCTTCAGCATTCCCAGCTCTGAACTATGTGGGATGAAAAAAAGAAAAGGCTGGGATTTAAGTTATTTATACAAAGGGAAAAAAAAAGGAAATAAACCCAAAATTCTGTAAAACAATAAGAAACAAGGAAAAAGAAAGTTACATTTCTCAAGAACCACTCCCAAACATTATTAATTTCCAATACAAAATACTACTCAGATATCCAAATTAAGTGTATTCCCTATTATTCTGTCTTTGCCAGCCCCATCTGCAGAATTAATCACAAGTAGCATATTTAAAGTAACCAAATATAGAATTAAATGACCCTCTAAGACACATAATCACTACTTTAGAAATGGTTTTAAAACTGCTCACTTGTACAAATGTAAAATTATGAATCCTACTCAATTCCCAGTGGTACTATTAGGCTGAGGTTCATTATTCATTAATCACTAAAAAAAGACACTAGTGTTTCAAATGGAACCTGTTGTGATTGCTGCATTAACGTTCGCCATAGTTTTATTAATATGGGACCAATGACAAGCATCTAACCAGAGATGATGTCATCTTAAATCTGCATCTCCTATCTGTATTGACCTTTTTATTTATTAGTTTATTTATTTATTATTTAGTAATGGTATTTCTGAACTTGCTCTGATTCTTTTTTGAATACCTATTATTCAGCATGCTCCACAAGTGACTTAATTTTTCCATTACAACAAGGGATTTGTCAATAAATGCTTGATAAATACAACATTTCCTACAGGCATTGCTGCAAATCTTCCAGCACTTGACAGAATTACCACATAAATGATAAAATGCAAGTGCAGCAACTTTAAATCACGGAAAGGAAAAGCATTAATTGCAGCTGCATGCAGAACAGAAAGAGCACGATCATGGTGCAGACTGGAAACCTCTGCTCTGCCCCTTACCCAAGGAAAGTCTTAGATCATCCCTCCACTTTGGGCTCCTAAAGGGGAATGATGCTTTGGACCTTCTGAGAAAGCCTGAGCTGAAGGAGTTTCTGGATTCCCATTGCTCCAATCTCACTAAGAGTAAATTAAAAAATTTGATCCCACTCTAAGTTTCATGTAGCAGGTTCATTGAAAAGATCTGTCTTGTAGTAAAATAATCCTTAGTTTCAAATGTGAGTGTTCGACCAATTTAATAGCATCTTCAGCAGATATTTTTCATGGGTCTTGTGGATTTTCCAGGCTTCCATTTTCATTATCTCAAATGATACAAATTTAAACATCAGAAACCAGGAAATCACAGAAATCTGGATTTCAAATTAATAGCCAAGGGCTGTAGGAGGTTCTCTTCTTCCTTTCTGTGTAAAGTAACGGTAATGATTAACCTCCATCACACAGAACTTTAAAACCATAATAAACAGATGACTAATTGAGAGTGCTAAACTGGTCTCAGAGGCCTCCTGGTCTCTGATGTTGGCTGCAAGGAGGTCCCCTGGGAGAGCAATGCCAGGGCACTGGGAAACCGGAGCCAGGTAAGGCAGGGTGTCCACGGGTACGGGCCCGCCAGAGATCCAGCCTTGCTGCGCAGGCTCCTCTCCACCTCAGGCCCTTGTTCTGATCTCCCAGGCCACCAAGGTGCTTCCAGGCTGCCTACAATACACCAGGAATCATTCCCTTTGCCAGGAGCTAAGGCTCCAACATCTTTGCTGGGCAGCAATTGCCACACAGGGAAACTCCCAACAGGGCACAAGCAGCTCTGCTCAAAGAGTCCTTATTTAACCACTGAAAGATCTCGAAGAACATATCCCCTGAACCAGGGCTTGAAATGGAGGTATCACAGAATGGGTGAGGTTGGAAGATACATCTGGAGATCATCTAGGCCCAAGCCCTTGCTTCTCCTGCGATTTGGATCTAAAATTTCTCTCTCTTTCTTTTCTCCCCAAAACAAATATTGTGGTAATGATACGCGAATTTAGACGCTCCCGTCTTGGCACAAGCATGTCACGCTTTGGGATGAATCCAGCTCTGCTTACATCTGGGTCACACTGCCTCTATTTCTCCCTTTCTTCCTCTCCTCTTTCCACAGTTAGGTCAGCTGCTTTGACAGGAAAAAAAAAACGGGAATTTTTAGGGAAAATATTTAACTGAAGTGAGAAAATAATTAACTAAGATGCATCAGAAAAAAAGTATCAGAAACATGAAACTACATCAAAAATAATTAATTTTGAATTATATAAACTTCTGGAAGTCCTAATAACTCTAAATGAGGAAACAATTCATGACAATTATGAAAAGAATGATCTGTTCTGCAACAACAGTTTTGTGACATTTATAATACACAAGAAATCATGAAGCTTAATTATTTGAATTTGGTAGCTACAGATGTTATGCTGAAAGCTAAAAAAATTGATCCACTAAGACCTACAGATGGTAGGCTGCAAATACAGAATTTGCTGCTTTGTGCATTGTTTTAAGAGCAATTCATAATGGTTTCCCTTATTATCTTAATTAAGACCTGGCTAAAATTAAGTGGTTAGTGTATCTTTCTAATTGCATGAAAATAGAGAAAATATATGATGCTAGTCAATTATTTGTGGCTAGGCAATATTCAGCATATTCAAGGGCATCCATGTTAAGACCTGCGAGCATGAGAAAACATCAGGCAGATAAGCCTGAATGCTCCTTTGACACCGAGTATCTTCAGTGGCTACTCCTGAATCAAATTTCAAATTTCGCAGCTTCTTGACAAGGAGGGCTGAATGTTCTTGCGTATGTCCCGTTCGCTGACGCCGGACACTTGGTGACTGCCACAGGAACAGACAGGAAAGGGCAGCTGTTCCGAGCGCCGGGAAGCCTGAGCAAGGACACAACCGAGGACCAACGCAGCAACATCCACGTGTTGTCTGACAATCACAGCAGGCCTCAATGGAGAAGCAAAACAAGAAAAAAATAATTGCCCCGAGGAGGAGCCCTTCACTAAGCATCTCTGTAAAAGAGGAAATTTTTGTTATCTCCTCTGAAGGTCAGGGGATTTTAGACTGGAAAGGACAAACTTTCCAATAAACTCCTACTAAAGGCATTCTGTCACACAGCCCACCTTCATTTTTCACTGAGAAGCCTTTTTGTGCACTTGGTCTCCTGGTACCGAGTCCTGCAGTCACAGGAGCATGAGTCAGATCGCAACTTTCCCCTTCACTTCCTACCAGGGACACGAAATTCTGCCTCCGACAGCAGTGACAACCACAACATGGGAACTGGCACTGAGAGCTCTTGCACCCTGGAAATACTCAGCTCACACTGATGACTTTTGACAGGCACGGCCAGGGGAAGGCAGGTCAATTCCTTCCACCTCCATCCACCCACAACTTACCCAGGCTGTAAAATATGACTTGAACCCTGACTTTTGAGAGGAACTTTGTACTGGCAGAAAGCTGATTTCACGTTGCCATAATTAGCCATCTCCAAGCTTTGCTCCTTCTCAACAGCAGCACTTGCTCCAGACTCCCATCAGAATCTGTTTCACAGATCAGCAGCAGAGGTTACAAACACATCAGGGTCCAGAAGACAGGCTCTTTGCTGCTGATGCAGACACACACACACTAGGGACAAGACAATTCCTGAACATCTTTATACTGCCTAGCAAAATCGATGCTACTAGAAAAAGTTATGCCTGCATACATGCACATTGAATGCTGCACGAGATTTGCCAGAATTAGACCTGTGGCCCTTTCAACAGCTTTTAATAGGAACAGGAAGAAGTATGCTCCTCTGGGGAGGTGTGAATTACACCTCCTACAGCAGCTCACTGCCTTCAGGAGAACTTGCATCGCCAGGTCAAGTGACACCAGTTTCTGTGGCTCTTTTCACCTGTAGAGGTCTGTGTTTACTAACAACCAAATACGTTTGGATTTCTCAAATCTAAGGAAATTTAATTTATCAATTAAAAAGAGAGAGTGAGAAAGAATTAGTAGGAATTAGAGTGAAAGAGAATATGCAAGTGCACTTAGGAAAAGACTAACAAAAGACAACCTTGGCTACGTAGTTCTTAAGGAGTCTGACATTTAATTTTACCAAAGGCTGCTAATTTTTACAAGCATCCAGCAAGCAGGAGACAGTGAGTGCTCCATCTCCAGCACTGCCAGGCTCTGCACTGACTGGGCTATCGGCTCATGAGGCTCTTTGCATGTGTGACACCAAAGGTGACACTCCCAGCACATGCTCTACACTGCATCACACCCCAGATCCAGCACTAGCCATCAGGCAACACAAGCAAATAACATGTGCCAAGTGCAAGCAGAACGGTAGGTGGTATCCAATTTTCTTCCATCTTCTCCAAATGCCCAGAACTTCTGCAGCATAAAAGTCCTTTGTAAAAAGCTGCCTGTTTCCAACCTTCTACACAAAGCCCATGCCATTAAGGAGGTATGTTTGCTAGAAAAGGAATTCTTGGCGCATTATTAATCTTATCTGACAGAAAGTTATTTCCACCATCATCCAGGGTTATACATCTACAAATACCGCAAAGTCATCTCCATGATAAAAGAAAATCCATGAGAGGATCCTTTCAAAGGGAGGTAGCGTTTCCTGGTGAGTGACAACACGGGGCTGTATAATGGAAAGTGTCACTCGTGCCCCCTCATCTGATGTTTAATGGCCATCTATTTACACCAAGAAACCACACACCAAAATGACCAAGGACAAGTGTATAACAAATCAATAGCTACCCTAAATCAAAGAATAATTATATAAAAAAGAGGTGTTCCAGAACACCAGAGTATCACTCATTCATGTCAGCCAATGTGTTGTTACACTTAATAAGAAAAAAAAAAATCTTTTCTCCTTTTCATAAATTATTAAGGAACAGTACCCCTGTGAAACAGGGACTCAAATTAGACCATGCATAACAATCTATGGAGGTAGATCTAAAGTAAGAAATGATAAATGAAGAACTGCCACTTCTGTGCATATTCGTTTAATGTGATCCTTCTCCTTCCCTAGTCTCTCAGTAAAATCCATGTGTTGCTGCTTTGGAGACCCTATTGAGTTGTGTTACACAGTCCCTAATTGGGAACCCATTAAATCAAGAGCTATTAGCGACACACTGGGATAAAATACAATCTATTTTTCTTTTATCACCCCCTTTTCTGCTCATGCAATATAAAACAGAAATGACCGAGTTACTATCCTCTGATCACAAACTGCTTATTCCCCTGTTGCTTTGCTGAGATACTGAAATCAAATCCATCACTGCTGGCCAAATGTAGCCATTGCAGGTACGATGGCAACTTCCTATTCAACCACGAAACAAGACAACTCTTAGGAGGAGAGGTTTAGTTTTGTTTAATGTGAAAGCTTCGGAACACTATAATGTCACAAGTTTTGCTGAAAACAACAGTTAATGTAACCAGGTTACTCATATTTATTCCTGTCAGCACTCGGAATTCAACAATATTGAAATGGGGAATGAAAATATGGTCACCTTGCTGTTCAGAAATGGATCTGTAATGAGAAATACAGAAGTGTGTTCTTCAAGAGAGCATGAACCCCACCAGAAGAGAAGGTAAGCTCAGCGTTAAGAAAAGTTTAACTCCAGCCAAAACCCAATCTCACAAAACATAATACAGCAGCATGACCAGTATCCCCTACAACACTTTGGTCACTCGTAATCATCAGGAGAATTGACACTATATACATCAGACAAGAACCGTAAGAAAAATTATCAGAAGGCAACTGAATAGAAAAATGACTTGCAGTCAGCAGGCTGATAAAACCAGGCAAATAGAAACAGAGCAAGCTTACATATTTCCTTTTCTGGACAGTTCCACAAGCTTTAACAACTTGCTGATCTGGGACCTAGTTGCAGTATGTAAAAATAAACACGCGCTGAAATTATTGGAGGATCAGGACTCTTTTTAGGGCCATGGCAATATCATAGACTCTGTCCCTTGGGTTACAGGATGGGTTAATTCTCTCTCTCTACCTGCAGGAGAGCAGCCAAGAACCTCAGTAGTTTTTCTTTCAGCAAAGAAATGGAGTGGGGCTTCAGGAGAAGTGATTGGCCTCACATTTTAATCTTCCCAAGCTCTCAGGGAAGCTCTTTTGACAGGTAGGTGACCCGATAAGTAGAAACTATGGTTTTCCTTGAACAAGATAAGAGAACCTAAGGGGTTTATTAAGAATTTCTGAAATATGCTGCAACGGTATCTTGAATCTGAACGTGATAAAGCTTTATCAGGGTAAGCACTTCACAGCTTCATTATAAATAGCAATTGTGTTCAAGCTTCAGGCCCAGTATTGAAAAAAATAACATTCCCGTGCTGTCAACTTCATACTTGTGATTAGAGAAGTTAATTAATATAATACTGACTTCATAAAAAAATGCACTTTAATCCCATGATATTTCATGTAATAATGATATGAAGCACACCATTTTCTTGAAATAGTATGACATTCATAAATGAAATTAATTTTTGTAGCACTTACAAAATGCCACATACTCTGTGCAAAGCCACTAACACTCTTCTAACAGGAGAAAAGGACCTGAAAAAAACAATAGATGAACTTTCCATTTTCCTGTTAGATTATACTTAGTACTATACTTAGTATTATTTCTCAGGTCTGCAAGGTATTAAAACCATGACTTTTTCAGCAGTGTAATCACTTCAGCCCCTGAAATCAGTGACGTCAAACTTTAGAGCATGTATAGCCTAAAAACTAGATACATTTTCATCTCCCACTCTCCTGAAGTGGAAAGCCAGACTGTAATTTCAGCGACACGGCCTAGAGTCCTACCAGACTGGTGACTTCATCATCAGTTTGAATAAAATAATTGCCTCCAGTAGTTTAGCATTTGTCTTGTCCCAGGTCATAACACACATGCAATAAGGCAATACTGAATCTGCCACCTTAAATTTTTGGCAGTCTGTAAAACCAAACTGAACTGTTCATTTCTTTTTCAACAGAAGCCAATATGAGACAAATTCAGAAGGGCACAGACGTATGCAATCAACCCTGCCAGATGGCTGAGTACTAGAAAGTGGCTTATGATTAAGCATCACAGCTTCCAAAGAAATTAGAGCCAACCAGAAGACCAAGTTCGAAGAGAGAGGCTACCAAACAGGACTTGGCTGATGAAAGAAGATATGAAAGATAAGTATGAAAGGGGAGATGGCAAAAACACAGAAAAAAAATACAGAAAAAATAGGATGGACATCACAACAGAGTGAAAATGAGTAAAGAATGAAGAATGCAAAGGAAAAGACACTAAAGAGAACTATAGGAGTTGCAGAGTAAAGATTTAGACAGAGAAGGGCAAGGGGAGAAAAAATCTCCTATTCGTCTGGTGCTGGTGAAATGTTAGCATAAAGGTGAGAATCTTGTGTTTAAACTCTAAATACAGACCCAGTCTGTACAAACAACACCTTCAGGCCAGCATATAGCCAGGGAGGAGAAAGTAATCACACAGAGGCAGGCATTTTGACGGAAGTATCACATGGATTTCTGGACAGAGCCTCCCAGAGATTGCGCCCAAGTGCAAGAAACAGATTTTCAGGATGACACATGTTCCGAATGCAAGATTATCAGCAGCCTTTTTCAGTACAATACAGTTTGTAGCCATTGCCACAACACATGGCTCCACCGTCATTTTCCATGTGAAAGGAGGCATAAAGAAAACTCCCCCTCAATGGACAAGTGAGTCAAATATAAAAATACTCCCAAGCAAATAACAGCTTTTTAGTTCATCTTTATATCTAACAATGACAGCTGTTGGCATGAGTCAGATGGATGATTCAACCGACGCTGTCCCCTCAGCTCGCTCTAGAAAGGAAGGTGGAGGGAGGAAAGGAGAGAAATAGTTTATTCTTAAATATTCCTTGCCAGAGATAATTTGAAGAGAACTCTTAAAATATTTCTTTCCTTGAGAGCTCAAGTCTGTGTTATTTAAAGTCAGCCTCAGAGATCAAGAAGGGTAGATAGATTCCAGAGAACCTGAGACAGAGCAGGAAGTTTTAAAAACAGAGGGGACATTCAGTGAGAATACACTGTGTAATACTGCTGGTGCTTAGTCCAGTCCTAAATAAAGGACAGACCTCAAGACCATGCCCTGATTTAAAAGCGCTGCAGAGCCTCATCATTCTGATAGTCTTGAAGCAACATTATTTAATGGTTTATTAACTACTTGAGAGGCCAGACTTGTAGTAGATTCTTTTATGCTCCTCCCCACTAGCCATGGCAGCTAATGAGAGCAGCGCTATTACACAACACAAATTACCCAAGAGACTAGCTGGAAAAGTCCACGAGACACTTTCTTGCATCAAGAGCTTTCAGACGTTTTTGTCTGTAATATTCTTGTCATCTAAAATGGATCTGAAGTTAGACCTCATAATCTGAGAGGCTTCAATTCTACTGTGATCTCCTTACTAAAATATATAAGGAACTAAATCTCTTTCAGGAAGCATGCCATCTACCCCTATCCAGTCTATGAATATTTCAAATAAAGAATTCGAAATTTTATCAGTTGAGAGTTTCCACAGGGAGCAAACACTGCCTACAGGAGACTCAATACCAGAAAGAACTCTTTCAGAAATGCCAACTTAACCTCGTGCAGAGCAGCAAGACATCCCATCTGTTCTCCAGACACTTGCACCTTAAGGACAGAAGGGGTGAAAGAGAGCAGGTCACCAGGAGCAGAACATAGGGCAGTTAATAGTTTTCACCTTCTCTGGACCATGCTTAGTAGAGGCCAGAAACATTTTTTTTCATTCTCCATTTTCAAGAACTCTTTTCAGGTGTAGTAAAATTCACATTTCCCAAATCATGAAAGTTTGACCTCAGTTGTTATAATGTTACCTCCATAGGAAAGTCCAACTTGTTATAGGGAGTAACTTCACAGCCTTGCTCACTCAGAAGTATGGGAAAGGACCAGCATGAGTAACAGTTACTTCTGAGAGAAAATGAAGCCAATATATCTATTTTAGTTGAGAGCGAGGTCAGTGATAACGCAAGAAGTTTGTCTTGCTCCTGAACCTACCTTGACAACTAAGAAGCTCTTGGAGAACAAAGTAAATTCATTCTACAGATTTTTATAAAATATCCTTGCAGCCTCCTGAAACAATTCTGGCGAAAAATTCAGAAAGAAACAACACTTACCCGAACAGGATTATATATTTAGACTTCAAATTTTGTATCTAAGATAATGGCTTAAACTAACTAGCTCTAAATGTGAAGAATTTTCACACAAACAATCTGCCATAGCCAGTTTTTAAATACACATTTTTTTATCGTCAGTTCTCAAACCCATTTTACTCTGACTTAGGAAGCGTATGATTTCGCTTTCGAAATTTGGTTGTTATCTATATTTTTCCTAGTTCTCTACCACATTTCATTCTGCCTGCTGGGCTATACTAACCTTCCTTCTGTACAAGAAGGTTTTGTGCCTGTTTTGATAGACAGCATGAAAATGCACAGTTGTTGAAGTGGTTTTTGATCACAGTCTACTATAACAGTACAATTACAGTAAAATTACAGTACTGAAAATCATTTTGCTGGATGTAAAATAGCAAATATTTCAAAGGGCAAACAAACATCTATTAAAGCAGCAGTAAAGGAGGAAGCCTGCAGATTGGCCTCCACCTAGAGTTTCTACCACACATGACGTTACAGAAGTCAAAATATCACAAATTGCTTAATCCTGCATTGCTACCTTGAATAAAACTGGATTCATTCTCTTGAATTACTTCAGATACAGAGTGCTGAAGCCAGTCCAATAAACTGTACAGATCAGATAGACAAATGCAAAAGAATGGCTGTCTATAATCAGCCTTCTTATACTTAATATGGTATATACCAGACTTCACAAATTAAAAATCCCTGTTGTTTTGTTTTGCATTTACAAATCTGTAGGTTGAAAATAAAAATAGAACCATTTATATAACTGAAACACTGAGGCTGAAATGAAGGGAGAGCTATTCTCGTAAAGGAGCTCTCTCGCTTTTCTTATTTGTGTATTGCGTGTTTAAAAAAAGGCAGCAAGAGATAATAAAAGGGCACTTAACTAAGCACAGAATTGAAGTCACTGTCAGGTTGACAAGGAGTGATGAACCAGAAAACAGGGATGAAAGGTTGGGTGGCTGCTGTGCTTCATGCAGGAAGATAAGGACGTTGCCTCCCATCTCCCAGCTCGTGTCTCTGGGTACAGGCCCAGTAAAAGGATCTGCAGCACTCAAACGAGCATGCCAAGAGCTACCACTTGCTGCTGACTTATCTAAAGAAAGTGGGAGGAGAAAGTTGTATGGGCACAGCAGGGTGTAAAACCAGCACAGTTAGCAGCACTTTTGCCTTGCCAAAAAAATTCAGGAAGATCGACGTTCCTCCAAATTGGGAATTTGCTTCCTGCAAATAGCCTTTTGGAAGAGAAGTGAGCAACGATTCCCCTTCTCTCTTCCACCAGAAAATAAACTCCCTAGACAGCAAATGAAATTCTGCCTTATAAAAGTCCTTTCATTTTCTCTCTTGCCATTCACGCAAGTTGTTACCAGAGGTGTTTATTCCCTGACGCCGGATGCAATGTGGTTTTGCACAGTACTACGCTAGGTAGATTTTTCATGTTTATGGCTGGGGAGAGTAATTTAACGATCCTTTTAAAAAGAACAAGTCAGTTTTTTGGTCTCCTACACTGCCTGCAGTTTGATTTCCGTGCTATTCCAAAAATCTGGAGCCAGGAAATAAGCTGTCCGAAGCATTACTCTGTAGGGAAACTCGCTTGGGTGTTTGTTGTTTCTCCCTCAGTTTTTGCAGTCACGTCAATGCAAGTTATAGTTTAACCTGAAATGAACAACTTTGCAACTCAGCAGGCAATGGTAAACTCTATTATTATAGAGAATACTATGCAATTCTCCAGCTCTTCAAGCCACCTGAGGTTACAGCTGTGTTGCGGGCAGTAACTTCACACTGTGGGAGGCAAGTCATTTTGGCCTGGTTATTCCACACCTTCAGCTATTGAGAAACATCTCCTTGCATGGCCAAGAACACGCTACTCAGTGACATGGTGCTCAGGAGGCACCATGAGGTCTCACGTTGGGACAGGAACCTTTAGATTGTGGACACTGGCTTAGCAGGCATTAGAAGAACCCTGTTTTCTGCCAACTCTTCTCAGAAAGAGTCTCTTAAAGAAGGTCATAGCCGTTCGCTACTACAGGGGTAACAGAGAATGCCTGAAGGACAGTCTTGAATGAACTAAAAGGGGGAACAGAAGTGGGGAAAGAGCAGAAGAAACCATTAGGGTTGAGCAAAAACTTCGGCTAGACAGGATTTACTACAGAGGCTCAAGGCTCATTGAACAGTTGCAGTGTGGGAGAGTTTCTGCAGGACATGGGCCATGGAACAATACTAGAGCTGTATAAGCAGAATGTGGGGTCATCCAAAGATAACCTGACAAACAACCATGAGGAGATAATGCTTAAGTAAATGTTGAGTGGAGACAGAAGACGGAATGGAGACCACAAGAGCGAGACAACTGGCGCCACAAGAGCAGCTGCAGCCGAGCACGAGAGCAGAGTGTAATCACCGGAGGAGGACCAGTCAATCGTTAACTACTGTGCATATACTGCTTATGCTAACCAATCAGAAGCATATATGCTAACGCGGGTACCAATAAAAGGCAATGTATAGCGATTGAATAAACGGGACATGCATGGTAACTCTATGAGTATGGGTGCATGATTCCGGCTCACCGCAACATCTGGCGCCCGAACAGGGACCTTCTGACTCGCCCTAGAGACGCATGCGGCGTTGCACGGCGGAGCCCCTCGTCCTTTCCATACGGTGAGGCTGGGCTGAATTTGCGAGTGAGGATTCGATTACGGGGAAGATCGGTCGATTGTTACAATGCCGTGGGAGGCAGATAAGATGCAGGCAGAAATTGCTGCAGCAGAACGGCTCTTGCTAGTTATCCTCTCTAAGAGAGGGGAAGCCGTATCTGAAAAGCTATTGCAGAAGCTGGTTTCCTGGGCCAGAGGCCAGGGACATTTTCCTACTCCCCCCACGTTGTTTGCGGTGGAGGAATGGCGCAAATTAGGCGATCGTATGTGGGAAGCCACCATAGGTGGGAGTAAAATAGCTAAGGAACTGGGCGCTACCTGGAGGGAGGTTGGGAATCATTTACGGCAGATGATAGTGGAAAAGAAGATGACCTTGGCAGCCACGGAAATGCTGGGGTCGGAAGATATGGGCGAAGGGACTCGTGTTTCTTCGAATGGTCCAGGCCCAATGCCGAAAGAGGTTACCTCAGAAATGAGAAAGACTGCCGCTGAGATTGCTAAGGAAGCCGAGTTTGAGGCGACCGAGCGAGATCAGAGGGGAAGAAATGGAATGGAGAAGGCATGTCAGCTTGCCAGGACTAGACGGGATAAACAGCCCAGTGGAGGGTCGTTTCTACCGTCGTACTAACTGTCGCCCGGCTTATATCCTCCGTTGCCTACCACAGATGATGAGGAACAGCGAGAAAAGGAAGAAATTCAAGAGCGTAATTTGTTAAGTCTTTTAAAATGTATAGAAAACTGTAATGTGTTAAGTGAAACGATTTGCAGTCCATCTGTGTGGGGCACGTCAGGGTTAGTTATCTGGGATAAAGTAATGCGAGGTCATTTAAATGCTGCCTCAATGATGTGTACCGATTCTCATGTAACATATTATTCTCCTGATGGAATGGAAGCGCAGTGCAGAGGAAGAGACAGGAGCCCAGAGCCAGAAGCAGGTGGGGTGGCTCTTTCATCGTCTCCTCTGCCTGTCTCCCACGACCATGAGAAAGCGATGCCTCTTCCTCCTCCCTGGCACAGGGAAGCGGTGGAAGCGGCAGCAAGCAAGGCTGCTCCCCCTCCTTTCCCCCATTCCTGCTCGGAGCAGAAGTTGCTCAGTTGTCTTACTCCAAGGTTAGCCCGCTGGCAGCAGCTGAGCGGTCCCAAGGCAGGGGGGTGCAGGACATTCGAGTTTACGGATACTTTGGAAACTGCAGAACTTGCGGCAGTGGTTCACTGTTTTTGTATGTTTTCACAAGCGATTAACGTTGTTTCTGATTCAGCATATGTTGCAGGACTGGTTAACCGACTAGAAGGAGCC
>JAUTDB010002583.1:5987-22205 GCA_032274285.1 Polihierax semitorquatus
AAATTGTGGATTGAAAAATTTTTCTGATGACAAGCTATATTAAAAAAAAAAAAACAAAACAAAAAACATACTAAAGCTTTTTTTTTTTTTTTACACAACACATGCATATTGTAGAAATGTGGGAAATGAAGCTAAGGAAATCGTTCCCATTTAGGAAATGCCAAGAGCTTTCAGCACTCCTCCTGTTTTGGATGAAGATAAGCCTGCCGCAGAGACCCAGGTCACTATCTGCCTCCTCCATTCCCTGCTGGCCTCCTTCCTTCGGCAGGTGGAGGGACATGCAGGTGACCCGGCAGCTTTCCCCAGCACAGCCCTGTACTCAGCTGTGTTACAAAGCACGGGAGCCACGCTCAGACCAAATCCACGCTACAGCACAGCTCAAAAGCCACCAGTTGGCCACTCCTGATGATGGGAATCTTCATTCTCCTGACTGTGGTGTAAAATGATATCGACTTTCATTACAAATAATAAACGTCAAACTAACGAACAAAGCTGGAAAACCCAACCCCTGAGCTTAGAAGACAAAGGACTCAAAGGAAGAGCCCAGAAATCAGTGTGAAATCCCATGAATTTCAGTCTGATTAGGAATAATCTTTTAAATGCTTAGCATAGAGTCAAGTCTTAGAACTAACCGAGCAGAAAAGACTCATACCATCCAATTCCATAGCTATTCATGAACAGTTAACCTGAAATACCATATGAACCACTCTGAGGTCCATAAATTAAGTTCCCCTGCTCCTGAAGTGCAGAGGTACTGTATTCTGCTACTTAGCAGTACGTTGAAGTTGATGTTCTACTTCCTGAGAAAACGTTACTAAAACATGCTAAAAATTAAAGAAAAAAAAAATCAAAAGGATTTCATAACTGCTATGTTTAAAGCAAGAAATTTGTTACCAGCTTTAAAAATCTCTCTCATTGGATCCTAATCCTGTATTTTATCAGGTCACTTAAACTTTGTGGAGCATGGAATTTCCCATCTATTTCTCTTTTATGCATTTATTTTTGGCTAGCTTGAGCTTAGTAGCCTCTTGCATGCCACACCACACGTGGTCTGTGCTGGCTTCCATTTCAAGATATAACTTAGTATGTGAAATTTCTCTTTAGAATCTGAGCACTCCCAAACTTCAGGCAACATTTCTCATCTTTTCATTCTTTTTCAAATCTGAGTCTCAGTAGCTATTCCTCTGAGTCACGACAACATTGTAAGCAAATTTTTTTGACATTTAAAAAAAAATATAATTCTTTTTTTGCCCTGAAATGAAAACCTTAGGAAATGAAATAGATAACCATTTAAGAGGATAGATGAGTTTTTAGATAGATCTGTGAAAACCCTGAGATAAATATGCAAAATTCCCACTTCAGAATTATAACTTTACTACCCAATTCACACGTTGCTTGTAAGAGAAGAGTTCACCTTTGGTCCAGTAAGCTAACAATGTGTAGCAGAACCAGTTTAGAAGTCGAATATTTACACATTCGAGTGGTCTAGTTACTTTAATCATGATGCTAATTCTTGCAATAGCTATGGTCACCTGGGTTCTATAATTAATATTAAAAAGCCAATGCTCGAATGAAGAGGTCTTAGTATATTTAATACACATGTAGGCTCATCTGAAGCCAAAAGTGTTAGGAATAAAATTGAGGAAATTTGAGAAGGTGGCCAAATTAATGTTTAAGAATGCATTAAAAGAGCTTCCCCAATGTTCTGAAGACAGAAACTGTGAAGTTCCTTAACTGTATAATCTAGTCAATGTACAGCTCAGACAACGAGCACTTTAATACATAATCCAAGAAACAGCTACATGGCGTGGTTCGCATCTCCTGTGTTGTTGGAGCTCTGCTTTTGCAAAAGTCAGTCTGTTTGAAGAATGCAGTATTGTATGCTGTCTTAAATGACCAGTTATCCAGGGACAGGGAGAACAGAAATCAAAGATTTACAACAGGCTATGAAAAACCGATGCTGAACTGACAACACTTTTCATGAAAGGAAGTGGCTTCCAAGTCCAGTAAACGAGACGGTACGTTAACCCTGATGCACAGGCTTCCTCACAATACGCCTTTAGCATTAGTTAAAAAAAAAGGTATCTGAGGAATGCATTAATTTCCCACAACTAACTGAAGCAAATAAAAATAAACATTCATACAATCAAATACTGTACTTTGAGAGGAAAAGTTTATATTAAGGCAGAATCAAATTTTATAGAAACTGCCTGGCTCATGTCCACAACAGACATCTTTGTTGTAGGATGCCAAATGCGGATGGGGAGTACATGACTATACTGCCCTACCAGCTGAACAGGGACTAAACCATGATGTCTTAGAGACTTATTTATTTTTTAATAACTTCCTTCTTGCTTTGAGTGATGGTGTTTGGGATTTCTGCTTCTTTTCTGGCCCTGCACTTTTCAACACACCTGTGTGCAAGAGGCGGTCATGGCTACTTCTTCCTTCTCTCTTCAGCCAAGTCCTGGCCTGGGGTACCTACGTATCCCAGATGAAGGATTAATAGAGCACATAATGCTTCTTTAGGTGATTATAGTAAGCTCCCTTTCCACCATTTCACACTCATAATAATACAAATTTTTGTAACAATAGCTTACACTGATGTTTTGGGTACAGTTTTAAGAAACAGTAACCCAACGATGCTAGTTTGGTCGCATAGCCCCGAAATCACTCAGACTCTAAGTGACAGCTGGATGGCTGTGTGAGAGACAAAATAGCAGCTATAGCTTGCTTAGGCCTGGGTGACTGCATTAACTCTAACACCCTTTCTTAAAATGTACAGTCGTATCTGGGATGAGATTTGTTCCCATCCTGATAGCTAGCGTGGAAGTTTAAGCAAGGAAGTAAGAAGCCTGAATTCTGCTGCCAGTTACACTCTGTAAATGTGCCGGTCATTCAAGATGTACAGAAGTTGGATTTGAAGATGGTTTTATCACTTGCAGCTTTCCCCAAACTACTTCAACTTTTTAGAGAACAGATGCTCAGCCCTGCTGATATATGGCTGAAACGTATGGCTGTGGATCTTCAAGTTAGGAAAGATATAAATAAAATATGCATGACTTGAAATAATATCATACACCGCTATACATATAGCTGCCTTAGAAAAAGGCAAAATTAGGATGGCTATATATTTATTTAGAAAAAGATAATATTGCGATATTGTTGTGCCACAGAGAGAGAAAGGAGATAACTTAGTACTGGGTGGAATTCCAGACTAACACCTTGTCTGCCTGCAGCTGCCTGATCCTAAAAAGACCTCAAAAGATATAAAATCTTGGGTAGCGGTACACATTTCTTAAGAACTGTCAGCAGGGAACATGCCAAAAATCCCAGCTGTCCTATAAAAGTATTTGTGAATTGCTTCATCAAAATAGTAATTTAGTCCATAGACTAGAAATGAAAAATTATCTTTTTAGATCCAAATGTATACTAAGAAATAAAGTAAAAACTATGATTTTTGCTATTTTTTTTTACTAAGGTAGGTGTTAATGCAAACAGTGTTTTAGACATAGTTGAATAATGTACTCAGATGTCATGGTCAATTCAAATCCTTTTCAGCAGAAGTAGCTTTGCAGCTGGCTATAGCATCTGTTCTTGAAACTAAGAGAAGACTGCAACTTTCCTTCATCATCTTAGAACATAACATAAAAAAACCCTATGACACTAAAGTTTTTCATATCATAGGATCATATTATGTGGGTTTTTTTTCCTTTAACAGGAATCAATCAAAATACCTGCCAAGAAATCAGCACAACTATTTTCCATAGCAAAGAGGTAACATAGACCTTTCCTTGAGAGAATGGGTAATGACCTCAATGCATTTTCAGCACTAGGAAAAAATAGCACTGCACTACTTTCTATTTTTGTAGCTAGACATAATTATAACATACAGTAGATTAATTATTTTGGACCATAAAGATCTTGGAAAGCTGACTGCTTTTTATTTTGTCCTTGCATGTCTGAGTTTGATTTGATTTGGAGGAAAGGAGAAAGAGAAGGTCTTTGCTTCAATTTCCAGCGTGACCAAGGTGGGAAATAAGGAGCATACTGTTCCTGGAAAACAAGGTCAACGTAGCTGCACCAGCAGTTCCAGGCAATCGGAGGACATTTGAATATTGGTCGCAGTTAGGCAGAAATTCTTGCTTGCCCTAAAATGAGAGGCTGGGCCACATTTATCTACTGCTTTTGTTTCTGTGTTCTACCAATATAAACTCAGACCAATAGTATCTTAAATATATTACAGCACACGTATAATTAGTGCTTAGAAAGAATATTTATTACTCTGGAGATACGACAGCTGTCTCACATCTCTCATGTGCAAATAAGGGTCAAAAGGTTCATATACTTCTTCCATTGTAGGAAAGAATGTATACGTCTTCTCATAGTCACAAAGAGAGAGATTAGGAATTTGTAATGTTTACAATCTGAGTTATTATGAAAAGTAATGAAATATAAAGATATACTAATATAATTAAGTACAACTTAAAATGATAAGGGTTAATATACATAATTTAATAAAACAATACAGAAAAAGTATAATAACAAAAAGTAAATCAACATTTTTTGAGGGGGAGGAAGGAATCCTAGATCAGAAACTCTTGAAGGCTAACTCACTGAAACAGTTTAAGAATAATCTATCCTTCCATTTTTCATTGCCTTCGAATGTGGGTCAGTGTTAAACTGGGTCAGAATATAACTCTCCATTTCCCACTGCCTGTTCTGGTTTGCGATCTCAAAAACCCTTAAATGAAGCCTCACGAGTATGTTCTGCAGACACTTTCCATGACTTCAAGAGCCTCTCTCTTACCTATCCATAGTGGATATTTAGGTGACTTTATTGACTACAGCATATTTGACTTATTTTTGAAGTCCAATCAAGAAATCAGAGTCTCCCAGAAAAAATGTCACAAGCCTCTAAAAAACACCTAACACATACCGTATTATACTGCATTTACAAGTGTACTAGCAAATTTCTCCGGCCAGGGTACATTTTACATATGTATAAGCCAATTTTACAATTAAATTTGATGAGTTATGTCCCTGCAGCACATGCGATGCTCAAATTGAACATGTTGCCCAAGACTCCAGATTGCATCCAGATTTGTAGCCGTATATCCTTTTTTGATTATGAATTCAATGAATCTCACATCAACGTTACTTCAGTAATAGCCAACACTGACAGAACGTGTCACTTCACAGAGAAAACCCAGTTTCTATGGGATGAAAAAAAGTTTTGAAACCCAGAATTTCCCACAAAGTAAGAATTCTATTTTGATCGCAAGGGCATAAAGCAAATACAAAGATTTTAAAATTTTGTTGCTCTGTTATGGGTCGATGATATGCTGGTTCCTCAAGATAAGAAAAGCAGCTCTGAGGTCAGCACATTCCTTAGTAAAGAACCAGCAAAACTCTTTCAGTGGGTTTCCTTGCCTTACTTCTCATGACCTCCAAAACCATATCAGCACTTAGAGAACCTACTTAATTTAAACAGCTCCATGGAGCAAGGTGCTAAGGTTCACAGGGTTCTCTCCAACACACCCAAAGCATTATTCTTTCAAATGGTCATTCAAAAGGAGCCAATAAAAGCTAAAAAGTGTTTGGGTGACAGACACCAAAGACACATACATTTTATCTGCACAAGCTTCTACCATGAGAGTGCTCACATGAGGTTCTCTGCTCCGTTGTAAGTGCTGCATTTAAATAAAAACCAAAACAAATCACAAAGTTCTTATAACACAATTCACAGAAGAAGCTGAGATTGATGACCCTTAATCTGGTTGTCTTCAGCATGGAATAGGGATGCTAACAATGGTAACAGGGCAGAAATCCCCCTGATCAGGTCCTTAAGCAATGTACACAGGTGAAGCTGGAGATTTTATCCTGCAAGTAACAGATTTTCAAAAAAATGACCCAAACCACTGACTTGAAAACCTGGTTTACTAAGCTTTTTTAATGACTATTAGGATGATTCTGTTTTTAAAGGGTCATTATTTTGGACTCTTTTTTGCACGGGAGTATATAAGCATCTGGTCCCATTAAAAAATGGAAATAATTTGAGCTGTATTTTCATTTGCTTTTCTGATTATTAATATACAATCACTTTTCAGACCTCTTTATAACTTAGTAATATCTGTCAAACTTCTTACTTCAGATCAAAATCAAACCCCAACAGCTTCAAAAGGTACTATAAAATAGAGATATGTCCCGGATAAACTTACAAGCCATCTCTTCTCTGACCCAGCTTCGTTGTTTGGATCTTATTTTAAGGTTATATGAGAGAGAGGGCACAATTCTCCTCTCTTCTGTAAAGAGCTGGTTTGCTTTACTACTGGACCATGCTCAAATATATACGTGAAGAAGACATTAATGTATGGAGAATGCTATCTAAACCCAATTCTTCTCACCTTTTTTCTTCCCTATGAAAACCGCAGCCATCAAGGTGCTCATGCAAGTTTCTTAAGCTCCACTATTAAGCGTTATATTTGAATAAATAAATGCATCAATAGTACAGCATTCTTAAAGTGAGATTAAAAAGTCCTATATTTAATACTACTTATGAGCAGTATCTAGCAGTATCCTGCTGCACTCCTGGCACAAGATACCTGTCAGCCTGTTCAAAGTGAAGGATCAGCTTTTCGTAAAACTTTGGAATGACATTGGTATGCACCTTATCACGCAGAGAGTGAAGAAAGTAATCTTTTCTGAAGAGTATGACATCCTTGTTATAGAGGAAGGGAGGCAAGAGGGAGAGAACGCGTGTGCATACTTTAATGAGTCAGCACAGCAAATACACAGAAATAGGTTATTGGAGTATTTAACCTTCTGTGTACTAAGGGCCACCGTGCTTTATTTGCAGTGATAATACTGCAAGGATTCCTGGGTATAGCTTGCATCTGAAGCAAAAGTGATTTCTCTACTATTCATTCATGTCAAAAAACCCCACTTTGTTAAAAAAATTAAGTTGGGAATAATTTATGACAGTAAGGAATTGCTGATTATTAAGAATAATTTCTATCTGTTCTCCCTGGTTTGCAGTTTTGTACATTTCCCTATATATATATACTTTATCAGACAGAACTGAGGTACCGATAGCGACAGAAGAGTTTCTGCTGATGATGCATGGCTTGTTATCCAAAATATCGTCTGAACTTATATTGTGATGAAGGTGGTGGCTCAGGATCTGAGCCTTCTGATCTTTTATCTGCTGCGGTAGATAAAGTCATAGGCATTCCATATTGAATATATCGATCAGGGGAACTTTCCTTCTTTAAGTGAAAGACGTTACCAATATTTTAGAAGACTGCCAGAAGGACAAAGTTCTTTCTTAATGAGTTAGTGAATACCTTAAACAGGTATTTCGGAACATCAAGATCTATATATGGATGATTATTTACGTAAAGTGGGGAATTATCACCATGATTTAGAGTAAGTATGGTAGTATGAGTGGTAAACTTTTTTAAAGCCTTCCTTACCAGCCTGTCCCCCTACCCTGTGGTAGTACTATCGCTAATGAAGAAATGACTTTAAGTACCTTAATGGACTTGATTATTCATTAAAAAAAATTATAGCAAATTTACTGAAATCATGTTACATTTTTAAAGATAGTGATATATACTGGAGCAATATGTTGACGCCTGTTTTATTTACAATATATGAAAACAAAAGTAGTGCTAGTTGAACATATTCCATAAAAAGACACTTTTGAAATTTTAGTTTAAATTTGCCTCTTGCAAACTTCTTAAGAACAACTAAGAAAAATTAGTTGAAACTGTGGTAAGGTCTCAGTGCATTCCGACATCCAGTAGCTCTTAACAAAATTAACAAACAAAACAAGAACTCTCACTCTCAGGTGAAGAAACATTTTAAATAGCTTTTGCCCTTCATTTACAAACTTTACTCGGTAATTAGAAGAAAAAAAAAATAGTACTGAGCAACTGAGCATGCTGCCTGCTGAACAGCTTTTAATTCTTCCATGTAAGCAACAGGATGCAAACATTTGAAAAACTACTTAATTTTAGGGACAAAGACAGCAAGTGCAAAGGGTCCATGTAAATCTACCAGTGCAAAGTTTAGCAAAATGAGAACAGCATGCAAGTTTACATACAGTGAAGAGTTTCACTGGCAGCAGGACACTTTGTAGATGGGTTTGAACACTAATTTTAAAAGGAAGACATTATTCTCCACTGCATTTGTCTACATTTTTGCAAGGGAGAAGAAAAAGTCTTCCTATTCCCCTTCCCATTTAATTCTATTTCTCCTAAGACATCCCTTTTCTGGCCTTTTCAATGGCTCTTTGTTCCAAGATTACTTGAAATGGGAGGCAAGAGCAAAAGGAAAGCCCGTTTCATTAGCACGATGCCATCTTTCCCCACGCAGACGCATGCAGGAAGAGGCGCTCGCATCTTCCAGCACCCGTGCTCAGTTGGCTGTCATTTGTGACGAATGTGCCAGTCTCTCTCCTAGATGCTCTGAGCAAGTATTACAGCACTCTGGGGGAACATTCGATATGAATGGGGCAAAAGAACGTGCAGAACAATTTCCAGCGCTTTCCTCAGGAAAGCATTTTATTTTATCTGTTTTCATTTGAAAACAGCAAGAGATCCTTCAGAAAAATATTCCTGTTGCATGAATTTCATTAGCATAGCTAGGCAACTCCGACTGGGTACCAAATGGTATGACTTACATTCATGTATATATTTTCTGCCATATGTCAGGGACTTGGCTGTATCTCGAGAATATTATAGTTCTGGCTGATTCAGCACAGTGAAAAATCCTCAGCCAAACATGCAGAAATACGTGCTTAAGGCAGGGAGCAAGGTTTTCCATGTCAGTCATTTTTACTTGTAAAGGTAAAGAAAATCACTGGCTTATGAATGTCAGAATCAACTGATGCTCCCAATATGACTTCTTACTTATACAGGATAATAAAAATATGTCACACCACAAACAACTGTGGCTTCATTTGCAGACCTAAAACCAATTTTGTAACTATTTTTATACATCTAAGATTTAAATTCATTTTGCTAACAAAATAGGTTTTGGTTTTTTTTTAAATTGACAGGATTTATCTGTCTACAGCATATTGTCTGTAATGTTTTCCCATGATGAAAATATTTCCACAGGCTATAAGTACCCAAGATCTTTCTTTTTATAGTTCAGAGAAAGCGTAGAATTGCAAAACATATCCTAAATAGACGTAAAATTGAGCAATGGCGTGGAACATAAAATATAAAAATCTTTAGACTGTCTTCTATACTCGGCATTTTGTAAGTTAACATGTTTAGTACTTCAGCTATGACAGCATTATAGGAGATATTTCTTAAAAAATAAAGATACAAAAGATGAATCATAAGTCTTTATAAAATGATATCATATTAAAAGTGAGATTTAAGAACAATCTAAAGAAGCAGCTTTGGGTTCAGTATCTAACATTACCAGAAAAGTGAAATTCCCATGAAGCAGCGCTCTGTCACCATGGCAACCTTGCAAGGTAGCACAAAAGGGTTCATCTTTATGCAACACAGTTTTATAAAATCTATCATCCTAAATGTGACAGCATGTACTATCTTTTGGGTCTGCTGTGACACCACAATGCATAGGAGTTATTAAATATAATCAATGCCTCATTTATTACCAGTCAAAGAAGTTACCTTTTAAATGCAAATGTTTAAAATTAAAATGAAGGGTTTAATCAGTAAAGCTCCTCAACCTTAAATTACCACAGGGAGAGTAACAATATCAGCTTTGTCGACACTGTGTTTTAAACATAATTTTAAAATATTAATCCTAAAATCTATGCTTATTTTTGACAACTGTGACATGACCTTTAGAAGTAGAGCTAATAAAAGCAGTATGACCGTGGTCTTTTGAAATAAACTCCTATAATCTCCAAGCATAAAAGCTATACTAATAAGTGATTACAAAGGAGATTATGGTGCAACCTAGAGACTATATCTTTAACAATTCTCAGTACATCCTTCTTTACCATATAAATATAATTCATTAAACTTCAAACATGCCTGAGAGCAAGGTTACCAGGCAAAACTGCATCAGGTGCTCCAGGTTAATTTGATTCAAGTTATTCTCTGCAGAATGTCTAATTGTGAATGGCTCTGCCTATTGATCTCTTGCTTGGATCAATAACTTTTTTCCATCTCTGTGAATTGCACAGGGAGAAGAGTGAGGAAAAAAAAAAGAATTATAACAGATTTCTTGCACAGAGGCTGGTCTCTCCCTTTCTTCCTTTCCCCCACATGTCATTTCTTATTTTGAAAAATCAAACAAAAAGAAAATCTCCAAGGGAATTAAATGAAAGTATCCAAACTGTAATGAATCATAAACTTTCAAATAATGTGTTGAGGTCTTGTTTTTCCTAATGCTTTTTTTTTTTCATACTACTCGCATAAAACTAGAGAAAGGTATTTTAAATGACCTTTAGGATGTCAGAACACGCACAATACTGGCTTAGTGAATGTAAAGAAAACCCACAAGTAACCTTCTTCTCATGAAATTGCACCATAAAAAGAACATTTTTCTTTTTTTCCCGTATTAGGGTATGAGCTTACGGACTCAGTAGTAGAAATACAACCCCTGACGCAGCTTGGTTTCACAGGTTTGGTTTGTAGGTGAGTGTGACTAACAGGGATGTCTCCTAAGCAAATGTCTTTGTATGTCAGCGCTACAATTCACGTTCTTCAGAAATAACCTGTTCTAACAGAACTACGGTTTTGAGAATAATTAGAGTAGGGAAGGCACAGATGTACTTTTAAAAGAAATATAGCACACAGTGTTAATAAGGACAGAAAGGAAAATCAGGATTATCCGAGGAACCATCTTCTCATCTAAGCACTTTTAAAATTCCAAATTACTTCATCAGGGAGGAAAAAAAAAATGATGAGAGAAATGCTACGCCGTGTCATAAGCACGAGACGGTACTTCTCTAGCTTTGCTACACCCTTTCACGGCACTTTGATGACAGAAAAGGGACTATTAAGACAGTTTAGCTGGCTTTCTGGGACTTTCCCCAGCAGGACAGAAAGGTTTCATTGCATAAATTTGGCAAATAGGCTCTCTGGCACTATTTCACATTGTGCTGCCTGGGGAAGGGTCGCCCTCCAGAAGCGTTGTTTCCTACTAATCCCTCGGTGCGGTAATGGGACATATCCAAAGTTACATGATTTTTCATGAGTATCTCTGAGGTGGCTCTAAATTCAGTGGGGGCCTAGTAGAATTTATGAAACAGTATAAGGCTTCATAAAATACACCCTGTTGGCTCTTTTTGCCCTTTTCTTGCCCTCCAATTGCTCACAGGAACGTCGAGTTTTATAAATGTGTGGTTAAGATCTCATTCTTCAAAGTGATTATGAGCAATGAAAAAAACGGCAACACAATGTAGAGAGGAACCGTATAAAAAGTCTGTAAATCACATCCGCAGCCTTCCAGCATTTCAAAGATAATACTTTGAAAGCCTTATTACTGCTGACCTGACGTGCATAATGCCGCTATGAAGATTTCATGTTGAAGCAGCTGTAAATTGGACAGCCAAGACCCACCCGTGTTAGTCAGAGCTGCTGCTTCTGCCCCATAACAAATCTGAATGAGGAGGATGTAAAAGTCAAATTTAGCAATTTGATTTTGGATTGCAAGGCCTAAAACACATTTTGTTATGCCTACACCTGAAGATCAAACTACTCAGATATCTAACTAACATTTTTTTTTCTTCTAAGAACCATATCTCTTTAAAAACAAAGATACAAGTAATTCAGATGAAGAGTAATAGTTAAAGCTCCATAGTTTACAGCAACCCAAACTGTAATGATGTTGCAAACCTGCTCAGCACTTCTGTGCTTTTCCTCGCATCATACAATGAAGCCACACTTGCTTGACTATAACTTTTTTTCAGGAACAGCATGATGAATAGCCAGAATCATTTGACAGGTGATTCTGAGCAATTTTATCTTACAACAACATATTCCCAGCTCTGAAAGCCATTTCACCTCAGCATCACCTGTATTAAAGCTGTATTTTAAATAATACATTATTGTATTTTCATCTGTGTTCCAATACGAATACAGTAAATGATTGATCATACTTGCTGAACTTGATAACTATACAATATCATCTAATTTATTCTCTACCAAAAATTTATGACCTACTCTGGTTTTGTCTCTAGGGTTGTTTGTGCAAGCTTTTGCAAATATTGTGACTGTTAAATGGCAATTTTCTTCCTATATATTTCACATATGAAAAAAATAAAGAGGAAATGCATAATTGAAAGTTCTATAAGATCTATGTCTTTAAATCTTGAAAACTAATAAGGCTGAACTGCCAGCCTCATTTTAATCAGTAAGGGGTTTACTGGACTTCAGCAAGGCTGGAATATTGCCCTTGCAGTTAACTAATGAACAAGATCACAGCCAGATTATTGATTCAAAGTAGAATTAAGACTACTCCATAAAACTTGGAGAAAAAACATCAGTATATTTAATGTTTGGAGGTATTTGAGTAATCTGATTTAAAATTGATTAATTCAACATAAAGCCTCAAAAAGGAATTCATATAAACACAAGATTAGTGACTGAGCTTTATATATTCAAACTAGTGCTCCATCACATAGATGGCAATACATCAATTTATTATAAACATTTAAAACCCCTATAGTTTTCTAGATTATCTCATAACTTAAAGTGTATTTTAATGGCATAACCTGCCATAGCCCAAAGTCTTAAAGTCTTACATCAAAGCCCAAAGTTAAAAACAATCCTTCATCAGCTATTGACTATTTCAAGGCATATATTGATGCATATTTTCATTTCTTAAAGGTGGAGAAGAGAGAATGCACTGTACAAGAGAGAAAGGTCATAGCAAAACAATAGTGCAAGTAAAGAAGAAATGGTAATATTAAATCAATAGTAATATTAGCTACATTGATGACCATTTTATTTTCATTACCATCACTCTGAATGCAAAACAAATTTCTACCATATCAGCCTGCCAGTAGTATCTGTGGGCTGGACGAAGGAGAGCAGGGGAGCTTTTTTCCATTTTCCTATGGGCAGTTCAATGATACAAGCAGCACTCACAATTTACCTCATAAGCAAATCGGTAGCCGACATAATACCTGGTTTCATGGCAGGTTGGCTTTTAAACAGTTATATGCAATACCTTTACAATAAATGATGCCACAGTCCTTCCACGCCTCCTCTCTTACAAATTTAGAGCAATTAGTTGTTATTCCTAAGAGATGGATTATGAAATTTTTTTCCCCACTGTAAAGGTACTGGGTTTTGCATATCTGTGCCCCAGCAACAGCTCTGCCAAAACTTGAACTCTCCACAAGAGGTGTCAGTAGCACTCCTCAGCACCTCCTGGCTGTTGAGGACTTCTGCTTAGCAGCAAGGTGCCTTTTGAATGAAACCAGTGGCCTGCCCCTGAGATCCTCTTTCATTGCTTGACCACAATGGTTTTACCACTTGACATATCTTTGCCTACACTTCTACCCCTGCCTTCCTGGTCTTAGACTCGCCACTCTCAGCAACCGAAGAGAGAGGCAGTAGCTACAGGAAAATTCGGCTTCAGTTTTAATAAAGCGTTTCATACAAAACCTGCCAAATCCCATTCTGCATCATGTTTGCAGGTTGAAATCCTGCTCAAGGAAGTGGCCGTGTTTCCTGCACCTGAACATAAGACCGGGACGTAAGACATCCATTGTTTTGTTCCTTCATGCCAAAAAAACCCCACAGAACAGTAGAACCTCAACAGACGATTCAAGAGCAGTAAAATAATGAAAACAAGACTGTCTTTGGAATCTCTGTCCTTATTGCAATAGAGAAAAAACAGTGAAAAAATGATCACTTATTGACCATCAGCTCACAGCTATACATGCATTCTTTCTTTAACTAGTTGATAACAAACAATTTGATAATAAGAGGTGGGTTTACCATACAAAAAAGTAGTTATTAGCTGACATTTGATAATATAATTCATGTGCAAACCCTCAATGGATTTGTAAGGCATTTTCCCCAATCTAACCTTCTATATTAATAAGTGGTTTGTTAAGGAAAGTAATAAATCATCACAAATTGATCCATAATTCTTGAAACTCACCTTTTGCCATCTGCAGAAAACTATATTTGATAGCTAAAAGAGAACCTCAGACTTTTCTTTATAGCATGATATGCCAAACTAAATGCATTGCATAGCACCTCATTCAGCACACCTCAATTTTCACACATTTATTGACTTTTATACTGAACTTCTGAGTACTGGATGGGAAGCAATTTTACGCCCCACATATTCTAGGCTGATCAAAACCTTAAATCTTCTCTGAGTGTGTCACAGTCAGTAGCAATAAAAGATTTGTGTATGGCAGATTATAGCGTTCCTCTGGTGATTCTGCTGTCTGTGCTGGATCAACCCCTTGCATGGCAGTGACTCTGCTCCCTGTGCCCAAGCAAGGCTCCACGCCACAGCCCAGCGCTAGTCCCAGCTTTGGCGTTAGCTGCGACGACGTAAAGCTTTCACATGTTGCTCTAATCTTCATCTGTTTAGGCTTTCTTTCCAGAATCTCAATAGGCAGGGAGAGAGATATCAAAGGCCTAATAAAGAACTTGTCCGGTATTAATATACTAATTGAATCGTAATATATCCAACATTTTAAGGAGTTACTAAAATCAGCTTAATAGTCCATAACTTATTAAAATTATAGACAGGTTTTTTTAAAAGCGACTTTGAAATAAAATGTTCTAACAGATTTTAAATCAGTAAGAACCAAAAAAAGAGAAAAAGCTAGAAGCTGCCAAAACGCACACAGGGCTGTGGCCATGGATGTGCCTTCTCAGCATTGCCATGTTCAATGCCAAAACTGAGATATTTGCAAATTCACAGCATAGACTGTGACAACCACGGTTTAGACTTCACAACCTTTGCTTATCCACTGCTTCACAGTTACAGGAGTTCCCGGTACTGAAATTCCAGCAGTACCCAAAGGCACTTATTATTTTTCTATGTATTGTAGAGCAACCCTGCAGACTAAGCCAAGGGTTGTGAATTCTGGTGGGCTAGATTTCTCTAGCAGTTTGGTTAGATCTCTGTTAGCATTGCAATGCTTAGGTCCCCTTTGCAGAGCTAGCCTTCAACACGAAAGGATTTCTTTTTTTGTAGAATTAATGGTGAGAAAGATTGACTGCCTCTGGATGTATAATTCAATTTGAAGAATCTGAAAAATGTTACTGAAAATCATCCCTATTTGCCAAAAGGCTGACAAGCTATTTGCACAAAACCACAGAAAGAATTCTGGGAGATGTCAATAATGAATAGGATAAATGTTCTCCGGCTTGATAAGTAAAAGGAGTTTGCTGATAAATTTTAAAGACATTCAACATGCTTCATTGTGCTTTAGAGTCACTTTATATAGACACTGCTCCTGGATCTATACAAAAAGAAGTAGTTCTGAAATAGTACTATTTCCGTTTCAGATTATTTGACATTTTAATGCACATAAGTAACGTTTGTGTGTATGTAATGTATGTATGCCATTTCCTCATAAAACTTTTAGACATAAAATCAGTGAGGATTTCTTTCTTTTTCCATGTTTAGATATAAAAAATTCAACATCTTTCTTTAGGGGGAATAGAAGTATTTGGGCATTATATTCAAACACATTATTTTATAATAACATATACTCTACCTATTCCCTTCTATTTAATACTAGAGTTGAAGCATTTATGATTCAAGGTCCTTTAAGCTTATAATAATGTGGGTTTGGAACAGGCATCTAGGAGTACCCAGATACCTAGTACCCCCTGTAAGAGCTAGGTACCATCATGCTTTTTAAAAAGCTATCCCTAAACGTTCATGTTTTGGAGAGCCAGAGGTTATTTCAGTTATTTGTCTTTATTTAAGGCTAAGTTACACAAAACCTTATGAAAATTTTGATGGAAACAGACAGAAGCTCTGTTTACAAGTCAGTAAACTTTTTTTTTTCGACTGTTTGAGCTTGCTTATTTTAGAGGCAAACATAATAAATTCTTTCACCTTTCTTATGCCTTCTTATGTTTATTTCTGGTTTTGCTACCACTATCGACTCCTGGATTACAGGACAGCACTCTGCTACCTTCTTCAACCCATGGACTTAGTCTGGTTAGGCAAATACCATAGACATCTGCTCAGTACCTGGAGGTCTCGGGTTTTGTCTTCATTAGCCACCTTCTCCTG
>JAUTDB010004688.1:2500-18714 GCA_032274285.1 Polihierax semitorquatus
CAAGCCATGCAAACACTTCCATTCGGGTATCCAACAAAATGAAGCGACAAGTACCTCCCACCAGCTCCGCCGTTGCGATTACCGAATGGGATATACTCGCCGCCACAAAATTAATGACCATCATTACCGTCTCGGAATAGATACAAGCACATTAAGCTCATCCAATCAACAACTGGATGAATCGGAGTGAAAGGGCCCAACCCGAAAGCTCCGGAGGTCATCTCCAGGAACTATCAAGAACAAGGCCAATCTTACATGTGAACTCTGCTACTGCGCACACATGGGTTGCAATTAAAGGAAAATTGCAAAGCCGTCCCAATGGCCCGAGGCCAATGATCTGGACTAAGTCAATTTTCTCTTGCAATCACCATGTCGCCGTTCGCAGAGAGATTTTTTCCGAGGCCTCCATCGTCCGTCCACATTGCTGCAACGGGGCCCTCCAAAAGATTCAGCGCCGCTCCCAATTTAAGAATTCCGAGAATGCAACTTCACTTTGTTCGCAAACACGTTGGTTGTCCCATCAAAGAAAAGTCAAAAACCCGAACGGCTATATGGGGGCTCCCTTTCAAGAGAGATCACTTTCAGAGTCACCGCGACGACACTTTGGAACGACAACCGCTGCCGAACCATTTTCCGAAATCGTGCCAACCGGGTAACAAAGACGTGAGCATTGGAGAGCCCTCGCATAGCAGATCGGGTGTGCTTCTTCCCCCTCTGGCAAAAACCGATGCTATTGAACAAATGTAAAATCCCAAACTCGCATCCGTCATTGGTTACAGAGAACTGCATCTATCGGAGGACCGTTGGGAAGTTTCCAAGCGAAATCTCCCCCATTCACTTGGTGACACACGATCCAGAGTGCTAGACGCGAGCTCGCCCTTGAAAGATCACTTTTTCCAAGACATCCCGATGACCCATTGGAACGACAACCGCTGTCGAACCATTCCCGGTGTTGAGCCGATCGAGCTGGCAGAGAGGCGACCTTAGGGAGCTCCCGCGTAGCAATCGGGATGTGCTATCATGCCCATCTCTCATGAAACCAATGCTGTTGTGGCCAAATTTAGAATCCAAATCTCGTATCCATCCTCAGTCGTCGACACCGGGTCTATATATTCAAAGGCCACGTAGAGGTTCCACAAACATCCCAAGTGCTAGACGCAAGCTCCGCCCTCATCATCGCTTTCCAAATCACCGCGAAGACACATTGGAACGACAACCGCTGTCGAACAACTCCCGAGTTTGTGCCAACGGAGTGAGAAAGGAAATCAACTTTGGGGGAGCCGCGCATAGCAAACGGGCTGTCAGCTAGCTCTCCTACACGCTCGCACAAACATCCCAAATGCTAGACGCAAGCTCCGCCCTTATCGTCGCTTTCCGAATCACCGCAAGGACACATTGGAACGACAACCGCTGTCGAACAACTACCGAATTTGTGCCAATGGAGTGAGAGAGGAAAGCAACTTGGGGGAGCCGCGCATAGCAAACGGGATGTGCTGTGCTTCACTCCGCACTCATAGACCCGATGCCGGCGATTTCATATGGAATCCGAGGCCCTGCATTCATCCTTTGCTCACACAAGCAATGGCTTTGTTCGATGGCCAAGGTCACACTCGTGATAAGCAACCCAACTGCTGGATGACGGCTCGCCCTTCAGATCGCTATCCAGGCAACCACAACGACACGTTGGAACGACAACCGCTGCCGAACCATTCCGTCAATTGTGCCAGTGAGGTTGCAAAGAGACGGTCATCGGGGGTACCCCGCATTGCAATCGGGATGCTTCACGGCCCTCCGATAGAAAAGGTGCTGGTGCCATTTATTCGAAATCCAAAAAAAAGTCTCTCTCGTGAACACACCAGCAAAGATTCTATTGGAGGGTCGCGCGGGAGAGCTTTCGTTAGGAAAGCTGTCCCATTAGCCGCGATAGGTACCGTAACAAATCTTTGCTATAGAGCGCCAAGCAGCCACCTAATGCTTTTAGACGAGGGCTCACCATTAGATCGACTTCTAAATCGCTGAACAGACGCGGTGATAAAAGGCAACCGCTGCCAAGTATCTTCCGAAATTGCGTCGGTCGAGTGATCGAAGAAGACGATCTAAGAGAGAGTCCGAGGGCCGTAGGCATTCGTTGGGAGATTCACGCCAATAGCAAATTTCTGTAGTAGGCACCAAAAGCAACCGCCGGAGGGCTAGACGGGGGCTCACGTTTAGATCAAGTTTTAAAATTCGCAAAACAGGCGCAATTATGGGATGACAACCGCTGCCAAACCTTTTCCGGAATTGCGCCAGCTCCGTGATGAGAAAAACATGATCTAAAGGAGAGTCGACATGCAGCACCCCGAAGGTGGCTTCATGCCCCTTTAATTGATTCAACATCAGCAGCATTCATCGTTCGAAAATCCGACACATATCCATCCCGCCTCGACACCAACGTTGAATCAATTAAAGGGGCATGGGAGAGGCTCGCGGCAATCACCTCTCCTATATAAGATATTAGTGCGAGGCTCACTATGCATTAGAAGCTTGCCAGCACACGGACAAGTGCCTTAAAAATCCAAATCGGTGAAGAAGGTGAACAAACATCCATCCACTACCCCATTTTTCACGAGGTCGGCAAACGGAGGGGGGAGCCAAAGAGTGGTCATTTTGTGAGGCCAAGGTAGAGAAATGATCAATTTTTTTGGGAGATCGGGCAAGAACAGCTCGGACAGGACAGCTGAGGTTTACTCAAGTGGAGCGAACACAAATGTCGGCCCGCCTTGATCGTCTGAGGAGTCCTAGCAGGAGGATGGCGTATTAGCTAGAATGGCTCGGCATTTGGAGTGGGTGTCCATGGCAGCTTGGTAGGGTTTGCGATATAGGGTTTAGTGTATTCCTTGGCAGCTTGCTGGGGATAGATACGGGTTGAAGCAACAAAAGACAATAGGCAAAAATGGCTCGGCGCTAGGGGGAGTTGCCTTGGCAGAGGTTTGAGGGGGACATTGCGGGGATTACAAGTTTTGGAAACAAGGCCGGTCTTACATGTGAACTCTGCTACTGCGCAAACATTGGCTGCAACTATGGAGAAATTGTTAGAGGCCATCACAATGGCCCGGGGCCAATGTGCTTTGACTGAGTAGCAATTTCTCTTGCAATCACCAAGCCGCCCTTCACAGAGAGATTTTCGCATCTCTGCATCGGAATCCCAACACCGGGCCGCCCCTTTTCATAAGATTCAGTGCTGATCGCAAATTTAGAATCCGAGATTGGCATTCAACTTGTTCACAAAAATAGGCTCTATCCGTAAGGGAGAGAAACAAAAACCCAGGGGCTAGACGAGGGCTCCCATTCAAAAGATCACTTTCGATGACACCGCGACGACACACTTTGGGTAGACAACCGCTGCCAAACCATTTCCGAAATCGTGCCGACCGAGTTACGAGGAAGCAAACATTGGAGAGCCCTCGCATAGCAACCGGGTGTGCTTCTTGCCCGTCTCGTAGAGACCGATGCTGTTGACCAAATTTAGAATCCCAAACTCGCATCCATCTTGGTTCACAGGGACTGGATCTAATCCGAGGACCGATCGGAAGCAGTTTCAATAGAGAAACTCTCCCCCCGATTCACTTGTGACACACAAACCGAGTGTTAAACGCGAGCTCGCCCTTGAAAGATCACTTTCCAAGACATCCCGATGACACATTGAAACGACAACCGCTGCCGAACCATTCCCAATGTTGTGCCGATCGAGCTGCAAATAGGTGAGACCTTGGGGAGCTCCCGCGTAGGCAGTCGGGATGTGCTTTCGTGCCCATCTTCTCATAAAACCGATGCTGTTGAACAAATTTAGAATGTGCAAGGCTCGTATCCACCTTAATCGTCGGCACCGGGTCTATATTCAAAGGCAACGGAGAGGTTCCGACAATAGAAGCTCCCCTACTCCCTCGAACAAACATCCCAGGTGCTAGACGCAAGCTCCGCCCTTAGCAGCGCTTTCCAGATCACCTCAATGACACACATTGGAACGACAACCGCAGTCGAACCACACTCCCGAAGTTGTGCCAATGGAGTGAGAAAGAAAAGCAACTTTAGGGAGCCGCGCATAGCAAACGGGCTGGCTGCTCCATTCTGCTCTTATAGATCCGATGTCGTCGATTTCATTTGGAATCCGGGACTGCATTTCATGCTTTGCTCACAGAAGCAAATGGCTCCGTTCGATGGCCACGGGGAGGCTTCCGATAACACAAGCTCCCTCATCACTCGTGATAAGCAAGCCCAACTGCTAGACGACGGCTCGCCCTTGCGGTCGCTTTCCATGCAACCACAAAGACACGTTGGAACGACAACAGCTGCCGAACCATTCCACAAACTGTGCCAGTGAAGTTGTGCATAGAGACGCCATTGGGGAGCCCTCGCATAGCAATCGGGATGGCTTCACGGCCCTCCAATAGAAACGGTGCTAATGCCAATACTACATTCGAAATCCGAGAAACGCGTCTTTCTTAAACACCAGCACCGATTCTATTGGAGGGTCGCCTGGGAGCTTTCGTTATCAAATCTCCCATTAGCAACGATAAGCACATAACAAATTTGCCAGAGCGCCAACCAGCCACCCTAATGCTAGACGAGGGCTCACCACTAGGATCAACTTCTAAATCGCTGAACAGACGCACTGTAGGATGGCACCGCTGCCAAGCCTCTTCCGAATTTGCGCCGGTCGAGTGATCGAAGAAGACGATCCAAGGGAGAGTCCACGGGTAGACATTCGTTGGAGGATGATTCACGCACGTAGCAAGTTTCTTTAGTGCCAAGCAGCGCCGGAATGCTAGACGAGGGCTCACCGTTTAGATCAAGTTTTGAAATCACAAAACAGACGCGGCATGGGGGATGACAACCGCTGCCAAACCTTTTCCGAAATTGCGTCAAGCTGAGTGATCAAAAAACATGATCTAAACGAGAGTCGAGGCATAACACTCCGCGTGGCTTCGTGCCCTTTTAATTAATTGATTCAGCATTGGCGTGCACGTCTTCGAATCTGACATATCCATCCGCCTAGGCACCCAACGCTGAATTAATAAAAAGGGCACGGGAGAGGCTCGCGGCAACCACCTCTCCTATATAAGATATTAGTGCAAGGTTCAGTCTGCATTATAAACTTGCGATCACGTGGACAACTGCCTTAAAAATCCAATCCGGTCAAAAATGTGACCCAATAGCCATCCACGACCCCGTTTTTTATGAGCTCGGCAATGGAGCCAAAGATTTGCCATCGGCTAGGAGATGTGATTTCGTGAGCAAAGGGAGTGAAATGATCAATTTCTGGAGATCGGGTAGAGAATGGCTCGGCATTTGGAGTGAAATGGTCCGATATTTTTGAGATCGGGCAGAACAGCTCGGCTCGGGTAGTAGATGAGCTCGGGCAGGGCGGCTCGGCATTACCATTTTCCTCGGCGCCTTTTCGAGGAGCGAACACAGCGTCCGCCTTGATCGTCTAGGAGTCCGAGTAGGAGAATGGCTCGGCACCTGGAGTGTCCGTGGCAGCTTGGTAGGAGTTTGCGATGTAGGTTGTTGATTACCATTGACAAAGGATGAGATCGGCTCGACATTAGAAGGTTTCCTTGGCGGCTTGATGGGGATGGGTTGAATAACAAAGACAAAAGACAAAAATGGCTCGGCATTGGGAGTTGCCTTGGGGAAGCAGAGGTTTGATAGAGGATGAGATCGGCTCGGCTTTAGGAGTTGCCCGTCCCGTAGAAACGGATGTTGTTGACCAAATTTAGAATATCACACACTCACATCCGTCTTGGTTGCACCCACTGGACCTTTTCGAGGACGGTTGGAGGATCCACGCCCATAGCAAATTTGCTATAATGCCAAGCAACGCCCGAGTGCTAGACAAGGGCTCCCGTTTAGATCGAGCTCTAGAATTGCGCCAATCGGGCGGGTTGGAAAACTTGATCTAAAAGAGAGCCGAGGAAAAGCACTCAGAGGTGGCTTCATGCCCCTTTAATTGATTCAACATCAGCGTATACCGTTTATAAATCCGTCATACCAATCCGCCTAGACACCAACGCTGAATCAACGAAAGGGGCATGGGAGAGGCTCGCGGCAATCACCTCTCCTACATAAGATATTAGTGCGAGACTCACTATGTATTAGAAGTTTGCGACCACAGGGACAAGTACCTCAACAATCCAAATCGGTGAAAAATGTGACCAAATAACCATCCACGACCCCGTTTTATGAGGTCGGCAACCGAGCCAAAGATTTTCATGGGTTGGAAGATGTGATTTCGTAGGCCAAGGGCATGAATCGATCGACGTATTGAGGTCTCCCAAGACGGCTCAGCCAGATCGGGTCGACCAGAGCCAGAGCCATAACCAGATCGGGATCGGGTCGGCCAGAATGGCTCGCCCAGAACGGATCGGCCAGAACGGGTCGCCCAGATCGGATCGGCCAGAACGGCTCGCCCAGAACGGGTCGGCCAGAATGGGTCGCCCAGATCGGATCGGCCAGAACGGGTCGCCCAGATCGGATCGGCCAGAACGGGTCGGCCATAATGGGTCGCCCAGATCGGATCGGCCAGAACGGCTCGCCCAGATCGGGTCGCCCATATCGGGTGGCCCAAATCGGCTCGGCTACCATTTCTCAAGCACACTACCTCTCCTATATAAGATATTAGTGCAAGGCTTGCTCTGCATTCGACATGTGCATTCAATGGACAAGTACCTTGAAAGTCCAATTCAGTGAAAAATGTGATGGAATAGCCATCCACGACCCCATTTTTTATGAGTTTGCCAACAGAGACAAAGATTGACATTGGTTAGTCAAGGGAGTAAATTGGTCATCATTTGGAGACCGAGTAGAATGGCTCGGCTACCATTTTATATCGGAGGCTACCCGATTTGAAAATTATGATTAGAATGGCTCGGCTTGAATTTTATATCGTAGGCTACCCAAATTGGAAATTATGGCTCGGTTAGAATGGCTCAGCTTCCATTTTATATCGAAGGCTACCCGATTTGAAAATTTTGACTCGGCTTGATTTCGAGCACACTACCTCTCCTATATAAGATATTAGTGTGAGACTTACTCTGCTTTAGAAATATGCACTCACGCAGACAAGTGCCATAAAAATCCAATTCATTGAAATTTTTAACCGGATAGCCATCCACGACCCTGTTTTTGTTGAGTTTGGCAACAGAGCCAAAAACTGACATCGGTTAGGCGACGTGATTTCCTGAGCCAAGGGAGTAAATTGATGGTGAGGCAAGATGGTAAGTCAGCTGGGTGAGATGACTGGGTGAGCTGACCTGTCGAGCTGACCCATGGTGAGCAGACTTCAAGAGGCGACTGGGTGGGGCAACTTGGTGAGCCCAGCCCACTTGGTGAGGCGAGACGGTAAGTCAACTTGGTGAGCGGACTTAAAGAGTCAACTCGTTGAGGCGACTTTGTGGGGTGACTTGGCGAGCCGACCTGGCTAGTGGACCTGGTGAGTGAACTTAAAGAATCGACTTGGTGAGCGTACTTGAACAACCGACTTGGTTTGTTGAATTGGGGAGTCGACATGGTGAGCGGGCTTAAACACGCGACTTGGCGAGCCAACTCAGCAAGCCCACATGGTGAGGCAAAATGGTGAGTTGACCTTGTGAGGCGAATTGGCAAGCTGACTTAGAGAGAAGACTTAAAGAATCAACTTGGTGAGGCAACTCAGTGAGTTGGCTTGTTCAAGCGACTTGGAGGGGTGAGTTGCTGAGTTGACTCGGCGAGCGGACTTAAAGAGTCAACTTGGTGAGCGTACTTGGTGGGGTGACTTGGTGAGCCGACCTGGCGAGCGTACTTGAGCAGTAGACTTGGTGAGCCAACCAAGTGAGCTGACATGGTGAGTGGGCTTAGAGAAGGGACTCGGTGGGGCAACTTGGCAAGCACACATAGCGAGCCCACTTGCTGGGGCAAGGTGGTAAAACGGTTGGGTGAGCTGACTTGGTGAGCTACCTCAAAGAGTCAAATCGTTGAGGTGATTGGGTGGGGGTGACTTGGCGAGCTGACCTAGGGGGCAGACTTGGTGAGCAAACTTAAAAGAGTCGACTTGGTGAGCGTACTTGAATTGTCATCTTGGCGAGATGATTTGGGGAGTCGATCTGGCGATCTGACATGGTGAGTGGGCTTAAAGTGGCGACTCGGTGGGGCAAGTTAGCGAGCGTACTTGAACAGTCGACTTGGTGACATGACTTGGTGGGGTGACTTGGCAAGCCCACCTGCACGAGTGTACTTGAACAGTCGACTTGGTAAGCTGACATGGTGAGTGGGCTTAGAGAAGCAACTCAGTGGGGCAACTTGGCAAGCCCACATAACCATCGGGCGAGCCGACTGAAAGAGTCAACTCGTTGAGGTGACTGGGTGGGAGTGACTTGGCGAGATGACCTGGAGAGTTGACCTAGGGGATGGGCTTGGCGAGCGAACTTAAAGAGTCGACTTGGTGAGCGCACTTGAATTGTCAGCTTGGCGAGCAGGCTTGTGCCGTGGTGGGACATGTGGGCGGGCCGACTTGGTGAGGCAACTTGGCGAGCTGACTTGGTGAGGCGCTTTGGTGGGGCGACTTGATGAACGAACTCAGAGTCAACTTGACGAGCGTACTTGAACAATCGACTTGGTGGGGTGACTTGGCAAGCCCACCTGGCGAGCGTACTTGAATAGTCGACTTGGCGAGCCAACCTGGCGTGCGTACTTGAGCAGTAGACTTGGTGAGTCGACCAAGTGAGCTGACATGGTGAGTGGGCTTAGAGAAGCATCTCGGTGGGGCAACATGGCAAGCACACTTGTCGGGGCAAGGTGGTAAAACCACTGGGTGAGTCGACTTGGTGAGCTGACTTAAAGAGTCAGCTCGTTGAGGTTATTGGGTGGGAGTGACTTGGCGAGCTGGCCTGGAGAGTTGACCTAGGGGACGGACTTGGTGAGCGTACTTGAATTGTCGGCTTCGCGAGATGACTTGGGGAGCGATCCTGGTGAGTGGGCTTAAAGTGGCGACTTGGTGGGGCAGGTTGGCAAGCCGACTTAACGACTCCACCTGGTGAGTCGAGATGGTGAGTCGACTTGGCGAGCTGACTTAAAGACTAACCTTGATGAGGCGCTTTGGTGGGGTGACTTGATGAGCGAACTTAAAGAGTCAACTTGGTGAACGTACTCGAACAGTCAGCTTGGTGACATGACTTGGTGGGGTGACTTGGCAAGCCGACCTGGGGAGCGTAGTTGAACAGTAGACTTGGTGAGAGGACCAAGTGAACTGGCGAGCTGACTTGGTGAGTGGACTTAAAGACTGACCTTGATGAGGCGCTCTGGTGGGGTGACTTGATGAGCGGACTCAAAGAGCCCAACTTGGCGAGCGTACTTGAACAATCGAACTTGGCGAGGTGACTTGGAGAGCCCACCTGGCGAGCGTACTTGGATAGTCGGCTTGGTGAGTGGGCTTAGGGACGAAACTCGGTGGGTCAACTTGGCACTTAGAATCAAGGTGAGCATAGTGACATGAGTCGAGCGGAAAAATTGGAGGGGGCTAGGCTCGAGGCGATTTGAGTTGAAAACTGCGGGCCTTCAAAAGAGAAGAGAGAGTTAACCGCATTTGGATCACGTACACGACTCGAGGCACTTAGAATCAAGGCAAGGTAGGTGACATGAGTCGAGTGAAAAACTGATGTGAGGAGGCGGCTAGGCTCGAGGCGATTCGAGTCGGGGTAATCGAGGTGATTCAAGTTGAAAACTTGGCGAGCTGGGCCGTTGAGGTGACTTGGTGCGGCTGAGCTGACTTGGCGAGCCGACCTGGAGAGCAAGCTTAAAGAGTCGACTTGGTGAGGCGAATTGGAAAGCTGACTAGGTGAGCGGACATAAAGAGTGACCTTATTGAGGCACTTTGGTGGGGTGACCAGGTGAACGTACTTCGACAGTCGACTTGCGGAGGCAACTTGGTGACATGACATGGGGAGCCGAGCTGGTGAGTCGAATTGGCGAGCGGGCTTGAAGAGGTGACTGTCAGGAATAAGGTGTCTCAACCTTGGATAATTCCTATTCTTATTATTGTTTTTGTAAGTGTATTTTTTGCAAATAATGTAATTGAGTGTGAGCGTACATGTCTAGTTGGCATGTTGATGTGTCACTCCACTTGCATGTGTCGACATCTTGAATTGTGTGTAAGTAGGTCATGATTGAAACAGTTATGACAGATTCCTATGACGCGTAAGAGCTATCTTTGGAAGATATGATGATGGGTGAAGACGGTATGACATGCGGGAATTGATAATCGAGTGATGTGCACTCGAGTCTCTGTCTAGCGAGCGGGGTTCGGGGCATCGCCCCGAAAAAAAATTGTGGGTTCCCACTTTTTCCTTGAGGATCGTAAAACCCTAATACGAAAATCGATAATCGAGTACTGTACACTCGAGTCTCCACCAAGTGCCCCGAATTTTTTTTGGGTTCCTACTTTTCTGCAAAACGGTGAAACCCCAATACAGAAATTGATAATCGAGTACTGTACACTCGAGTCTCCATCTAGCGCGCGGCGAGCTTCGGGGCATTGCCCCGAATTTTTTCATGGTGAAATTGATGGGCGAGTGTTATACACTCGAGTCTCCATCTAGTGCGCGGGGTTCGGGGCAGCGCCCCGAAAAAAATTTTGGGTTCCTACTTTTTCTGGAGAGTGTTCAAACACTAATACATAAATTGATAGTCAAGTGTTGTACACTTGAGTCTCCATCTAGCGCGCGACGGGGTTCGGGGCATCGCCCCGATTTTTTTTTTTTGGGTTCCTACTATTTTGGAGAGTGTTTAAACCCTAATACAGAAATTGATAGTCGAGTGTTGTACACCCGAGTCTCCATCTAGCGCGCGGGGTTCGGGGCATCGCCCCGAAAAAAAATTTGGGCTCTTACTTTTTTTGGAGAGTGTTCAAACCCTAATATCGAAATTGATAGCCGAGTGCTGTCAACTCGAGTCTCCATCTAGCGTGGGGGGTTCGGGGCATCGCCCCAATTTTTTTTTTGGGTTCCTACTTTTTCTGGAGAGTGTTCAAACCCTAATACAGAAATTGATCGCTTCGCTTGTACACCCGAGTCTCCATCTAGCGCGCGGGGTTCGGGGCATCGCCCCGAAAAAAATTTTGGGCTCTTACTTTTTTTTGGAGAGCGTTCAAACCTTAATATCGAAATTGATAGCCGAGTGCTGTCAACTCGAGTCTCCATCTAGCGTGGGGGGTTCGGGGCATGGCCCCGAAATTTTTTTTGGGTTCCTACTTTTCTGGAGAGTGTTCAAACCCTAATACATAAATTGATAGTTGAGTGCTGTCATCTAGCTCGCGGCGGGGTTCGGGGCATCGCCCCGAATTTTTTTTTGGGTTCTTACCTTTCTGGAGAGCGTTGAAACCCTAATACAGAAATTGATGGGCGAGTGTTATACAGTCGAGTCTCCATCTATCGTGCGGGGTTCGGGGCACCGCCCCGAAAAGAATTTTGGGTTCCTACTTTTTCTGGAGAGTGTTCAAACCCTAATACAGAAATTGATAGTCGAGTGTTGTACACTTGAGTCTCCATCTAGCGTGCAGCGGGGTTCGGGGCACCGGCCCGAATTTTTTTTTTTTTTTTCTGGGTTCCTACTTTTCCGGAGAGCGTTGAAACGCTAATACATAAATTGATAGTCGAGCGTTGTACACCCGAGTCTCCATCTAACGCGCGGGGTTCGGGGCGTCGCCCCGAAATTTTTTTTGGGTTCTTACTTTTTTTGGAGAGTGTTCAAACCCTAATATAGAAATCGATAGCTTCTTGAGAGCGTCGAAACCCTAATACAAAAATTGATGGGCAAGTGTTATACACTCGAGTCTCCATCTAGCGTGCGGGGTTCGGGGCAACGCCCCGAAAAATAATTTGGGTTCCTACTACTTTCTGGAGAGTGTTCAAACCCTAATACAGAAATTGATAGTCGAGTGCTGTCATCTAGCTTGCGACGGGGTTTGGGGCATCGCCCCGAAATTTCTTTTGGGTTCTTACTTTTCTGGAGAGCGCGGAAACCCTACTACAGAAATTGATGGGGGAGTGTTGTACACCCGAGTCTCCATCTAGTGCGAGGGGTTCGGGGCACCGCGTACATGACTGGGGGCACTTAGAATCAAGGTGAGCATGGTGGGATGAGTCGAGCGAAAAATCGACACGAGTTGACCCCAGGATGATTTTCATTGCGCACTTGGATGGAATTGGAGTTTGGCGCTCTAGGCGCGCGCGGGGAGGAAACAAACTCGAGTTGGCACTTATTAATAGTTCTCATCGCAAACGCCACCGTGGTGGAATTGCACTTGGAAGATTTTTTCGCCCTTGCGCAAGAATCACGAACCCCACCCCGGATGGAATTGCACTTTGGAAGATATCTCGCTCACAAACCCCACCCGGAAGGAATTGCAGTTTGGAAGATCTCTCGCTCACAAACCCCACCCGGATGGAATTGCACTTTGGAAGATCTCTCGCTCACAAACCCCACCCGGATGGAATTGCACTTTGGAAGATCTTTCGCCCTTGGGTGAGAGTTACAAACCCCGCCAGGGTCGAATTGCGCTTTGGAAGATTTTTCACCCTTGCAAAAATTACAAACCCCGCCTGGGTGGAATTGGACTTGGAAGATTTTTCGCCCTTACAAACCCCACCCGGATGGAATTGCACTTTGGAGGATTTTCCGCCCTTGGGCGAGAATTACAAACCCCGCCGGGGTGGAATTGCACTTTGGAGGATTTTTCGCCCAAACCTAAACCCCGCCGGGGTGGAATTGCACTTGGAAGATTTTTCGCCCTTGGGCGAGAATCAAAAACCCCGCCGGGGTGGAATTGCACCTGGAAGATTTTTCGCCCTTGCGCGAGAATCAAATACCCCGCCGGGGTGGAATTGCAGTTGGAAGATTTTTCGCACTTCTGTGATAATCACAAACCCCGCTGGGGCGGAATTGCACTTGGAAGATTTTTCGCCCTTGGGAGAGGATTACAAACCCCACCCGGGTGGAATTGGACTTGGAAGATTTTTCGCCCTTACAAACCCCACCCGGATGGAATTGCACTTTGGAGGATTTTTCGCCCAAACCCCGCCGGTGTGGAATTGGACTTGGAAGATATTTCGCCCAAACCCCACCCGGATGGAATTTGTACTTTGGAAGATCTTTCGACCAAATGCCGCCGGTGTGGGATTTTTCGCCCTTGGGCAAGAATCACAGACCCTGCCGGGGTGAAATTGCACTTGGAAGATTTTTCGCCCTTGGGCGAGAATTACAAACCCCACCCGGATGGAATTGCACTTTCGAGGATTTTTCGCCCGAACCCCGCCGGGGTGGAATTGCACTTGGAAGTTTCTTTCGCCCTTGCACGAGAATCGCAGAACCCGCTAGGGTGGAATTGCACTTGGAAGATTTTTCGCCCTTGGACGAGATTCGCAGACCCCGCCGGGGTGGAATTGCGCTCGGAGTATTTTTCGCCCTTGCACGTGAATCACAGACCCCGCCGGGGTGGAATTGCGCTCGGAGTATTTTTCGCCCTTGCGGAGATGACAAACCCCACCCGGGTGGAATTGGACTTGGAAGACCTTCCGACCTTGGGGGGAGAATCACAAACCCCACACGGATGGAATTGCACTTGGGAAGATCTTTCGCCCTTGGGCGAGTTACAAACCCCGCCGGGGTGGAATTGCACTTGGAAGGTCTTTCGCCCTTGCGCGAGAATCGCAAACCCCGCCGGGGTGGAATTGCGTTTGGAAGATGTTTTGCCCTTGGGCGAGAATCACAAACCCCACCGGGATGGAATTGCACTTTGGATGGTCTTTCGCCCATACCCGGCCGGTGTGGGATTTTTCGCCCTTGGGCAAGAATCACAAACCCCACCGGGGTGGACTTGCACTTGGAAGATTTTTCGCCCTTGGGCGAGAATTACAAACCGCACCCGGATGGAATTGCACTTTCGAGGATTTTTCGCCCAAAACCCGCCGGGGTGGAATTGCACTTGGAAGATTTTTCGCCCTTGGGCGAGAATCGCAGACCCCGCCGGGGTGGGATTGCACTCGGAGTATTTTTCGCCCTTGCGGAGATTACAAACCCCGCCCGGGTGGAATTGGACTTGGAAGACCTTTCGCCCTTGGGGCGAGAATCACAAACCCCACACGAATGGAATTTCGGTTGGAAGGTCTTGCGCGAGAATCGCAAACCCCGCCGGGGTGGAATTGCACTTGGAAGATGTTTTGCGCTTGGGCGAGAAATCACAAACCCCACCGGGATGGAATTGCACTTTGGAGGATCTTTCGCCCAAACCTCGCCGGTGTGGGATTTTTCGCCCTTGGGCAAGAATCACAAACCCCGCCGGGGTGGACTTGCACTTGGAAGAGTTTTCGCCCTTGGGCAAGAATTACAAACCCCACCCGGATGGGAATTGCACTTTCGAGGATTTTTCGCCCAAAACCCCGCCGGGGTGGAATTGCACTTGGAAGATTTTTCGCCCTTGCGTGAGAATCGCAAACCCCACCGTGGTGGAATCGCACTTGGAGTATTTTTCTCCCTTGCGCGAGAATCACAAACCCCGCCGGGGTGGAATTGCACTTGGAGTATATTTCGCCCTTGCGGAAATTACAAACCCCACCCGGGTGGAATTGGACTTGGAAGACCTTCTGCCCTTGGGGCGAGAATCACAAACCCCACACGGATGGAATTGCACTTGGGAAGATCTTTCGCCCTTGCGCGAGTTACAAACCCCGCCGGGGTGGAATTGCACTTGGAAGGTCTTTCTACCTTGCGCGAGAATCGCAAACCCCGCCGGGGTGGAATTGCACTTGGAATATCTTTTGCCCTTGGGCGAGAATCACAAACCCCACCCGGATGGAATTGCACTATGGAATATCTTTCGCCCTTGGGCGAGAATCACAAACCCCACCCGGATGGAATTGCGCTTTGGGAAGATCTTTCGCCCTTGGGCGAGAATCACAAACCCCACCCGGATGGAATTGCGCTTTGGGAAGATCTTTCGCCCTTGGCCGAATTACGAACCCCACCGGGGTGGAATTGCACTTGGGCGAGAATTACAAACCCCAGCCGAATGCAATTGCAAGATTTTTCGCATCTGCAGAAATTACAAACCCCGCCCGGATGGAGCCGGACTTGGAAGATCTTCTGCCCCTCGACAAATTACAAACCCCACCCGCATGGAATTTACAAAACCACCCCCTTGCGGATCGAATTGCGCTTGGAAAGATTCTGAGCCCTTTCGAAAATTACAAACCCAATTTGTAAACCCCACCCGGATGGAATTGCGGTTGGAAGATTTTCAGCGCTTGGGGAAATTTGCAAAACCCCACCCGCATGGAATTTGCAATCCCCACCAGGATGGAATCGCGCTCGGAAGATTTCTAGCACTTGGGGAATTTCGCAAACCCCACCCGGATGGAATTGCGGTTGGAAGATTTTCAGCACTCGGGGAAATTCGCAAACCCCTCCCGAATGGAATTTGCACGCTTGGGGGATTTTCAGCATAAACCCCACCCGGATGGAATTGCGCGCTTGGAAGATTTTCAGCGCTTGGGGAAATTTGCAAAACCCCACCCGGATGGAATTGTGCGCTTGGAAGATTTTCAGCACTTGGGGAAATTCGCAAACCCCACCCCGGATGGAATTGTGCGTTTGGGAAGATCGCCAGCACTCGGAAAATTCGCAAATTGTGCGCTTGGAAGATTTTCAGCACTTGGGGGAATTCGCAAACCCCACCCGGATGGGATTTGCGTGCATGGAAGATTTTCGGCACTTGGGGGAATTCGCAAACCCCACCCGGATGGAATTTGCGCGCATGGAATATTTTCAGCCCTTGGGGAAATTCGCAAACCCCACCCGGATGGGAGAATTTGCACTTGGAAGATTTTTTGGCCTTGCGGGAATTTCAAACCCCACGGGAAGCAATATTTTCGGCACTTGGGGGAATTTGCAAACCCCACCCGGATGGGAGAATTTGCACTTGGAAGATTTTTAGGCCTTGCGGGAATTTCAAACCCCACCGGGAGCAAGATTTTCAGCCCTTGGGGAAATTTGCAAACCCCACCCGGATGGAGAATCTTCCCGGGAGCAAGATTTTCAGCCCTTGGGGAAATTTGCAAACCCCACCCGGATGGAGAATTTGCACTTGGAAGATTTTTAGGCCTTGCGGGAATTTCAAACCCCACCGGGAGCAAGATTTTCAGCCCTTG
>JAUTDB010005226.1:0-10884 GCA_032274285.1 Polihierax semitorquatus
GTATCGCCCCGCTCGATGGCTGGAGCGAGCAGACGTACAACTATCGCAGCAAGTGCGCGGCATATGACCGCTACGAGAAGGAGCGCGGCGACTCGCGCGGCATGGTTGTGAAGGTGCGCGGCCAGCTCTGCGTGCTGGACAAACCGATTTGCTTCTTCGATGACAACGTGACGCACAACTATTCGTTCATTGACGAAAAGGAGGACGGCGAAGCTGAACAAGATGATGCGGTGAACTACGACGATCGCATCGAGGAAGACGCAGACTTACTTGCCGCATAGGAGGAACGATACGAGAAAGGCCGGTGATGAACCGGCCTTTTTTATTTCGGATAACGATGCATTTATCCTATTCTCGGCGCTTTCCAGTTAACACTTTCAATCGAATAAAGGATAGACGAAACGAGATACCGCGAGTATAATTTATTCCATGGTGATCGAGTGATGTAGCAGGGTTCAACGGAGATAGATCATGGTGTCGGCCAGCACGAACGTAGTCAGCATTGCGCAGTTCAAGAGCGCTAAACAGACCGCTGTTGCGCAGCAGGAGATGACCTTGTCGACGGCGTTCGAACCCGAGGACTCGGAAGACATTCAGTTTCGCGTGGGTAGCGATCGGAAGCCCGCGCACCTTTCCCACTCATGGGAGAACCGGACGCCGCGCGCCCCGTTGACGTCGAGTACCCCGTTGGGCGACGCCGCGCTTGACGGCATCTACCGATTGCTTCGGGGTCAACGCGCAGCTCCGGCACGCCGTCCCGCGCTCGATGTTCCGACGTGGCAATTGCAGGGCAGTTGAGAATAGCCGCCCGCACACCGTTGTTGAATGGCGCGCGGTGCGCCCCGAACTGGCCGGTAGCCATAGAAGGATGACGATGAATACTCAGCCGACGCCCGAGGAAGTGGCGAGCTACTTTGACCAAGATTACGGCGAACGGACGCTGATTGAAGCGATGGGTCGTATCGGCCAGACATACGCTCACAGCGGTCACTACGGGCCGGACGGAAGCTATCAGATCCTCGCCATTCGAACCGATCACATCGGCCCGGTTCGTCGGTTCGTCGCTGTAACGTTGATGAAACTGATCGGATGGCTGGCGCGCCCGGAGTCTTACGAGGCCGCGAGCGGCAAGGACGGGATCACCGAGACGTCGCCCGACCGATAACCCCCCCCACTGGAGATAGGCATGACGAGCGAAAAGGAACTCTACGAGCTGATCGAGCGCGCCCAAAGCGTCGGCGCGATCGTGACCGTAACCCACGACGGGAACAAGGACGCCCGCGACCCCCGCGGATTCATCCAGTCGATTCAAGTGTCGAATCTGGATGGTATCGGGCCGCATCCCATGTCACCGCTGCATGCTGCTGAACGCCTGCGCGAAGCGCTGCGCGAGCCGTTTGGCTGGCTGATCGCCGGGACGAGCCACCCGGACATGGAGGCCGATCGCTCCGTGAAACACTCGTAGGGAAACGCGACGCGCGAAGAAGTCTTTATGTATCAAATGGATAGGGCCGATTTTCGGCCCTTTTTCATTTGTGTTTCACGGCGCGGTAATTCACTCACACGTTTTTTTCTGTGCCGGAACGACTCGCTGTATCGAATGATACGAATACCGTTTCATTTGAGACGAAATCGTGTTTCGGGCCGGAGTCGCGGCGGGCGCGTGGGCGGTACTAACGGGGAAATGGGGATGCGGTTGTCCACCGGCCGCCGCTGGCGTCCCGTGGACAACCGCACCGCGCCCCAGCCTCTTGCGGGCCGGGCGCTTCCCCATTTTTTTGACCTCGATAGAGAACGCACGTCAGTTCTCCGGCCGCTTGCGCGCACTCCTGTCGATCTCTTGCAGCTTGATACTGTATCGCTCTTCAGCAGCCCTTTGACGGTGCGCGAGCGTATCTAGCGCTTCCTGAATCGTCGTCTTGAGCTGCGGTAGGCTCGTTGCGATCTCCAACGCTCCGGATATGGTTTCGATCGTCGTCCGCTGCAATTGACGAATCTCTGCGCTATGCCTGATGACAAGATCTTTGAGTTTTGACACACGCCCTCTCCTTGTATGTATAACGTTGCGTCTATCGTATGCCATGTAACTCACTTCGTCTATCCTTTCGCAGACCGATTTTTTTCTATCGATTTTCCATCTCGATAGTCCGCGCAACGCGGATAAAAAAAAGCCCCTGCTAGGCAGGGGCAAACGAGAGAAAGGACGGGGAAACTGGTTTAACCATCTCCGTCGACCAGCAGGCTAGTTTGTCGCGGATCGTTATCGCTTTCCGGTTCGCTAACCGGCTGGCAGATCTGCTGCGCTTCGAGCTGAGCCGCCATCAGCTCTTTCAGGAAGCGCGCCGATACCGGAATTGTCGCCTCGTCACCAGCGGCCGCCACCTGAGCCCGCACGTCATCGGGCATCGAAGAGAACAGGGCGTTCACATTCGACACGTATCGGTCCGCCAGCGCTCGGGGCAGGGTACGTCGCTTCGCAGGCGCGCGGGCTGCTTTCACTTCGCGCTTCGTTACCTTCTTCCGGCGTTCCTCGCCACTTTCTGTTAACTCGATCGGGGCGGTCTCGATGACCTCACGAAGCACGGCCCCGGCATTCTTGCCATGCTCACGCAACGTCTCAATTGCCACATTCACAGTTACCAGCTCTTCCGCGACGATCTGCTGCACATCCGGTTCCGCATTCGCGAGCATCAGGGCTTGATCGACGTGCGGCAGCGATACGTTCCGCTTGCTTGCGATCTCAGCCTTTGTCCAGCCGAATTTCACAAGTCGCAGATAGCCGATCCCCTTCTCAAGAGTCGAGAGGGCCATGGCATCCGCCGTACCCAGCATATGAAGGAGGCTTTCCACACTATTGCCCCTCCATTCTCGCGCCTCCAATCGCCGCGCCGGATACCCCTCAGCGATGGCTTCCAGAACAGCGCGAGTTCTGCGATGACCATCGCGAACGACTCTCTTACCGTTGACCATCTCCACGTCGATGGCCGGGAACGTGGCCCCGTTGATGTACGCGATCTTCAGTTGCTGAATCGATTCGCGAAGTGCCTTGGTCTCCCTTCGAAGGTTGTAGCCCTCTTCGAGCACCAGAGTCTCCGGATCAACGTAAAACTCCGTGCGCTTGGAGACAGACGGATCTTCCTTGTCTTCCGCCGCCTGCTTGAGCGAGCAATGAACCTTCATTTCACCTCTCCTATTCGTGTCTTTCGATTCCCAACCGCCATGGAAACCATTTTACTCTTCGTATCTCGTTACGTCTATCGTTTGGCGATTGATTGTCCCAATGGCGGGCGGACATAGATAGACGTTGCGAATTACGCGACACGCCCGGCAGACCCCCTTTCCTGCAAAGCCAATCCGGAACGTCGATCACCACCAGGCGCTCGCCCCGCCGGTGCCGTCCCTTGCCCGACCGTCCAGTGGACGGGCGGGTGCGACGGTAGGGGGCCGGGTCGGTAGACCTCGGGGCCGCGTGAGCGGCCACGACCCCCGTAGCCCGGCGCAGGACTCCGGCGGCCGCCGAATCGCGCAGACCACCAGGCGCGCAGGGTTACAAAAAAAAGCCCCAGCACGACGAACGGCTGGGGCGTTACGAGAACACTCTGATCCCTTACTGAAGCCGCGCGCGCTTCATCATCCAACCACCAGCAACGAGAAGCACAGCGGAGATCAGCACGCTCAGAGCTGAATCCAGCCCCGAAACGACCGAAGAGAAGAAAAAGCTGCCGAGAGAACCCAGCGCGCCCAAAGCACCCAGCCCGCACAGAACGAAGCCGACGAACAACATCAAAGCCCCGGTTACCCGAATATCCAGCACCTTCATATGCACCCTCCAACGTTCAGATCACCGTGAGCATACTCACGGTACTTCGTATTGTCTATCTATTCTTAGATAACCCTATCCTCTGCACATCCTCGCAAAATTCCGATGCCTAGAACTGGTGGCTGATATAGCCGGTACAATCGCACGACGCAAGAATCAGGATTATCGGCCGTGCCCGGCCAAAGTTGAGAACCTTAGCAAATCCATGAGCGACACCAGGCCCCTGTACGGCGAAGACGCGGCAGCGCTGCGGAAAAAGGCCGGATTCACCCAGCAGCAACTTGCTGATCGCTGGGGCTTAAGTCGCGCGCAAATCGGCCGATATGAGAAGACGGGGCAGATTGTCCCCCCGAAAGTTGCCGACGCGTACCGCGGACTGGCCGTCGTAGGCGGCTAGACCCATCACAATGCCGCATACATGCAGCATTTGTATCATGGATGCGCTACAATCGAAACGATCGGACTGCCGGTCGGTGTCGCCTGACACACCTATATGCAGGTAACAATCAGAGAGAACCGCGCTCCGAGAATGGGCGCGGCTTTGTAACGAACACGCGCCGTCCAGCAACGGCGCTGCGGGGAACTCATGACCAACTATCGCACCGCGCGTTCGCTTCGGAGCGTTATCGCCACCTCGATCATCACGACCGGGGCCGTCCTGCTTGGTTCGGCATCGATCGCGCAAGCGCAAGAGGCCGCACATAGCGCAGCGACCGACCCGGAATCGCAAGTAGCCAGCGACGAACCGGCAAATCTGAACGACGACACCAACCGCTTTGTCTACCGCCGCTATACAAACGACACGCGGACAAACGATCGCCTCAATGCGGTTTTTCACCTCATTCAAAGTCAAGGCAATGGCCTGACATGGGAAGGGGAGTCCCGACCTGCCAATGATTCGACAGGGGTTCCGGCAGTTGTAGCCGCATCGACGACTAGAGACGCCGCGAAGACCGGAACGAAAGAAACGTCCAAGACCGCTTCGGAATCGGCTGCGCCCTCGACGCCGGCCCCCGATCCCGTGTTGACTTGGTCCTTCCGCCCGGACTACACCGCGCAGCAGACACTTTCCGCATGGGCCAAGATCGCCGGATGGAACGAACCGACGTGGAATGCGAAGAATCCGTTCCAAGGTCGTGGTGAGATCCGCGGCACGTTCATAGATGCGCTTCGAGCGCTCGCGTCTGCCGCCCCACAGCTCGACTTCAGAGCGTCTCTCGACAAAAAAAGCATTACGGTCATCGACTCAATCGGCGGATAAGTATATCTTTTCGTCTATCGCATATTGCGGGTGATAGTTACTTTTCATTTCGCGACGATAGACATATCGTTTTACATGAAGTACGATTTAACCACGGTGCTCGAAACGCATCGAGAGGCCAACAGATTTCCAACGGAGAATCCATGAAGCGCGAGGAACAAATGAAGAAGGTGGCGAAGCTCATCATCGCCACGTCGATGGCGGCATTCTTGGCCGCTTGCGGTGGCGGTGGTGGTGACGGCGGTAGCGCCAGCTCGGGCGGATCGTCCGGCGGCGGCTCGAACCCGACGCCTGTTCAGCAGAACGCGACCGATCCGTACACCGGCCAACCGGCGGCCGGTTCCGCGACGAATCAGATTTCCGGCTCCGTCGTGAATGGCGCAACGGCTGGCGCAACTGTCACGATCTACGCTCTGAACAACGACGGCACGAACGGCAACGCCATCGGCTCGGCAATAACCGATGCCTCGGGCGCGTTCACGGCAACGCTGCGCCAGGCGCCCACCGGCATGATCCGTATCGTCGCGACGGGCGGCACGTTCATATCGGAAGCCGATGCGTCGACGCAGAACAACGCGTCGCTCGAACTGGTCGCCCCTTACGTCACGACGGCGCTCAACACGTTCATTGTTACGCCGGTCACGCACTATGCGTCGCAGCGGATCTCGTTTCTCGTCAAGCAGGGCCAATCGCTGATCTCGGCCTACTCCAAGGCGTCGTCGGCCGCCGTCAGTGTTCTGTCCGGTCTCGATGCGATCGCGTCGACCAATCGCGCACATAGCGGCGTCGACTATCTCTCGATCACACCGGGCTCTTCGCAGGACACGCTGAACGCTTATGCCGATACGCTCAAGGCGCTCGAATACTACGGCGTCAAGTATGACCTGCCGTCCCACACCACTGTCCGCATCTTCATCGCGACGTCGATCGCCGGCAACAACGGCGTGACCGACCAGAACGGCCAAGCCGTCAATGTCGGCGCGTGGTCGGGACAAGTGTTCAACGAATCGGCCCCGCTCACGGTGGCAAGCATGGCCGGCGGGATCTCCGTGCAGGATGCCGTCGCCTCGATCGTCCAGCAGATGAACGCGGCCCAAGCGTGCGCAAGCGGCGATCACACCGCGTTCTATGCGCGCTTCCCGCTGGCAGCAGGGCAGTCGGACTATCTCGATTCGACCACGTGCGCCACGTACACCAGCAACATGAACACGATCAGCGCGAAGATCCCGACCAACAACCGATCGAAGTACGTCGGCTAATGCTATAGCGGGAAGCACACGAATAGAGAGACCCAAAGCCCGGCAATCACCGGGCTTTTTTACTGGCGCGGAAGGGTATGCTGACTCGACAACACTACAAGCGGTTGCGCTTCTAGTGAGCAAATCAAGCGGGCGGAAACGTAGTGTTCCGCCCGCGTCGTCAACTCAGCTCGGACCACGAAAAAAGTCCGCAGAGACCGTTGTTGTACGTGACGTAATACGTAGCGCCCGGCGGCACAATGCCCGTGGCAGACCCGCCGGCAGCGGCGTCGCTCAAAGACGCGTACCACCCACCTACCATCACACCATTGACGAACATTCGAACGAAGTTTTGCGAGCCCGGCCCGCCAGCGCCGCAATAGCCAGTGATCGAGACAGCAATTGGCTTCGCTGAGTTGTTCTGATACGTGACGTTCATTGCGCGCGGTGGATTCGACCACGACTGGCCGACGCCAAGGCCGCCGCCAGATGCAGTCCACACTCCCGATTGGCAAGAGAGTATTTGCCCGTTCGGATCAGTCGTGATCGCGTTCCCGCCACACCCCCAACCCGACCACGCAAGGGCAGGCAGATTGACCACGTTGCGAGCGGTCAACACGCCGTTGATGGTCTGATTGCCAGCCGTGTACACGTCGCCGTCGACCTGCGCGCTTCCCGTCGAATGGAGCCATCCACCAGTAACCGAGCTACCACCCACCACGTTCTGACCCACGACAAAGCCGTTGCTACTGAGGTACGCAACCGGGGCTGCGCCGCCACTCGGCCCGACACCAATTGATCCACCTGCGTAGACGTCCCACGTTCTAACACCACCACTCCATCCGTTCGGCAAGTCCGTTGGGCTATATCCCGACGTCGCGATGCGACCAGATGCCGTAACCGAGTTTGTGGCCACGTCGCCAACGTTCTTGATGGTGGTAGTAGCAAGGGTAGCAACGTTGTTCACGTCGTTTCCGTTTGCATTCATCGGCCCGGTCAACGCGCGGCTACCGTCGGTCTTGTAGAAGGGCAGGGTATCGACGTACCCCGTCGTCAATGACCCGGCTCGCATCGCGAGCGCGCCGGCGGCCCCGCTATACGTGTTGGGGAGATTCCACGACGCCCCGCGCGAGAAGTAGGTTCCGGGATTGTTTGGCAACGACTGACCGCCATCGAGACCGGCCGCATTCACCGCAAACCCCAGCAGGTCGTTTCGCACGTTGCCTTGCACGTCTCGATACGGCGAAGACTCGACCAGGGCGGGCAACTGACAGCCGACGCCGGGACAGTTCGTCGGGGTGATTGTGATCTTGAATGCGAGGTTGCTCGGATTGTTGGTGGTGTATCCCATCGGCAAAAAGCCGTACTTCTGAAGTTCCGCGATCGTGGGTGAAGTCGGGTTCGCGAGCGTAATGGGTGCGCCGTTCGGATCGACATATCCCGTCGCCGTGCGGCCGGAGAGCTGGTCTCCATTGCCCGCGATGAACTTGTTGATCCCTGCCTGAAGGCCGCTCATGTACTGGCCCGTCTGAATCGCGGTTGAACGCTCGTTCGCCCTCACTGCCTGCATGTTGGAGTTAGCAAGCGCCATGGTCATCAGAGCAACGCCGAGAGTGGCCTCGAACATCGTCGTCATAACTTTCCCCGTAGGTTCTGTAAACGCAAAAAAAGCCGACCGCACCCGGAAGTGCAGTCGGCAGCTCGACGGCTTTACTGACGCTGTACGACGATGCTGTTATTGGTCGGTTGGCACGATGCAGTCGGATCGAGCTGACCGCCAAATGCCTTGACCGAAGTGCCGTTCAGCGACATGGTTGCTGCGCTCCCGGCAACACCAGCGACGATCTTCTTGCAGGTCTCGTCGGTCACGCCCGCGACCGTGTATTGACCGGAATCGTTGGCCGTCGTGACCTGGCCGGGCGCAACTGCGAGCGTACCGCCACCCTTGAGCGTAACGACACCACCGCCGGCGTCAACGATGGTCGAGAAGTTCTTGAACAGCCCCGACAGCGACGCGTTTGCCGTCGTGAACTTCGACCATTGGCCGACGTACAGGTTGCTTGCATTAGCGCCCAGCTCGTTGAACTCCTTCACGAAGTCGGCACCGTTCTGCCCGGCACGTCCACGGTTGAACCCGTAGATCGCCGTCACGATCACCGCCGCGGCGAGAATCGCCCAAAACATGAACTCCCCGATCGTCGCGCCGGACTGCCCGCGCGCGAGCCGATGATTGATCGGGCCGCCACGATACAGACGCTTCGCACCATCGCTCCTTTCGACGTCGCCAACTTCGCTGTCGAACACAACCACATCTTCAGCGGACACCTTCATCTCTTTCATCATTTGTTCCTTTACATTGATCTCAAAAAATCGAGCCAAAAAAGCTCGCTCTGCTCCTAATAATTCGGAATGCAAATCAAAATCAGATCATTACAATCATACTAGAATTACCCCCCGTTAACTAGTGTGAAATCTGTGCCGGCGCATTTGAATAACCACTCGTAGACACCGCGTCTTGGAACTGCCATCCCATGTAATTGAATCCCCCCTGAATCGCGACAACGAGAATCACCAGCACCGCTCGCGAAGTGTTCTGAATGCGCTTCGCTCGCTTCTCCAGCTCTTTCGGCGCTGTTTCCAGGATGGTTCCGCCAACCTGCTTTAGCATCTCGGACACGTCAGCGTAGTCGGCAATGTCCATCATCCGATACTCGGTATCGCGATCGACCATACCGGTTTGAAAGTTCTCGCCTTTCCCGTGTGGGTTCTCTTCGAGGTTGTGCACGATCCGGAGAATGTGATGCCGAAGCCACACGCTGGCGTTGGGCTCCATCATCTGCAATGCCTTGGGAACGGAAACTACTTTGTTGTTGACCCGTTGCGTCACGGCAGCAAGGGCTACGATGAAGGATGCGGCCTGAAACTCCGCGTACAGACGGAAGGGTAAAACGTGTCGATCGAGCCACTGCCGCCACCTTCCAACGTAGTTCGGTACGGCCCACTTCACGATCGAGATCGAAGCCACGATGAAGACGATCCAGAGCGGCCAAACTGTTCGAATCGACACGCTCATCCAGTGCATGATGACCGCAATGAGGCCGAGGTCAGAGATCGGCACGTTGGGCGGTAGCGAGCTTTCAATGTCCGGCACGATTCGGAACGAGTACATGCCGATGAAGATCTGAGCCGCAACAAAGACGAAGAGAGTGGACAACCAGATTGATGCAACCGCTTCTTTAGTCGCATCGAGCGCAGTAACGACCCCTCCCAGCTCCTTCAAGCCCTTGGTCAAATCCCCGGCTCGCTCAGCGACCATGAGGGGCGCGTAGTCCTCTTCCGGAACGCTGTCGCGAATCGCTTCCGAGAATGACCCGTCGATCATGTAGTTGTCGAGCCATCGAGCGGCGAGCCGTCCCTTGGGCTCGTCAGGGTAGCGGTCAGCGATACGCTCGATGTGAACGCTGATGTTCACGCGCGGTTGACTCTCCATCGTTGCCGCAAGGTCGACATAGAATGCGGCACGCTTCTTCTCGAACCGCATCTTGTCTCGGGCGAACTGATCCCAAAGCGGTTGAAACAAGCGCCTGATTCCGTCGCTAAACGGTTTCGTGATCTGCTCAAGTATGTCGCTCATAGTTATCTATTCCGGTGAATTCCCTGATGTATCCGCTATCACGCTTAATCGGCTACGCAACCACTTCGAGGTTGCCGGCGGTTATGTGCGTCGTGGACGATCGGTGCATGAGTCGCTTCAGGTCGTGCTCGTAAGCGTCGATCGACTGGAATCGCTTCTCGGCTTCTGTTAAGCAAATTTCTCCGAGCGAAACCTTGTACATCGAGATTTCAAGCGGCGACTTGCCATCGGAGTTATCGCTGTCGAATCCGGCAACACGGAGAGAGCGGTAGTAGTGCAGCAGCTCGATGCTCCTTGCGTCGCGCACTAAGCGCATCATGTCATCGGACGGCTCGATGATCTGAGCGATCAGGGTGCGCCCACGGATACCGTTCAGCTCCGGGACACCTTCACGCGCGCAGTGCGAGCAGCCGATCGGATTCCGCACTCGGATCTTGCTCACATCGATTTGGAAAAGATGCTCAAGACGTGCGAGGAATTCGCTATTCGCAATCCGCAGTGATTCGGCCGCGATCGTCGCAACTGCCGAGTCGCCGCTATGACTCTCGATCACCGATCGCAGGAAACCGGACGTTTCATGCGAGGTCGCCAACAGCGAGCATATCGGGCAAGTCTTCGGGACGAGCGCGAGGTGAACCATCATCTTCAGGAAGCCAGGAAGCGTGACAATGTCGCGGGCCAGGGCGAACTCTTCACTCATCAAGCGATTGGGAATTGCAAGGGCGCTCGGTGCGTGAATCGTCGTGAAACCGCGTTGACCGGCCAGCACAGCATCGCGAAATGCGCCCGTTGTGCTGGGGTCTCGCAGTTCCGAAATCACCGTCACGTCGGGGTCTGTTCGCTTGTTCTGGAGCTTGAAAGACGCGAACGCATCCGAACCCTCATCGTCGTTGAGACCACGCGACGCGGAATGCTGATTCGAACCTTCGTG
>JAUTDB010006471.1:0-18351 GCA_032274285.1 Polihierax semitorquatus
TAATGAGGAACGTTTTAATTTTATTGTATTCGTATATGAGTTTTGACGGATGAGGCCCGACATCTACAGAGATTATATCAAAGTTGGAATAGACACGGAATTAACGTTTTTCGGACAACAAGTCTGTCATCGATTTTACCATCTGTTCTCCGACGTATTCCGCGTCTTGTACTTCGAGTTTCGTTTGGAATTCGCGTTCGACGAATCGAGTGACCATTATATCGTTGTCTATCCTGTCGACGCTGAATGTTCGCAATATTAGCTCCATCGACGTACCTCGGCATCGTCGTAATATGTAATGTATAACGTGTTGCCCGCACGCGGTCGTAAAGGGGCTCTGCGCCATAACGCGTCGGTATTTATATCTTGTCCCGTCTCCGATGAAACGATAAAAACTACGTATCGGCGCCATGCCATAAGAGTCGAAATATTCCACGACTCCGTTTTTCGGAAAATAAAAACACACCCAATGTTCGCCCGGACCCGTGTACGAGTCCGTGTTGACTATGTAAGCCGAAGGCCGATTTACTCTCGGAGACGTGGGAAGGTTGTCCGATGCCCAGGTACCCGCGAAAACGTTCCTAGTTTCCGGATGCGATCGCATCAACCTAGCGAGTTGTCGATTATTCATTGTAGTGGATTTCTCGGTTTTTATCGATTTCGAGGATGCTGTCGTATTCCAAGTAGCACACTATTGTTATGCTGTTCGCCACACCCGTACTCAATCTCAGATCTAAGCTTATGTTCCCTTCCTCCTGCAGGCTGAAGTTGCTCCCGTCTGAATGATCCGGCACCAAGTTGAAAGCGAATATCGTAAAGCCGTTTTTGAAGCCGTACGGTCCGATGCCGTTGTCTTTGTTGCGCCGCCAAAACCTGGTGGAATGCAGCATGCTAAAGTAGCCCAGCAAGTAGTTGTTGTCGAAATCCAAGTTCATAGCGCTGTACGGCAACGTCCGTCCGTTCTTTCGCAAGGCGACGTAGTTCAAACCGAAGTTCTGGAAGTTATAAGGATTTTTATGGCGGTGCCCGTTGAAAGCTTCCGTCTCGACCAGCCCGATTATAACCCTTCTAGGGAGGTTGCCCGTAACGAGGTTCGGTTCCGAAATATCGCTTCGGTTTGCGCCTTTGGTGAAGAATTTCATTACCACTCTCCGCAACGGATACTTCGCGTTGACCGTAAGCAGACGTTCCTCGTGGGCTAGTCGCACGTGACTGGCGATGCGTTTAACGTTGACGAAAAGGATCGCCTCCTCGATGGCCACTTGGTATTTTTCTCTCGCCGTTTTCGACATTAGGTAAAAAGTGTCGTCGTTGCGTTTCAACAGCACGGTCAGCGAGCATCTGCTGAGCAGTAGTTTCGGTTGCTCGAAAACGTCGGCGTGGATCGGGCCCATACACTCGAAGCTCTTGCTGAATTTCGTTTTACGAAAGCGAGTTTTCGCTCCTGAGTTCTTCCCATCTTTCAAATTATTTCCGTGTTCTTCCATGTCGACTACGTCCTCGTGATAAAACTGCATATCTAGTTGGTGTTCTTTAACGCCTTGGGTATACGTCAGAAGGGTTTCTAGGTAGGCGCGGTACGCGTACATACCGTCGTTACTGCTCACTAGCTTGTTGTTGATTTTCACTTCCACCTGTCGGAAAAACGAGCTGATAAAGTTGGCTACCGGAAATACAACGGATTTATCCGGTATCGCTCCATCGGCGCCTGGTTCCGCGAGTTGGTTTCCGCCGTCGTCTAGAATTTTTGTCTTTATATAGAGCAACGTGTCATTTGGGTCGATATACTCCTCCTCGCCGACGGTGACGTCGAACTCTATCGGTCCTCCGTGGGCTAGCGACGTCTTCGGATACTTGGGTTCGTATCTCGACTCATCGATGCTCGTTTGCGTTGGCGGTATATCGAACAACTCCAGCTCCGACTTGACGCAGTCACACGAATCGCCATCTATTTTCATAGACATAATGCTAGTTTTTCTTCTTTTCGAATATGTCGTTTCCGCTTATCGGTCGATGCCCTATGAGTTGAGAGTTTTTCGTTTTCATCACACGTCTCCTCGCCTTTCGGGCGACGCGTTTTGGAGACTGAGAACTCGTCGTTTCACCGTGATCTGCTTTCCGCAACTTCGGGCTGCTTTCGCTCGTGCCGGTAACGATATCCGACATTAAAGACTTGATACCTTCGAGGCCTCGCTTTTTCAGAGACGTTTTGAAATCGCTTCTTCCGCTCACTACGTCGCCCAATATATTTGCCCCGGATTTCAACAAAGTTTTACCGGCGATCGGTAGTGCTCGTCTAAACAGCGACCCGATAACTCCCCCGATGCCGTACCCGTCTTGGTATGCGTCGCCGCGAAAAACGTTCGATATTCCCCCCGCGCCGTAGTGTCTGCGATAGGCTTCTCGATCGGGTATGTATGCGACGCGTCCCATGTTCGTTTCCTCCTTTATCTCACGCCACTTCTTTTTTTATATTGTATCTTCGGGAATGCCTCATCACAGGTGTCCTCACTTCCGTTTTCTAAGGTGCAGGTGCACTATCACTTTACCCCACTGGAACTTCACCGGATCTCCGACGTCGTCAGTTATCAGAACTTGTATGTTTTGAAAGAAATTAGACGAAACTTCGAGGTATCTCAAAGGGTGAAACGTCCTCGTACTATATTTGTTTTTTTCTTTGTCTTTGATCGGAACCGTTCGTAGAAGCTTTACCATTCTATCGCCGACAAGGGTTTCTGATACCAGGTTACAATACACGAACATATTGTACATTGTCACGCGTAAATCCGGTTTTCTCTCGGCAACCAGAACGAACCACAATTTTTCCTCGGCGTTTTCTTCAGCTGGCTTTCGTGATATCGGCTTACCCTCGGTATAATTATACAATTGCTTTCTAAATCCCAGCAATTCGTTCAGGTGTCGTGTGAGGAGAATGATATCGCCGTGTTCCAAATAGAGCACGACTCGGCCGTTTGACGTAGCAAATTTACCCCCGAATCCTGTTGGTCGTCTCGAGTTCAGATCTTTCACCAGTTGTTTTAACGTTAGGTGATGTTTTTCGTAATACCCCCCATCGGCATCGTCGGCGCCTTTCGGGTCGAAGCTGCAGCCGAGCCAACGTACGTCGACGTTCGGGTATACTTTCCCGTACCTATACGTACACTTCGAGGATGGAACACCCATATCCCATGAATTCGGATAGTTAATTTCCAGGAGGGCGACTTCCCACTTTTCTGTACCGAGATCCAAAGGCTTCGGCAGGGCTATGGTGAAATCGCTCGTCGTGTTCCCGTCCTCTGAATTCATAGAAGGGGTATTACTCGGCAACACGAGGAACTGGCCCTCGGCGGAACGACCTGTCTCTTCGACGCTCATTACTTTTTACGATAATGGGTGTACGGTTTCCATTTACCAGTGGTCGAAAAACGAGTGTTGTACTTCTTCGTTGATTTCTTCGAAGGGGTTTCCTTCACAGGTTCGAACGACCTCCACTCGAATGGCGTCGGGGGTTTGTTTTTGAACATTATTTCATCCTCGTCGTCTGTCTCTTCCTCCATATCGAACAATTTCCGAGGCGCCGAGCGCTCGACGGTCACACCCGACGGTGACTCTTTTCGCGCCGGGTGCGAGTCCGTCTCCATTTCCTCGTGCGTTTCAAATGATGACCGCTCTCCTCTGACACTGGGCTTCACCTTCGTCAAGAATCTATGAGCTTTTTTCGACAACGATTCCACTTCTTGATCGCTGATTTTTGTTTTCACGTCGCCGTCGAAGGTTTTACTATCGTCACTCGTGCTAGATGGTATTTCTCTCAACCAAGCCTCCGGCACTCCTATTCTGATCAGCGACGTCCGGAACCTACCGGCTCCCCTCGGTGGGGGATTTGCTGGTCCCGCGGCACTAGATTCCGACAAAAGGAAATTCAGTATCCTGGCGATGTTCGTACCGCGTTGCAATTCGTCGTCCAGTATGATTTCCAACGTATGCGGGCTCCAGGAAACTATGTGCCGGTTTTGAAGAACGTACTCGTTCATTACACGCCTGGCGATCGTTCTCTCGTGTTCCGGTAGACTTTGCAAGATAGACGCCGTCGGGTTTTTTGTTACCGCTGCTGCCGATACTCTGCCAAGCCCCGCTTCGCGGCGAGTAGCCATTCTATACATTTTCAACTTGAGATCAGGATCGATATCGGATTTTCGACGCAGATATTCCTCGGCTGAACCCCCTAGTTGTTGTTTTTGTTGTTGCTGTTGCTGCTGTGGCTGCGGCCGAGTGGTAGTGCGTTCCGGCCATTCGTATTTGCTTTTCGTTATTTCTGGAGAGTGACTATCGGCTGAATTGCGGCAAAGGTTCGTGTACGTAGTTAAAGGAATGATAACGCTTTCCTCGAAAGCAACGTCCTCACTTTTTCGTTTCGGTGTTGCCGGCATATCGCTTCCACCCACTACTTACCAAATATTTTAGGTATGATAGAGCTGATCGCACCAACCGCTAACGGTATCAGCGCGCCGAGGAACCCTCCTTTTTGTTTTATCGTTTCGCGTTTTTCCTTCACAGGAGTTCGCCTATCGCCGATGACCCGAAGCGGGGTCTTGTGTTTTCGGAATCGCCTGATCTCGTCGGCGGATAATGGTACGTACCCGCGTAATATGTTGTCGACGCACTCTGCTATGGCCAAAATCTGGTCGTTGGAAGCGTAGTCCACCAATTGATTGCGCCGTCTCCTGTTTTTTTCTTTTCCCAAAAGACTCAGGAAATCGGCGTGCTTAAAAGCTTTCGACTTGTTTTTCGCTAAAGGACAACGCGTTTTCGTCATGCTGTCTCCCTTTCCCTCGTTCCTCGTCGATACGTTATGCTCCATGTCGTAGTTCATCACAGCCTCGTACAGCTCGTGGGCACGTAAAATTTACACTTATTATCGTTTATCATTTCCCTTGTTAAATAGACGTCTTGCACTTCGCCGAATATATTCGATCTCAAACGGGCGCAATTCGGAGTTTCTTGTTTACCGTCGATGAACAGGTACCCGTTCGGTCGAGACGTGGCCTTTTCGAATATTCCCATGAATACCTTTTGGTTTTTTGGCATTATTTTCCTTGCCACCTGTTCTGCGATCGATTTATCGAGGGGATTGTTAAAAATCACTTGGTAGTGGGAACTCCTTAACAAGGTCAGTCGATTTTTCGATTGGAAGAATAAATCTTGCAATGTGAAAATCCAAGAAATGCGGCGGTGTTGTACTTTGGTGGTCGCAAGTTCCGCTAACGTATCCGCTCGTGAAGCGTCGTGCATCAAGTCGTCGTAAACGTGGCACCCGTACGTCCCCTCGCCCTCCCTGATGTATTCCGCGGGATTGTTTGGAAACCCGTGCACCAGATGAATTATGTGGTTGTAGTCGTTTTCGATAGCCTCCACGGTTTTATTCTTCTCCCCATAAAACCATACCACGTAATCGAAAGGTTTGGTTAAGATCCGTTGTTGATTCAGTAAAAGGGATAATACGAAGGTAGATTTTCCGGACATCGGGGGACCTGACAAACAAACAAAAAATGAAAATTAACTTCGATTGGCCGAGTGAAATCCTGTAATGGGAAAAAAAAAAACATGGGCATTTGGTGACCAGTAGCCTCCCCGCCTACCGGGCATTCGGGAACTAGGGTTTTCGATACCCGCTGTTACGGTTTCGAAAATGATTTCATATGTCTTCCCGTTAAATATGATACATTCAATTAATCGTAGAAATACATAATATTCGAATGGTACGAGGATATGCGACACACAGTTAGAAAACGGAAAAGCAGTTACCCGAAACCGTCATTCCGAAACTCGGACGTAACCTTGCGTCAAAAGTCTCCATCTTGTCCTCTTTTCGAATGTCCTAGCCTTTTAGAAACAACTCGACTCGATCACAGGTTTATTGTATTCTGACCACCGATTTATTTAGCTTTATAACAGAGAACAATTACACATACATGTATTTTTTTGTATACGAAAACAACCCGAGGTTAACTTTGAGAAAGAGCTTTAAATCCTACACCTATCATATTTTAGCAAGCACAAGTTTACATTTACTATAACGAACAACAGCATCCGCAAAATGAATATAGCTTAAGGCCAACGCGCAACGTTATATACTAACTACTTTTTAAGGTTACATTGTCTATAACGAAATACAGCATCCGCAAAATGAATATAGCTTAAGGCCAACGCACAACGTTGTATACTAACTACGTTTTAAGGTTACATTATCTAGAACTGCAATATGAATGACATAATCTGACGACGAAGCAAGTTCCGATTAGTTTTTTGAAAGTCAGCGTTTAGAACGAAATGGTGAAGTTCGTAATCTGCGACCGAGACACTTTCTGTTAATTCCCAGTGTGACCGAAGCCTCCGCAGTCGCGTCTAGTTTTAGAAAGGCATTTCCTCTTTACGAATCTCGATTTTGAGTGTGTCTTTACGATGACGATTTGGCCGACCCGTTCGTTCTTTTTTATTTCGATCGTTTGCCCGCCGAGCGAGGAAGCCATCATTGCGATCTCTCCTCTGTAATCGCTGTCGACAACACCCGGCAAAATGAAGAGACCTTTCGATATTGCTAAACCAGAGCGGCCGGCGATGAAACCGGCATACCCTTCGGGAATCTCCAATTTTACGGCTGTCGGCACTTTAACTATCCCTTCGCCTGGTGAAACGACAATGTCACCGCTCGAGTACAAATCGAAACCCGCCGCACCCGGGGTTTGTTTCCGCGGAATCATTTCTTCGGGTAGCGATGTAGAGAACGCCACTTTTACGTGTGTCGAGTCGCTTTTCTCCGCTGTCGCATCGGGTATGATATCGCAGAAGATATCTTGCGACTCGGGAATGTCGCTCATGATTTATCACGTTTTCCTTGCGCACACTCCTTCTCCTGTGGCGAAGTTTATCACAGAACTATAAGGCAGTGATTTGCTCTTCGTTCACCCATTGGTCGAACGACGAGGGCCATCCGCGATAATGGACGTAGTACTGTTTGCCTTCCGTACGAAGTTTGCGGCTGCGTAGTACGTCAATTTCGTACGTGTTCGTCGGGTCGATGGCTTGCAGGTCATTTTCGTAAAAACTTCCGTGGATCGTTTCTCCCCTCAAGTCTTGTATCTTATACGTATTCGGTTTCGTGGCGAGACGGTCGACGACCGTGAAATGTTCGCTCGTCCATAAAGGGAGATACGATTTGTCGAATGTTTTTCGAAATTTCCGAAGCCGAACTTGATCGCCAACGCGAAATTTGAAAACTGCCTTCAAAGGAAATTGATCTCCGTACATTTTATTCCAAAGATCTTCTTCGTTGTCCGAGGTGACCTCGTTCGGACTGATGCCGAGGATTCTATGCGTCCTCGAATTGTATGCCGATACGAGGGCTGGCAACTCTTCGATAAAACGTCTGCTATTTTTTGCGGTGAAAAAGCGATACATTTTCGTCTTTAATGTACGATTGAAACGCTCGACCAACGAGGCTTTCGTGTCACTGTGCACTGCAAAGAGTTTTACGTTTCGCGAGTCCAAAAGTTTAAGGACATTTTTGTTAAAAAATTCGGTGCCAAGATCGGACTGTATCATTTTTGGTACTTTCCCGCTTTGTTTGAAAATCATTTCCAGAGCTTCCGCAACCCATTGTCCCGTTTTTTTCTTTAAGGGAACCGCAAAAGCGAAACGGGAAAAGACGTCGACAACGGTGAGGATATAACCGTATCCCGAATTTTGCCTTCTTAAATGTTGCATATCTACCAAATCCACTTGCCATTGCCAATGCTTTTTTTTCGCGATCGTTTTCCTACGCGCGAACGTTCTTCTCGCAGGACGGTGTAACGTATAGGCGTTTTGTCGGGACAACCATTGGCGGACGGCTTTCCGAGTCACGCGCGCGTCTATCCGCTTCGCCGATCGATAGAGTTCATTTTCGGAAGAAAATCCAGCTGGTTTTGATGTATCGTAATAAATGTCCCGGAACAACTCGTCGTTGCTTCGCTGCATCGGGTTATCTATTATTCTCTTGTAACTTGAAAGTGATAGTTGCGGTTACCGATAGTAAGGCTTTATTCGAGGTCGCTGTCCGCAACTAGCTTGACGCGAAGCAATAATTTCATCTTAAGCTCGTTATCTGGAACATGCATCACAGATACCCATTGCTTTCCCGTATTTTCATCTTTCTCATTCGGCCGCCCTGTCGATACGCTGGCCGTGGAAGAACAGCGGGTAGCCGCGTCGAGCTCGTCGGGTTCGCTGTCTTCGTAATTTTTCACAAGCTTTTCCTTTTTTTTCTTCCGTGTTTCCCGAGGCTGAATTTCCCCGCTGGAGTCATTGGTTCTTTTCTTCGCCAGTCTCTTTTCTCGTTCTGCTAAATATTTCTTATGGCAAGAGTTGCATCGTTTTTGTGTGTCGTCCTCGGAGAAATACCTTTCATCGGGAAAAGGTCTGTGGCATTTGAGACACACTTTGAACGCGGCTTGCTCGCAGACGTCGCAATACGGTTTATTACCCGCAAGGCGAGACCATTTATGGCACCAGTTGCATCTTTTCTGGTGGTCCTCGAAATCTGTTTCATCGTCGAACATAGTTTTACTATTTTTGTTGTTGTTTTTTTCTTCTTTCTCTTCTGGTATAGTTTGCACAATCATTCAGCAACGATACATTCGTCGGCGATTTCATCACAGCGTTGCCACGTTCATTTTCTCCAGTGTGTTTCGTATGAAAACGTCCAGCAGTTCGGCTAATTTCTCGGTGGATTGCCTGCCATCGACTCGTGTGTAGTTTTCAATCTTATATTTTTCCCGCCAGTAATCAACGCAAGCGTCGAGTTCGATCGACAAAATTTCCAGGTATTCTCTAACAATGTGGCTTTCCCCGTCGCGCTCGCGTTCGTTTATTCTCGCTAAACAAGTGTCAACATCGGTGTCGACGAAAAAGATGCCCGCATAGAAGCTATTCGTAGATTCCAATGTTTCTTTGGTCGTCTCCGCGGTTTCATTGAATAGAACATCACGCGCAAAATTGTTGATGTATCCTTCGGTGTTGAGAGCGCCGATGAATATTTCGGGTGACATTAATGACCTGTCTTGGATTAGTATTTTCATGGAGTCGTCTTTCGGAAGTTTTCCTACGTTTGCCTTGAATTCTTCCTTCATCGATCGAAGGAAATGATGTTGGCATGAAGTGGCGTTTTTTCGCGGATTTTCGTACAACAACTGAAGAGGATTTCGCTCGCCGAGTCGCGTATACCGTTCAATTGCTTCGCCCGCGACACCGTCGACATAGTGGAAGCGGTTGTCTCTGTGTTGAGACACGTATCTCAGCAAACTAGATTTTCCCGCTCCGATATTACCCTCGATGCATATCACCCCGACATTTTTCCCGGCACCAAAAGTTATATCCGACAACGGTTCCACACCGTCGGCGTTATCGCCGGCGGTACCGCGTTGCGTTTTCGTGAGCGTACAACATTTACACTGGACTTCAACGCTGCCAATCGACGACGATATACCCGGCAATGCTGGCGTAGCCCTAAGTTTACTCAATGAACCTCCCATCACCACTTGTAAAATTTCGAATACGATACGGATAGATAGTTGTGTAGTAAATACTGCAATGCTTCTAGAACATCTCGTTCTCTTCCATTTCCTCTCCCGCGTCGGTATCACAGTCGTCAGAGATTTCGTTATCCGACTCGAATGTATCTTGAAACGCTTCTTCTCGGGTGGAAAGTTTCTTCGATGTTTTCTTGGGCCTTCCGGTTTCCCCCGTTTTCGTGGACCGCGGCTTTTTCCTCAAAACTTTTTTACCCCCAGGACCTTTCGACTCGGCATTTTCCACTTTCTTTACAGCCTCGGCGATTTCCTTCTTCATACAAAACAATGCCGCCATTTCCGACTTCATAAAACTGACGGTTTTTTCGCCGTTCGTCACGTGCAGCCACGTGTTGTTCATGTATCTGCTTACGTTGATGCCCAGTCTCTGGCTTATTTTCACTGAAGCTCGATTTCTTTTCGACATGATAAATTAATCGGCTTTCCTCTCTCGTATAATCTCTACCCGAGGTCTTCATCACAGCCATTTTGGGGTGTATTCAAAGGGTGCTGTAGTGGTTGAACGCCAATGTGGCGTTGCCGTCGTCGAGCACATACCGCTTATCGTCCCAGCCGCACAAACCCCGTTTGCGTTGGGTTAACGTATATATCTCATGTTTCGTCGATCGTATAGAAGAGTATTCGCATAGCTTCACGTTGTAGTTGGTGTTTAACGCACGCACGTAGGACTCCAACTCCAAGTCCCGCGTAATCGTCTTCGTCAAGCCCTTTGCTTTCGCGGTTTCCTCTCCAAATGCGCGGCGTATGCAATACATTTTCGGTTTCAAACCTACGAAGATCGTGATTCTGTCTCGTTCGTCGGGTACCTCGTTTTTAAAAGTCCCCCTGGTTTTCTTGTTAACATCTGAGTACATGCAACTCGTCTGTTTGTAATTTGACAAATCGAAATATTTCCTGTTCGCGTAGATGTTCCTGTTTATAAGGCGATAAGTTAGGTCTTTGATTTCGTACAAAAGACTATCGGTGTCCGTGTAGCAGAGCGTCGCTTTGTCGCCGAACGTAGGTTTTACGTACCCGTAATGAAAATTGTACATGTGTAGTTTGGCAAATTCTAGTACAGCGAAACCTACGATAAGTGGTTTATTCAGCCGTACAGACGCCGGCTTCAGATCGATTCCAACCATATGTTTATTGTATATGACTAACGAACTGAAGTTCGGTTTTCGAACATGCCGCTCGAACATGTCACGCGTGTAGACTAACTTCATATTGCTGTTGTTCGTTTGGTCTTGCAAAAGTTTACCGTAAGTCGCGTTGGCCATGAGTTTCCAGAAATCACTTTCGAAATTCGAACGCGCCTGTTTCCGTTGCGCGGTGGCGAAGTCGATGTAGCATTTCATCCAGGGACACTGCTCGAATTGAAGTATTCTGTGAATCCTCTCCAAAACCATTCCGCGTTTCAAGTAAAGTTGCAAGTTCCTGTAATGGGTGACGTAGTTGCGCCGGGGTCCCAAGTGGGGAATCAACTTTTCAGTAAGAGGCGATTTTCCGATATTTACGCCATTTTTCGCCGCCGCTTCGTGCATGTGAGGCGACCACTGCGAAGGCGCGATCGACACCTTTTCAGGAGCTAGCGGGAGATCGTTATGTCGGTCGTGTATGTTCGGGGGATAGAGTAAGTCCACTTCCAGGGCATAACCTATCGGGCCGTCTTTTGATATCGTCGTTACGTCAAAGTTTTCGATTTCCCGCTTTTCCAACCATCGAAATTTACCTCGCGGCAAACTTTGCGCCAAGCAGAAACCGTAAAGATTTGTGCAATCCAAATATAACAACTCCTTCAACGGAGCCTCCCGATCGTAGTCCGGTAAATCCGGTTGATTGGCCACCGATAGTCGACGCATAACCGATGACACGCCTCCCCTGATTCCTCGTTTCACAAAATCGAACATGTCTTGGTCTTCGAACAAATCGAGTTGAACTTTGGTCAATTTCAACATGGCGTTATACCCGAGATGAGGTGTCGAGAGAAAATGCGCCGGGTCGAGGTTGAAATGAGTGTAACTCATTCCCCTAAAATCCTCGAAGCAGTCGGCTAGAAGAAAAACGTCGGCTTCGAGATACGCGCGTAGGTAGTCTTCCAGCGTTTGGCATTTCAGCACCTTCCAGACGTGGTCGGCGTAGTCGTAGTCCGATTGCGAAACGTCGCTTTGCGTGAGAGAGTTGAAAAAGGCTTTCTTACAGGGGAGACTTTTAACGGAGTTCAGCTTTTCGATGTCATCGAGGAAATCATAGGGAAACACGCCTTTCCTAGTTGACAAAACCTCATAGGCCCGGGCACTAGTGTAGCGTCTTAATAGGGGGAATTCCGCATTGTTTTTATCTCGCTTCGATTCAACGAGTTTCGCCAAACTGGAAGGGAGGAACTGCAAACTGTCGATGAAGATAAAATCGTCAAAATAGATCGCTAGATTGCGTTCTTTATTTTTGGGTAAGACTTTCAAGCGCAGGTTTTGTTCTTTTGAAATCTTCGCCAATTCGGTGATAAGCAAATGTCCATCGTATCCGATTGTGTTGTGAGAAACGCAGGGGTAACGCGTGGTTCGACCGGCGTATGTAAGGTTGCAACGTTGACAAAGAACGGCTCGCAATGAACAGCCGAGATGCGAGTGATCGCGAACTTTTTGTTTCGATGTCGAAAAACGAAAGCCGCACATTTCACATGTTTTCTGACGACAGAACCTCGCCCAGTCTTCGCCTCGCATTTTCAGAGGGTGGTAATGGTAGAGTGTGATGTTTTCAATTTCTTCCTGCTGCTCTTGTAACCATTCGATAAACTTGCGAATGCAGTCGTTGCCAACGTGTAAGAATAGTTTTGAATTGAACTTCTGGTTCGTGCATACTCTAAGCGCCGAAATCGCAACGGGAATATGCTTTTGCCTTTTGCTCGTTTTTCGCGTTTCGTGAATGTCTGCGCGTTCAAGTACGCATTCGATGTCGTAGTAAATAACGTGATCGGCCAGCATCGTCGCCCTGTAGTCCTTGAATTTCGCCACGGCCTCTTCCCGTTGGGGAAACGTGTATACAGTGCCTTTGTTGTCGCAAAACGATTTATGCCGCGTCAATTTACTCTCGGTCGGGTAGGCGCAAAGGCAGGAGTGGCACACGTGCTTCTTTCCGTCCTTGCGCCCTAAAAGTTTGCTCAGATCTTTGATAAGGTAGTAATGCCCGGAATACAGTAGCAAGCTTATACGCCGTATTTTTGGAGCGACGTTTTTACTGTGGTACAACACTCGCAAAAGAGTTCCCGCTGAATCGAATTGGCCCCGCCTGAATTTGAAGGCGTACACATTCACCGCGAGTTTGTTTCTTTTCTCAAAAGTTCGTATTTGGGATATCGGCGTAGGGTAGCTGAGGTTCGAAGTATCCAAAGTGTTCTCGTAACGAAGAGTATCCGTGGCAAAGCGTTTCAGAGTCCGATCCGGCTTCTGGTTGTACAAATGGTGCAGTACGCAATATAAAAAACACTTGCTATCGCGGACATCTCCAACTGCGCTCATATCCGAGAACGTCACGCAGGCATTTCGGGCGCGTATAACTTTCGGTAAAGCGCGGGGTGAAGTTTCCCCGCGATGTCCTTCCTCGTGCGACGTAACACGTCCGCCGCCCCGCAAAGGATAAAACCATGCCACCGTTAATCTTAAACCGATAACGTCCACGAACGTCCACGAACTTCCCTGGTGGAGGAAGTTTTCCGATCTCGAAATTATCTCTTGGAAACTAAGCGCGAGTTGCTCATCCACTTCGCGCTGCGAATGCGAGATCTTAGTCGAGGAGCAGAACCACGGGTCGATGTATCGCTCCTCAAACCGAACCGAAGACTCTTCGCCCGGCGATGGAATAAGTTTCTTGAACCTCACGTGAGCATCGATGTGAAATTTCATGCTTCGATGATATTTCCTATTCGCGATAAAAAGCTCTTTCGTCTTTTTGAGTAAGGCACGTTTTGCTTCATGATTTAGAAACTGAACTAGGTCGTTCTTTCTTTTCACCTGACTGTAGTCGAATTGGGAGGCATCCCCCCTCAGAAATTTTTTAATCAGTTTGAAACTCATAATTTCTTTTCCAATCGAAACCTAGAAACGACCGTAGGACAGTGTTGCGCGCTTTGCCCGACGTGTGGCTCTCCGGTTACAACGAATCGGGTTCTCGATTTTCCATATCAGCGGGTTGTCGCCGATCGTAGGGTAATTTCATTGATATTTGGTTTTTAATCAAGTGCATATTTCTATAATTGTCGTTCAATCTTTTGAGGAAACTACCGCGGCCGTTTTACTCCTGATCTTTAAAAGCATTCTTTCGTGTGGTTTTTCCCCCATCAGGTAAACGGCGATGTATATCCTCCCCATCTTTAGCAAAGTTTAATTTCATATTCAAAATTTCTGTTTTTCTTTTTACATTTCGTAAATATTCCATACATGAAATTCTTCGATATCAATTTGTTCTGATTATGTAGTTTGTGGGGTAATCGATGGTTTTCCGTCATCTTTGTTTCTGTGTCAAATAAAATGTCGTCAGCTGTCCCGTGTTTCATTATATATCTATTATAAATATTTAGCGTTTCAAAATGAAGTGTGTCAGTTTTAGTAGTCCAAACTTGGGCCATCGTTTCTTCGCCTCTTCCGGCTAAGCTCTCCCGACACGACTCCTTTCTTTAAGAAAAATTAATAAATCCGCGTCTATAACGGTAGATTTCACAGAGAACTATTTCAAAAACCTCGAGTAGAACAATTCAAAAGGTAATGTTATACGAGAGAAAGTATTTATTTTCAATCTTTTACTAAGATAGCTCGACACAAAATATACAGGGAATATGTTACACAATGAAGCTACATGACATTATTACCAATGACATAAATTCCGTTTACACTCATACACTAATATATACAAAATATACACAATTAAATGAAAATACACAATATACGCACATCAACGGGCTGAAGGATTAAAATATAACTAATGGCCTAAATTCAGTCTACATTAAAGTACACACAATTTAAGTAAAATACCCGTTACAGCTCTGAAGTTAATTGAAAATAATTCTACACAATAATTTCAGATAGAAACAACATGTTGCGAAGGAATGAGTTACAAAAAAGCTATTATTTTGTTCAGTTTAATTAAGGATGGGGACCCTATTATTTCTGAGAGAAACGACTGACGCGAAATGCCCGAGAAGCAAAAGGAAAATTACCTAGCGGATGAAAGTCAGAAAGGTGGAGACTTAAAACGTCGAGAATGATTAAGTAATTTCAATTCGTGCGCCGAACCGTATGCATATTTTGGGGCCGCTAAAATTTGTTTTCTGAAATCATCTTTTGTAATTGATTCAAGAGGTCGGTTTATGGATAATGCAGTAACGGGGAAAATTGGAATATCTGATGTTTTCAGATGTGAATGTTTGAAATGTCTCCACTTTTCTAGCTCCGTTCCAAATCGACTGGGGCAGAGCGAACAAATGAAAACTGGTCAGGTGGAAGTTGGCTTTCCTTTAGGGCGCGGACCGCGTTTACTGAACGCCCTGAAGCACTCGTGGACAGGGCAGTTGGTGCATCCTTCGTAACTGTCCAACACGGAATCCTTCAGGCGTTTGTTTATAGGCTCCACGTTGTCCTGGGCGGTCGCGCATTTTTCCAATAATCCCTGGGAAATCGAGGTTATATTGTCCTTTGCTCGAATCAGTTCCAGGTAAAACGAATCCAAAGCTTTGTATTGTTTTTCAATGTCGTTCACAATTTGGAAAACGGAGTCCAATTTTGTTTTAATACTTTTGGCCGCGGTTTCCACGTTGTTCGTCGCCTTAACGGCGGAGGAAAAACGCGCAGTTAAAATTTCCGCTTGTTCGGTGCTCAATTTTTGATCTAATTTTTTTTCGAGCAAAGATTTCAAAACAGCCTCTTCTTTCCCCGTCAACTTCTCCTTCAATGATTTACCCAAAAATTTAGAAATGCGCTCGTCCCCCGCGTAAGACCCCGAAACTTCCTCGTACTTCTTGGGCATGTCAGGAGGGGATACCTGACTGGAGCTAGCCACAGGCCTCGAATCCGAGCTGGTCTTTCCGGAGAGCCGTATCTTCTTTGAGAAAGTTTCAGAATGAAAGGGACTCGGTCTTTTAGGGGGGGCTATAACGGGTTCGGGCTCAGAATCAGTATCGGTTAGTGTATAATTTATTTTGGGAGATGGCGTTAATTTCGGTAAATTTTTTTTAGTTTGGAGGCTCTCCTGACCGGCGTCGGAGTCCGAGGAACTCGAGCTAGACTCGTCGTCGGACAATTTCAGATCCTCCCCGAGATCGAGTTTGTCTTTAACATCAAAACTTAACGGGTCCCCAAAAGAAACTTCAAAAATTGGGTACCCCCCACCCCGGGTGATGGGATCCTTGTCAGGCAGATAGAGGTAAATGCTGCCTTTAAATGGCCCCAAAACTTTCATCAATTTTTCCGCGACATTGCCGCCTTTTCTGGCTCGCGGGATATTTTTCTTTAAAAACTCATTCATCACGACAAACGTGACCGCGAAATGGCGAGTAAACGCCAATGCCAGCTTTTCTATGTTCATCGTTCCTGAAAAATGATGATGAATTAGATTTTTAAAAATGAAAGAAAATCTTCGAATAACTCTGCCGCTTCAAGAAATTGAATCACGTTTTTTGATATTATGCTTCCATTTTTTCCCTTTATTTTAGCCGTAGCCCCATTGAAAAAAGAAAAATCAACGACCCTATCGATTTGACAAGGGAGATATCTCAGTTTGTCGCGGTGATTTTGGAAAAATTGCGATATCTTATCAGTATATTCGAGCCATGATTTTTGGAGAGAAAATGTTCCTTGCATATTAAACAACGCAAAATCGAAGTCTAATATCCCTTGCCATTTCAGATAGGGGGCAATTGCATTTGCAAAGTCAAAAAAGCGCTGGCAGAATGTATCGTAACAAAAAAAATCCGATGCAACAAAACCTTTAAAATAAAACCGTATCCTTAAGCTTTTAATGGATACCATGTACGTAATATCCGTATGACGCAATCGAATGTACCCATTAGACATAATTGTTGCCTTATGATCTTTGGCAAAATTTCTAAAATCGAATTGAACGTCGGGCTTCGGAAGAATCGGAAAGAATTCCACCACTATCTGGTTAAGTATTATTCTTTCGCCTGTAAACATACTAACTGAAAGTTGGAAAGCAGTCTTTAGAAAATTTTGAAGCCCGAAAGAACAACGCAAAAATTCAAAATCTGTCCTCAATCAAAAATGGGACGAGGTGGAAATAAAGAGTTAAAATGCAGTGAAAAAGTAAAACTCACCGTGGGAAAGGTTTACCAAAAAGTAACAGCTGTTTTCACCACAGTTTGTTAGGTCTTAAAATAGGTAAGAAAGAAAATTAACACACGTCCCGAAAACAATAAAGCGAGGAAATATATTTTTTCATAAAAATACATGTATGAGTTCCAAGTTTAAACTCACCTTGAATGAAGTCGTTTTACGTGGTTGGCGTCTAACAGTTGAATTACGTCCACAAAAGTTTTGCTGTCCTAAAAGATTCATGAAAAAGATAAGGATTTTACTTTCATTCGACTGTTAAACATATTTGCAAAATTTATCTTATACAAAACAGAAACAAACCTTTCCTTGTTAAATGAGTAGTTTTGAGTCGATGGTCAGAGTCGAATTATTTATGAGTCGATGATCCGAGTCGATAATCTGACCACGAATTAATGTTCATCACAACACTTAAGCCAACGAAATTATTCAATCGAACGGAATTTTACTTACCAAAACGAGTAAAGATATCGCTGCTGATGTTCGGTCGGAGTACGTGTGTTGTTCTGGTGTTTTGTTCCACGTGATGTTTACCCCGTAGTTATCTACAGGTAAAAGATTCCGCTCTAAGTGAATATAGTCGGAGTACACGCACTGAAGACGGTCCGCTTACTCGTATAAGACGAAACTGTTTTTATCACAGCACATAGAAGCCCGAAATGTTGGTGACAGTGAGGGTAAGTTCAACACAACGATTTCTCGGAGCTCAGCTCTATTTATATCAATAATCTCACTACTTAATCAAGGGCGTAACTACTTTTTTATGGCTTGACTCAACAATGACCAATCGGGAGCTTAAATTCTGTAGTTTTTCAACGCGATAGAGTAATCTTCTCATCAATCGTAAACAAGAGACCTGTGTAATCGGTTTCCGGGAACAGTGACACACCAGCTCGTTTAAAATTCCTGCGGGAGAATGATTATGTTTACGCTGAGAGCTCGCGCATTACTAATACTTATCATTACTCATAATGACAACACGAAGCAGATCGTGCTAGTGGCGAAATTATTCAGACTTCGTTCACACCTATTATAAATCAGCCAGTGTACGATGTTTTCAAATCGCGAGGCTCGCTTAATTTCGGTGACAAAAATATTTCCAGTAGACCATCGCAGTTAGCGATAATTCTTGGAACCGTCAGAATTGTTTTGAGCCAAGTTCAGCCCGGACAACCGGTTCCAAGCGGGCATTTTCTGTTTTTTGGCACGAATATCCCTGGATATATAGGGTATTTTTCTATGAGGCAACAAGTTTAATTTAAAAGCTCAATATTGTCTTTCTTCCACGAGCTTGCAAACGCTCGCTTCCTCGTTGTTGGAAAGGGCAAAACTATGTTCCTTACCACAACACTATAGCTACGGATCGCTTTGTCTCCAATTCAAAAATTCAAGAGACGATCAAA
>JAUTDB010007810.1:0-17839 GCA_032274285.1 Polihierax semitorquatus
CCTAATGGTGCAGCCGCTATTAAGGGTTCGTTTGTTCAACGATTAACAGTCCTACGTGATCTGAGTTCAGACCGGAGTAATCCAGGTCGGTTTCTATCTATGTTACACTGTTTCTAGTACGAAAGGACCGAAACAGTGAGGCCTATATTACATAACACGCCTCCATTCTAATTAGTGAAAACAACTCAACTAATAAGAAACCTCACCTAATAAATCCTAGATAAGGATAGCTAGGATGGCAGAGCCTGGTAATTGCAAAAGACTTAAACCCTTTAACCAGAGGTTCAAATCCTCTTCCTAGCTCAATAATAAAATGTACACTATAAATTACCTGTTAATATCACTATCCTACATAATTCCCATTTTAATTGCCGTAGCTTTCCTTACATTAATCGAACGTAAAATCCTAAGCTATATACAAGCCCGAAAAGGACCTAACATCGTTGGCCCCTTTGGCCTACTCCAACCCGTTGCAGATGGTATTAAGTTATTTATCAAAGAACCAGTTCACCCCTCAACTTCATCCCCCTTACTCTTTATTCTCACTCCAGTCCTAGCCCTCCTACTAGCCCTAACCATTTGAGCTCCACTTCCCATTCCATTCTCACTAACAGATCTAAACTTAGGCATCCTCTTTCTCCTTTCCATGTCAAGCCTAGCCGTATACTCAATTCTATGATCAGGCTGAGCATCTAACTCAAAATACGCACTTATCGGTGCCCTACGAGCAGTAGCACAAACAATCTCCTATGAAGTAACTTTAGCTATTATTCTCCTATCCATTATTACACTAAGCGGAAATTATACTCTTAATACACTTGCCATTGCTCAAGAGCCCTTATACCTAATTTTCTCCACTTGACCTCTTGCAATAATATGATACATTTCCACCCTTGCAGAAACTAACCGAGCCCCCTTTGACCTAACAGAAGGAGAATCGGAATTAGTCTCTGGATTTAATGTAGAATACGCTGCAGGCCCATTTGCCCTATTCTTTCTAGCTGAATACGCAAACATTATATTAATAAATATAATAACCACTATCCTATTTATCAACCCAAGCTCACTCAATCTCTCACCCGAGCTCTTCCCTATAATTTTAGCAACAAAAACCCTACTTTTATCATCAGGCTTCTTATGAATTCGAGCATCATACCCACGATTCCGTTATGATCAATTAATGCACCTTTTATGAAAAAATTTTTTACCACTCACACTAGCCTTCTGCCTCTGACATACAAGTATACCAATCTCATTCGCAGGCCTACCCCCTCATCTATAGCTCCTACTCGGAAATGTGCCTGAACTTAAGGATCACTATGATAAAGTGAACATAGAGGTTGCAATCCTCTCATTTCCTCTCACCTATAGAAAAGTGGGAATCGAACCCACACTAAGGAGATCAAAACTCCTTATACTTCCTTTATATTATTTCCTAGTAAGGTAAGCTAATTAAGCTATCGGGCCCATACCCCGAAAATGATGGTTTAACCCCTTCCTTTACTAATGAACCCCCATGCCAAACTCATCTCCTTATTTAGTATTACTTTAGGTTCCTTAATTACTTTATCTAGTAGCCATTGAATCCTAGCTTGAGCCGGCCTGGAGATCAATACCCTCGCTGTTATTCCCCTCATTTCCAAATCTCACCACCCACGTGCAGTAGAAGCTTCAATCAAATATTTTCTAGTCCAAGCCTCAGCTTCTGCATTAATCCTCTTTTCTAGCCTTATTAATGCTTGAAGCACTGGTCAATGAGATATTATACACTTAACCAACCCAACATCTTCACTCCTCTTAACAACCGCAATTTCCATAAAACTAGGCTTAGTTCCATTCCACTTCTGATTTCCAGAAGTCCTACAAGGATCTTCCTTAATAACTGGCCTACTCCTATCAACACTAATTAAACTCCCTCCCTTAGCAATTTTATCCCAAGTATCATCCTCCTTAAACCCAACAATCCTAGCTTACATAGCTATTGCTTCTACCGCTCTAGGTGGATGAATAGGTCTAAATCAAACCCAAATCCGTAAAATCCTGGCTTTTTCCTCCATTTCTCATTTAGGCTGAATATCAATAATCATCATTTATAACCCTAAATTAACTATTCTAACCTTCTCCTTATATACTCTTATTACATCCTCCGTATTTATATCTTTAAATACCACTAAAACTATAAATCTTCCCACCCTAATAACCTCCTGAACCAAAACTCCCTCACTAAACGCTATCTTACTAATAATTTTATTATCACTAGCAGGTCTTCCCCCCATATCTGGATTTATACCAAAATGAATAATTCTCCAAGAACTAGTTAACCAAGAAATAGTACCTATAGCTATCATAATCTCAATATTATCATTACTTGGATTATTCTTTTACCTACGCCTCGCATACTATTCAACTATTACTTTATCCCCAAACTCCGCTAACTACATAAAACAATGACATACCAATAAAAACTCCTATATCCTAACCGCTGCCCTTTCCTCTTTATCTATCACTCTCCTACCTTTATCGCCTATAATCCTAGCAATATTTTAGAAACTTAGGCTAATAGAACTAAACCAAAGGCCTTCAAAGCCTTAAATAAGAGTTTAAATCTCTTAGTTTCTGCTAAGGCTAACAGGATATTAACCTGTATCTCCTAAATGCAAATCAGGTGCTTTAATTAAGCTAAAGCCTTACTAGACAGATGGGCCTTGATCCCATAACATTCTAGTTAACAGCTAAATGCCTAATCCTGCAGGCTTCTGTCTATTAGACCCTGATACATGTTTAATGTATATCGATGGGTTTGCAACCCAACATGAATTTCACTACAGAGTCGATAAGAAGAGGAATTAAACCTCTGTAAAAAGGACTACAGCCTAACGCTTAAATCATTCAGCCATCTTACCTGTGACATTCTTAACTCGATGATTATTTTCAACTAACCACAAAGACATTGGTACATTATACTTAATCTTTGGCGCATGAGCAGGCATAGTAGGAACCGCCCTTAGCTTACTTATCCGTGCTGAACTCGGTCAACCCGGTACTCTATTGGGTGACGACCAAATTTATAATGTTATTGTAACTGCCCATGCCTTCGTTATAATCTTCTTCATAGTCATACCCGTAATAATCGGAGGGTTTGGAAATTGACTTGTTCCTCTTATAATTGGAGCACCTGACATAGCATTCCCCCGAATAAACAACATAAGCTTTTGACTTCTCCCACCTTCATTCCTTCTCCTCTTAGCATCTTCTACAGTTGAAGCAGGAGTAGGTACTGGATGAACTGTTTATCCCCCACTAGCCGGTAACCTCGCCCATGCAGGTGCTTCCGTAGACCTAGCAATCTTCTCCCTCCACTTAGCTGGTGTTTCTTCTATCCTAGGAGCAATTAACTTCATTACCACAGCAATTAACATAAAACCACCTGCCCTATCACAATACCAAACCCCATTATTCGTATGATCCGTACTAATCACCGCTATCCTACTCCTTTTATCTCTTCCTGTCCTTGCTGCCGGAATTACAATACTCCTTACTGACCGAAACCTTAACACTACATTCTTTGATCCTGCTGGAGGAGGAGATCCTATCCTCTATCAACATCTCTTCTGATTCTTTGGTCATCCAGAAGTTTATATTCTTATTCTCCCAGGGTTTGGCATTATCTCCCATGTCGTTGCCTACTATGCTGGCAAAAAAGAACCCTTCGGCTATATAGGAATAGTATGAGCTATATTATCTATCGGATTCCTAGGTTTCATCGTTTGAGCTCACCACATATTTACCGTTGGTATAGACGTTGATACCCGAGCTTACTTTACATCCGCTACTATAATTATTGCCATTCCAACAGGTATTAAAGTATTCAGCTGATTAGCCACCCTGCATGGAGGAACTATTAAATGGGATCCTCCTATTCTATGAGCCTTGGGCTTTATCTTCTTGTTCACTATTGGGGGCCTAACTGGAATCGTCCTAGCAAACTCCTCTCTCGATATTGCCTTACACGATACATACTACGTAGTAGCCCACTTCCACTATGTATTATCGATAGGAGCTGTATTTGCTATCCTCGCAGGATTCACTCACTGATTCCCCCTATTCACAGGCTATACTCTTCATCCAACCTGAGCAAAAGCTCACTTCGGAGTGATATTTACAGGAGTTAACCTAACCTTCTTCCCTCAACATTTCCTAGGCCTTGCTGGCATGCCTCGACGATATTCTGACTACCCAGATGCCTACACCTTATGAAACACTTTATCTTCAATTGGCTCCTTAATTTCTATAACTGCTGTCATTATGCTAATATTTATTATCTGAGAAGCTTTCTCCTCTAAACGAAAAGTCCTTCAACCAGAACTAATTCCTACTAACATCGAATGAATCCATGGCTGCCCGCCTCCACATCATACCTTTGAAGAACCAGCCTACGTCCAAATCCAAGAAAGGAAGGAATCGAACCTCCTCACGCTGGTTTCAAGCCAACTGCACTAACCATTTATGCTTCTTTCTTATGAGAAGTTAGTAAACCAATTACATAGCCTTGTCAAGACTAAATCACAGGTTAAATCCCTGTACCTCTCACGTGGCAAACCCTTCTCAATTTGGATTCCAAGACGCATCCTCTCCTATTATAGAAGAATTAGTAGAATTTCACGATCATGCCCTCATAGTTGCCCTAGCTATTTGCAGCTTAGTCCTTTACCTCTTAGCTCTTATACTTATAGAAAAACTATCCTCCAATACAGTAGATGCCCAAGAAGTTGAACTTATTTGAACCATTCTCCCTGCTATCGTTTTAATTTTATTAGCACTGCCTTCCCTTCAAATTCTCTATATGATAGATGAGATCGATGAACCAGATCTAACCCTAAAAGCAATCGGACATCAATGATACTGGTCATACGAATATACAGACTTCAAAGACCTTTCCTTTGACTCATACATAATTCCTACTACAGAACTGCCCTCTGGCCATTTCCGACTCTTAGAAGTCGATCATCGAGTAGTAATTCCAACCGAATCTCCTATCCGAGTAATTGTCACTGCTGGAGATGTCCTTCACTCATGAGCCGTGCCTACCTTAGGAGTAAAAACTGACGCAATCCCAGGACGACTTAATCAAACTTCATTTATCGCAACTCGCCCAGGAATCTTCTACGGTCAATGCTCAGAAATCTGTGGAGCTAACCACAGCTATATGCCTATTGTAGTTGAATCAACCCCACTCCCTTACTTTGAAAGTTGATCAACATTACTTTCAACCTCATCATTAAGAAGCTATGCAACAGCACTAGCCTTTTAAGCTAGAAAAAGAGGACTCTCTCCTCCTTAATGAAATGCCTCAGCTTAACCCTGGTCCTTGATTTCTAATCATAATATTTTCCTGATTAATTTTCCTATTCATCCTACAGCCTAAATCTATTTCATTCATCTCATCTAATTCCCCATTCAATAAAACCAAATCTACTACACAAACTTCCTCCTGATACTGACCATGAACCTAACTTTCTTTGACCAATTTTCTAGCCCACAATTAATAGGAATTCCATTGATCCTTCTATCCATACTACTTCCAACTATACTTTTCCCATCTCCTAACAATCGCTGAATCACCAACCGACTAACAACTCTTCAATTATGATTCATTAACTTAATTACTAAACAACTCATAACACCCCTAAACAAATCTGGCCACAAATGAGCTATCATTCTATCCCCCTTAATAATATTCCTTCTTTCAATTAACCTCCTGGGTCTACTACCATATACATTCACACCTACTACACAACTATCTATGAACATAGCCCTAGCCTTCCCTTTATGATTAGCAACCATCCTCATCGGCCTTCGAAACCAGCCTTCCATCTCCCTAGGCCACATTCTTCCAGAAGGTACTCCCACCCCCCTTATTCCTGCATTAATTCTTATCGAAACAATCAGCCTACTAATTCGTCCACTTGCCCTAGGTGTTCGACTTACAGCAAACCTCACGGCAGGCCACCTACTAATTCAACTCATCTCTACTGCCACACTAGCACTTCTCCATATCATCCCTGCCGTCTCCCTCCTCACCTCCTCTATTCTTATGCTCCTAACAATGCTTGAACTAGCAGTAGCCATAATTCAAGCATATGTTTTCGTCCTATTAATTAGCTTATACTTACAGGAAAATATTTAATGGCACACCAAGCTCACTCATATCACCTAGTAGACCCTAGCCCATGACCCATTTTTGGCGCTGCTGCAGCTTTACTGACAACTTCTGGACTAATCATATGATTCCACTATAATTCTTCTTATCTTCTCATTATAGGCTTACTCTCTATATTACTCGTCATGCTTCAATGATGACGAGATGTTGTTCGAGAAAGCACATTTCAAGGTCACCATACTCCCACAGTCCAAAAAGGACTACGCTATGGTATAATCTTATTCATTACATCAGAAGCATTCTTCTTCCTAGGCTTCTTCTGAGCATTCTTCCACTCCAGCCTAGCACCTACACCTGAACTAGGAGGCTTATGACCACCTACCGGTATCACTCCACTAAATCCCATAGAAGTTCCTCTCCTAAATACTGCAATCCTCCTCGCATCCGGAGTAACCGTTACTTGAGCACATCACAGCATTACTATTGGTAACCGAAAACAAGCAACTCACGCCCTATTCCTCACAATCCTTCTAGGATTCTACTTTACCTTCCTTCAAGCCACAGAATACTACGAGGCCTCCTTCTCTATTGCTGACGGAGTTTATGGTTCTACATTCTTTGTCGCAACAGGATTCCACGGCCTCCATGTAATTATCGGCTCAACATTCCTAACCATTTGCCTACTACGACTAATCAAATTCCATTTTACATCCAATCATCACTTCGGATTCGAAGCCGCAGCTTGATACTGACACTTCGTTGATGTAATTTGACTATTCCTCTACATAACAATTTACTGATGAGGATCATGCTCTTCTAGTATAATCTATTACAATTGACTTCCAATCTCTAAATTCTGGTTTAACCCCAGAGAAGAGCAATAAACATAATTCTATTTATATTTCTACTATCCCTAGCACTAAGCACTCTACTAACCACTATCAACCTGTGACTTGCCCAAACAAATCCTGATGGAGAAAAGCTATCTCCATACGAATGTGGCTTCGACCCATTAGGTTCTGCTCGCCTTCCATTCTCAATCCGCTTTTTCCTCAGTAGCCATCTTATTCCTCCTATTTGATCTAGAAATCGCCCTCCTACTTCCTCTTCCATGAGCTACTCAACTCCAATATCCTGTTTTAACAATACTTTGAACCTCTATCATCTTATCTTTACTTTCACTGGGCCTAATTTATGAATGAATCCAAGGAGGCCTAGAATGAGCAGAATAATAGAAAGTTAGTCTAATCCTAAGACTGTTGATTTCGGCTCAACAAATTACAGCTAACCTCTGTAACTTTCTTATGTCCCTCACACACCTATGCTTCTACTCAGCTTTTACACTAAGCAGCCTAGGCTTAGCTTTCCACCGAACCCATTTTATCTCAGCCCTACTATGCTTAGAAAGCATAATACTTTCAATATATATTGCCCTCTCCATTTGACCAATCCACACCCACACTACATCCTTCACCTTAATCCCTATCTTTATATTGGCCTTCTCTGCCTGTGAAGCAGGTACAGGCCTCGCCATCTTAGTGTCCTCAACCCGAACCCACGGCTCTGATCACTTACACAACATAAACCTTCTACAATGTTAAAAATCATTATTCCAACAATCATACTAATCCCAACAACATTAATATCCCCAAATAATCTTATTTGAATCAATACTACAGTTCATAGCCTATTAATTGCTTGCTTCAGCCTTCAATGACTGTATCCTACATACTTCCCTTATAAATTTCTTACCTATTGAACTGGCATTGATCAAATTTCTGCCCCCCTCTTAGTGCTATCTTGTTGGCTACTACCATTAATATTGATTGCTAGCCAAAACCATCTCCACTCCGAACCTACAACCCGAAAACGTATTTTTATCTGTTCTCTCATCACTATCCAACCGTTTATTCTTCTAGCCTTTTCCTCTACTGAACTTATTCTATTCTATATCTCTTTTGAAGCTACCTTAATCCCTACTCTCATTCTGATCACCCGATGGGGTAACCAACCAGAACGCCTAACTGCTGGAATCTACCTTCTATTCTACACCCTTATCAGCTCTCTTCCTCTCCTAGTTACCCTCCTTTACCTCAATACCCAAACCGGCTCACTCCATATACCCTTCATAAAACTCACATATCCCTCACTAACCTTTTCCTGAGCCGGAATACTATCAGGATTAGCCCTCCTTACAGCATTTATAGTAAAAGCCCCATTATATGGTTTACATCTCTGACTCCCCAAAGCCCATGTAGAAGCCCCTATTGCAGGCTCCATGCTACTTGCTGCTCTTCTCCTTAAACTAGGAGGTTACGGAATTATACGAATTACCATCCTAATAGCACCTTTAAACAATATTCTTTCCTACCCATTTTTAGCCCTTGCCTTATGAGGAGCATTAATAACTAGCTCTATCTGTCTTCGCCAGACTGATTTAAAATCCTTAATCGCTTACTCATCAGTCAGCCACATAGGATTAGTCATCGCTGCCTGCATAATCCAAACTGACTGATCCTTCTCCGGAGCAATAATCTTAATAATTTCCCATGGTCTAACCTCTTCCATACTATTTTGTCTAGCAAATACAAATTATGAACGTACACACAGCCGAATCATGATTCTAACTCGAGGTCTCCAACCACTCCTTCCCTTAATATGCCTCTGATGATTATTAGCTAATCTTACAAACATAGCTCTTCCTCCCACAACAAACTTAATAGCAGAACTCACTATCATAATTAGCCTATTTAAATGATCCCCTCTAACTATTATCCTCACCGGACTAGCAACTTTATTAACCGCCTCTTATACCCTATATATATTCTTAACAACCCAACGAGGAACTGCTCCAACCCATATTACCTCTATCCACAACTCAACCACACGAGAACACCTCCTAATGATCCTCCATATCTTACCAATAGCCTTACTCATCTTTAAGCCTGAACTTATCTCAAGCATTTTATAACTGCAAATATAGTTTTAACTCAAACATTAGATTGTGATTCTAAAAATAGAAGTTTAAATCTTCTTATTCGCCAAGGGGGGTTTAACCAGCAAGAACTGCTAACTCCTGCATCTGAGACTAAACCCTCAGCCCCCTTGCTTTTAAAGGATAACAGTAATCCACTGGTCTTAGGAGCCATTTATCTTGGTGCAACTCCAAGTAAAAGCAATGGACATCTCTCTACTTCTAAATACATTCACACTCCTAACTCTCATTACCCTTATCACCCCTCTCTTTCACTTTCAACCCAAAAATCCTCCCATAACTATTACCTTTCACGTTAAACTAGCATTCTTCATCAGCCTCATCCCCATACTCTCATTCATCTTTTCAGGAACCGAAACAATTTCATACTACTGATACTGAAACTTTATCCCAAACTTCAAAATTCCCTTAAGCTTTAAACTCGATCAATACTCTATACTATTTCTCCCAATCGCCTTATTTGTAACATGATCAATTTTACAATTCGCAACTTGATATATAGCCTCAGAACCCCACATCAACAAATTCTTCACCTATCTGCTCATATTCTTAATCGCAATGCTTACCCTTACAATTGCCAACAACATATTTATACTATTCATCGGCTGAGAAGGTGTCGGAATTATATCCTTTCTCCTCATTGGCTGATGACATGGCCGAGCAGATGCTAACACCGCAGCCCTACAAGCAGTAATTTACAATCGAATCGGAGATATTGGTCTTATCCTTAGCCTTGCTTGACTTGCCACCTCCTTAAATACTTGAGAAATCCAACAGCCCTCTTACGAAAACCAAATCCCAATCCTGCCTCTCCTAGGCCTCATTATTGCTGCCACAGGCAAATCCGCCCAATTTGGCCTCCATCCATGATTACCTGCTGCCATAGAAGGCCCCACACCCGTATCCGCCCTACTCCACTCAAGTACCATAGTTGTAGCCGGAATTTTCCTGCTTATTCGCATTCACCCTATACTTACTAATAACCAAACAGCTTTAACAATCTGCCTATGCTTAGGGGCCTTATCAACAATATTTGCTGCAATCTGTGCATTAACCCAGAATGATATCAAAAAAATTATTGCTTTCTCAACATCCAGCCAACTAGGACTTATAATAGTTACAATTGGTCTCAACCTTCCCCAACTAGCATTTCTCCATATCTCAACCCATGCCTTCTTTAAAGCTATACTATTCCTATGCTCAGGCTCTATCATTCATAACCTAGCCGGCGAACAAGACATTCGAAAAATAGGAGGCCTACAAAATCTACTCCCAACAACAACCTCGTGCCTCACTATCGGTAATTTAGCTTTAATAGGCACACCTTTCCTAGCAGGATTCTACTCTAAGGACCTTATTATCGAATCTTTAAATAACTCCTACTTAAACTCCTGAGCTCTCCTAATTACCCTCCTAGCCACATCATTTACTGCTACATACAGCTTCCGAATAACCTTACTTGTACAAACAGGACACACTCGAATCCATCCAACTTCTCCTATCAATGAAAACTCACCTGCTATCTCTAATCCCATTATCCGACTCGCAGCTGGAAGCATCACTGCTGGTCTTCTTATCTCATCAAATATTCTTCCAACAAAAACACCCACAATAACTATACCAATTATTACTAAAACTGCCGCAATCCTAGTTACCATTATCGGTATCTTTATCGCCCTAGAGCTATTAAATATAACACACAACCTCTCCACACCTAAACAAACCCTATACTCTAACTTCTCTACTTCACTAGGCTTCTTCAACCCACTATTCCATCGTATTTTCCCCCTTAAACTCCTTAATTCCGGACAAAAAATTGCATCTCACCTAATCGACCTATCTTGATATAAAAAAATGGGACCTGAAGGACTTGCTGACCTTCAACTTCTGGCGACAAAAAATTCTACACCTCTACATTCCGGACTAATTAAAACTTACTTAGGAACCTTTGCACTCTCAATCTTAATTATACTCGTATTATCCTAACTATCTAATGGCCCCTAACATCCGAAAATCTCATCCTCTATTAAAAATCATCAACAATTCCTTAATTGACCTCCCCTCTCCATCTAACATCTCAGCTTGATGAAACTTTGGATCCCTTCTAGGAATCTGCTTAATTACCCAAATTTTAACCGGACTTATATTAGCTATACACTATACCGCTGATACCTCCTTAGCATTTTCATCCGTTGCACATATCTGCCGAGATGTTCAATATGGATGAATAATTCGTAACCTTCATGCTAACGGAGCCTCATTCTTCTTTATCTGCATTTACCTTCACATCGGACGAGGCTTCTACTACGGTTCTTACTTATACAAAGAAACATGAAATACTGGAGTTATTCTCCTCCTAACATTAATAGCAACAGCCTTCGTAGGATATGTCCTACCATGAGGCCAAATATCCTTCTGAGGAGCTACAGTTATTACTAATCTATTCTCTGCTATTCCTTATATTGGCCAAACATTAGTAGAATGGGCCTGAGGTGGCTTCTCCGTAGATAATCCAACCTTAACTCGATTCTTTGCCTTACACTTCCTCCTCCCCTTCCTAATCGCTGGCATTTCCATTATCCACCTAACCTTTCTTCATGAAACAGGTTCCAACAACCCACTAGGAATTATCTCCCACTGTGATAAAATTCCATTCCACCCATACTTCTCTACTAAAGACCTCCTTGGATTTATACTCCTATCTTTACCATTCCTAACCTTAGCCTTCTTCACCCCAAACCTCCTCGGAGACCCAGAAAACTTCACTCCAGCCAACCCATTAGTTACTCCACCTCATATTAAACCAGAATGATATTTCCTATTCGCATATGCTATCCTACGATCAATCCCTAATAAATTAGGTGGTGTACTCGCCTTAGCTGCTTCCGTCTTAATTCTATTTACTATTCCCTTCCTACATAAATCCAAAATACGATCAATAACATTCCGACCTATATCCCAAATCCTGTTCTGACTACTAGTTGCCAACTTACTAATCCTAACTTGAGTTGGCAGTCAACCAGTAGAACACCCATTCATCATCATTGGCCAATTAGCCTCACTCTCCTACTTCACCATCTTACTTTTCCTATTTCCTATTACTGCAACCCTAGAAAATAAAGTCCTATATTAATACTCTAGTAGTTTATAAAAAACATTGGTCTTGTAAACCAAAGACTGAAGATTTTACCCTTCCTAGAGTATCCCCAATACTTCTCTCTTTTTTAGAGTGGGGGGGGGAAGGGGGGGGGGAAAGGAGAGGAGAAAAGAAAAAATAAGGAAAACCACTAATAAAGTTACGCCCAAAGAAAGAAAAATTAAAGAAAAAAATATACGAACCCTACACTCATTCAGAAAAAGAGGACTTGAACCTCTACCTCCAGCTCCCAAAGCTGATATTCTCCATCATTAAACTATCTTCTGACCCTCACCAACCTAAACAGCCCGAATCGCCCCCCGAGAAATTCCCCGCACCAACTCTAAAACCACAAACAACGTTAATAAAAGACCTCACCCTACAACTAAAAACAAACCTACACCTCAAGAATAAAATATTGCCACCCCACTAAAATCCATTCGAACAGATACTAAACCTCCACAATCCACTGTATCAACCATCCAAACACTACCCTCTACCACATGACTAAATATTATCCCTATCAAAATGACTAATACAAACCCAACCCCATACCCTAAAACTCGTAAATCCCCCCAGCTCTCAGGGTATGGATCTGCAGCTAATGACACTGAATAAACAAATACTACTAACATCCCCCCTAAATATACTAAAAACAAAACCAATGCGATAAAAGAGGCCCCTAAACTCACTAACCAACCACACCCCATAACGGAACCCAGCACCAACCCCAACACCCCATAATAAGGAGACGGATTCGACGCTACCGCCAAAGCCCCTAAAACCAAACTAACCCCTAAAAAAAGAACAAAATATGTCATAATTTCTGCTCGGTTTTACCCAAGGCTTATGGTCTGAAAAACCATCGTTGTCCTCAACTACAGAAACTTAATCCCACCCCCCCCCTACCCCCCCCATAAATAATGTAATACTACTATGTATTATTGTACATTAATTTATATAGTACATATATCCACCCTATTCATATTTATGCTTTATAGTACATACAATTATATTCCTCATACAAACTATGTTCCTTCCTACACTTAAACATATATCCACAGTATAACAATGATACCTAGTACCAGATGGATTTCTTGACTCCCCACCTCACGAGAAATCAGCAACCGCTTGTATTAAAGACCCAATATGCTCTAGTTTCAGGAGCCCGTATTTAATATATAATGGTTCACGCGCCACTGGTTCCTATTTCAGGAGCTATGATAGCTTACACCCCATACAATCTCTTTTTAAGATGCATCTGGTAGGAGAGAATCACCATCTCACCCATAATAATTACATAGTACCGTTTCCTCCCATCTAGTTCTCTTTTTTTTCTCTGGGAACCTCACCAGACATCCATCTATGCCGCTGTCAGAACACCCACTATTTAGGTCTGAACATCAATGGTTTACGTAATACGTCTCTGCCCAGAGCTAATTAATGAGACGGTGTCAAGGATAACTGGTCTCACCTAGACCCTGATGCACTTTGTCCACATCTGGTTCTGTCTTAATCCACCCCCTAAAGACTAAATGAGGCTATTTAATGAATGCTCGATAGACATATTTTAACTAATTTTTTTACCCCTTTTTCCACTTAATTTTTTCAACTAAGAGAAATCCCATATGTTAAGAAAATAAATTTTTTTTAAATTTTTTTAAAAAAATTTTTTTTTTTTGCATTTTTATCACTCCTAAATTTACTCTAATTTTTTATTTTTCAAAAAAAAATTTTTTTTTTTTCAAAAAATTTTTTTTCAAAAAATTTCCACTCTTTACAAAATAAATTCACATATGTCCCAAAAATTCTAAACAAACTTTCACCTGACCTCTCTCTTCTCCACTGTTCTCACATTTCAAACAAGCTAAATTTTACTTATTATACCCTACACCTTCTGTCTTTCTTCCACTTCTTCTACTTTTCTCTCACATTTTCAAACCTAGCCCCCACAACCTCTACCTCCTCACCTATCTTCACTGTCAATTTATTCTATTTTTGATTTAATTTTTTGATTAACATAACCAATTTTCACCTGCAATCCCGCTTTATCTCCTCATTAAAAACACAAAACAAAAACCAAAATACTTAAAAATTAATATCAAACAGTAACCAAAACGAAGTCTTCGTAGCTTATCATAAAGCATGGCACTGAAGATGCCAAGATGGTATGCACCTACCCAAAGACAAAAGACTTAGTCCTAACCTTACCATTAATTATCACTAAACATATACATGCAAGTATCAGCGCTCCAGTGTAAATGCCCTCAAAACCTCATTTAGGTAAGAGGAGCTGGTATCAGGCTCACCCACCATGTTGCCCATAACACCTTGCTATGCCACACCCCCACGGGTACTCAGCAGTAATTAACATTAAGCTATAAGCGAAAGCTTGACTTAGTTATAGTGACCTAGGACCGGTAAATCTTGTGCCAGCCACCGCGGTCATACAAGAGGTCCAAATTAATGGTTTACGGCGTAAAGAGTGGGGACATGTTATCATCCTAAACTAGGATCAAAATGCAACTAAGCTGTCATAAGCATAAGATGCACCTAAAACCTTCATAAAAATGATCCTAGCACTGCAAATGACCAATTATAACCCACGAAAGCTAAGAAACAAACTGGGATTAGATACCCCACTATGCTTAGCCCTAAATCTAGATGCTTACATTACTAAAGCATCCGCCCGGGAACTACGAGCACAAACGCTTAAAACTCTAAGGACTTGGCGGTGCCCTAAACCCACCTAGAGGAGCCTGTTCTATAATCGATACTCCACGATATACCTAACCACCTCTTGCCCTTACAGCCTATATACCGCCGTCGCCAGCTCGCCTAATGAGAGACTAACAGCGAGCACAATAGTTACCCACTAACAAGACAGGTCAAGGTATAGCCTATGAGGTGGAAGAAATGGGCTACATTTTCTAACATTAGAATAAATCTATTAACATTAACGGAAGAGGTAATGAAACCTTTCCTCAGAAGGCGGATTTAGCAGTAAACTAGAACTAGAATGTCTACTTTAAGCTGGCTCTAGGGCACGTACATACCGCCCGTCACCCTCCTCATAAGCAATTACTTCCATAAATAATAACCTTAACTAAGCTAAAGATGAGGTAAGTCGTAACAAGGTAAGTGTACCGGAAGGTGTACTTAGCATATCAGGACGTAGCTATAAATCTAAAGCACTCAGCTTACACCTGAGAGATGCCTTCTAACTTAAAGGCCGACCTGATGCCTACTCTAGCTCAAACCTTCTTACATAACACTAAAATTCTTTATGAAATAAATAAAACATTCTCTGTACTTAGTATAGGCGATAGAAAAGTTACTTGACGCAATAGAGACTCGTACCGTAAGGGAAAGTTGAAATAATAATGAAAACCTAAGCAAAGAACAGCAAAGATTAACCCTTGTACCTTTTGCATCATGATTTAGCAAGAAACACCCAAGCACAACGAATTTAAGCTTGCTGCCCCGAAACCTACGCGAGCTACTTACAAGCAGCTATTTATGAGCGAACCCGTCTCTGTGGCAAAAGAGTGGGACGACTTGTTAGTAGAGGTGAAAAGCCAACCGAGCTAGGTGATAGCTGGTTGCCTGCGAAACGAATTTAAGTTCATCCCTAAATCTTTCCCCCCAGGAACCCACCAATAACCTTAATGTGAAATTTAGGAGCTATTTAAAGGAGGTACAGCTCCTTTAAACTAGAATACAATCTACACTAGAGGGTAATATTCCTATTCAAATATATGTAGGCCTTCAAGCAGCCATCAACTAAGAGTGCGTCAAAGCTCACCTAACTATAAAAGATATCAAAAGCACCAAGAACCCCTACCCAATAGCAGGCCAACCTATGATTATAGGAGAATTAATGCTAAAATGAGTAATTTGAAGATTTACTTCTCTAGGCGCAAGCCTACATTCCAAATTATTAACAGCTCGACTAATATTACTATTTCACAAGAACAAATATTTAACTAATCTGTTACCCCAACTCAGGAGCGCCCATTAGAGCGATTAAAATCTGCAAAAGGAACTAGGCAAACCCAAGGCCCGACTGTTTACCAAAAACATAGCCTTCAGCTTTACAAGTATTGAAGGTGATGCCTGCCCAGTGACTAACGTTCAACGGCCGCGGTATCCTAACCGTGCGAAGGTAGCGCAATCAATTGTCCCATAAATAGAGACTTGTATGAATGGCTAAACGAGGTCTTAACTGTCTCTTGCAGATAATCAATGAAATTGATCTTCTTGTGCAAAAGCAAGGATGACTTCATAAGACGAGAAGACCCTGTGGAACTTAAAAATCTAAGGTCAATGCAAATACAACTAAACCTAAAAGGCTCACTTTACCTGCACCCATGACCTTCATTTTTTGGTTGGGGCGACCTTGGAGTACAGACAAACCTCCAAAAATAGGACCACATATCCTGACCTAGAGCAACCCCTCAAAGTGCTAACAGCAACCAGACCCAATATAATTGATCAATGAACCAAGCTACCCCAGGGATAACAGCGCAATCTCCTTCAAGAGCCCCTATCGACAAGGAGGTTTACGACCTCGATGTTGGATCAGGACATCCTAATGGTGCAGCCGCTATTAAGGGTTCGTTTGTTCAACGATTAACAGTCCTACGTGATCTGAGTTCAGACCGGAGTAATCCAGGTCGGTTTCTATCTATGATGGACCCTCCCTAGTACGAAAGGACCGGGAAGGTGAGGCCAATACTGCAAGCACGCCTCTCTCTTAAGTAAGGACTTCAACTGAACTACCAAAAGACCAACCTACACTATCTACCACTTCCCTCCTAGAAAAGGACCGCTAGCGTGGCAGAGCTTGGCAAATGCAAAAGGCTTAAACCCTTTGACCAGAGGTTCAAATCCTCTCCCTAGCTCTCCCACAAACTCCATGACCCAACCCTCCGCACTAATCCACCTTACCATGTCTCTATCCTACGCCATTCCAATCCTTATCGCTGTAGCATTCCTGACATTAGTTGAACGAAAAGTCCTAAGCTACATGCAAGCTCGAAAAGGCCCCAACATTGTAGGCCCATTCGGACTACTACAACCTGTAGCAGACGGAGTAAAACTATTCATCAAAGAGCCCATCCGACCATCCACCTCCTCCCCTCTCCTCTTCACTTTCACCCCTGTACTAGCACTCCTCTTAGCAATTTCAATCTGAGTCCCCATTCCTATTCCCTTTTCCCTTGCAGACCTAAACCTAGGCCTTCTCTTCCTACTGGCCATATCTAGTCTAGCAGTATACTCAATTTTATGGTCTGGTTGAGCTTCAAACTCAAAATATGCCTTAATTGGTGCACTACGAGCAGTTGCCCAGACCATCTCCTACGAAGTAACACTAGCCATTATCCTACTCTCCGTAATTATCCTGAGCGGAAACTATTCTTTAAATACCCTGGCTATCACCCAAGAACCCCTATACCTAATTTTCTCAACTTGACCCCTCACAATGATATGGTATATTTCAACACTCGCTGAGACAAACCGAGCTCCCTTTGACCTTACAGAGGGA
>JAUTDB010009330.1:0-15731 GCA_032274285.1 Polihierax semitorquatus
TGACGATAAAGAAGCCCTAAAGCGATTATACAAGCTCCTAGACCTATAATCAGATAGGTTGTCCACCCCAGCTTGAACATAGCTACTCCTTTGGTCCATCGTATCGCCAATTCTTCTGTTTAATGAACCTACTGACAACACCTAACACGTTCAAAGAGAACATGAGGATCGCATAGGTTTCTGTACTCATTGTAGATTCAAGAAGACCAACGAAAGGAAGAATCTGCTCAATCAAAGTGAGGATTACAGAAGCGAAGTGAAACCAGAAGCTGAAAGTGAAGAATACAGACTTGTAGTTAGGAACAATCTCAAGCTTGGTGGGTGTAATAGGTTGGTTGATTACAGCTTCAACATCCGTTGTCGGTTTAATTTCTTCAGACATCTTACACCCCTAATACTTCTTTTGCTCTCTTGAGTCTTAGTTTACGATCATCAAGGCCAATAGTTCCGCCATTAATACGTTTGGTGATAGATAGAATATCATCTCGATCAGCAAGACCGTTTAAACCTCTACTAGACCAAAACCACGCAGCTGACATCGCAGCAATCAGATTATCTTCAGCAAGACGTTCAGGACGATTAACTAAATCAAACTTCAGAGCATCCTCTAAAGCTTCATAATTGGATCTTCCTGTAATCTGAATTAACCCTTTGCCACGAAATTTAAAACCATCTCCCGGCTCCCTGTTACCAAGATTCTTTAATCCCCATTCACCACCATAGACAGTGTTGGCAATCATCTCTTGATTAGCAGATTGTGTTGCTGTACGTCCATATTTCTTTGCATCAGCTTCAGAGATACGAGAACGTGAGAATGTTTTTAGAAGTCCATCTACACTGTAATTCAAGCTTTCAGTTACACTCTTAAGACCATTTGATTCATGTCCAATCTGAGCAAGAAAGTGAGCTTGACGTAAAGGAGTAGTAATCTGATAGCGTTCCATTGCATGTGTTAAAGCACTAATCCATTGTGCTGCAATATCTTCAGAAGTATTTACAGCTTTAGCAAGTTGTGATACATTCATAAAACCTCCGAAAAGAGTAAGCACTTCCTTGTGCTAAGTTATTATTTAGCAACCCAACCTGTACTACCAGTGCCGGATTCTTTAACATAAAAAGTTGTAGTAGCCCCACCATCTGTTCTTCTGTATGTTGAGCCTACTGGGGCACTGACACTGCCTTCAGGAGATCCGGCACCGCTCGTATCAAACGCTGTACCTGTTGAGCCTAAATACAGTCTTGTAGAATATGCAGCGCTCCACCGATTAGCATCTCTACCATTAGTATTAGAATTATGTGTAGTGGGGTAAACAGTACCATCTGCTTTAAGCATTAATCTTGAGGTAAAAGTACCATTACCAGCATTATCTAATGCAAAACTTGCGTCACCCAATGAACTAGATACCGTGACTTTCATACCTCTGTAAGTAGAGCTATCAACTATAGTTACATCACTTTTTCTGGTCGATGTACCCGGGATAACAGCACCTGTATCATCTACTACAAGAGAGTCTAATTGTGATATGTACGCACCACTTGTGTTTCCAGACACAGAAGCACTTAGCAAGTATATATTAGATAGATTTTGTGCTCTAGCTCCATACGCACCATTATTTGTCAATATTGCAGACTGTGCTTGAATAGTAGAACCACCACCAACAGCATACAGACCGTCCGAAATATTACCAATGGCTGTACAGGAGGGTGCGTAAATCATGCCTCCATAACTAGCGGTATAACCTCTGGCTCTATTGTTGAGGGAGATAGCATTTTCTGCATTAAGTCTAGTAAGACCACGACATTCGAAACCGTTTGTTAAATTACTGGAAGCAATACTCCCTGATGCGTTAACTAACGAGTTATTCGTAGACCAAAACCCATTCAATCCGTTACCAGATGCAATACTAAGAGCACATTGAATCATACCCACTGTGTCAGATATGAAACCATCTTCTCCATTACCAGAACAAATGGACAATTTACATCTTATGTGCCCACCTTCAGAATATATACCGCGTTTGCGGTTACTACAGGAAGCAACAAAGTTTGCAACCATAGAACCACGCATTGAGACTGCAATACCTTGTTCACCAAAAGCACTTACACCTACGAATTGACCGATTATGACTTCGCCGTTAGGGTTAAATGCTGCGTTGCTGCTAGCGTTATTTGTTATAACTGGAGCACCTACAACAATTCCATGTGCTCCCACTGTCCCTGAATTTGTTGTGAGGTTGTAATCTCCAACTATCGCAACTCGATCAAGGGTTTTTAATGGTTGACCACCCTCGAATCGAAACGCATCACAACCTGTGAACTTTAATACTGTTTTAAGGCAAACTATAGTACCGCCTGTTACAGTATTCACTGGAAATGAGTTGCTATGATTGGTATTCAGAAGAGTAATATTATTTCCCGAAACAGCTGTAATCTTCCAAATCCCAGCATGACTATAGAAATCACCTGTACCTGTAACATCTTTCCTTATAAGTACATAATCGTTTACTGCCCATCCTGAGGCATTTGCAATAGACAGCGTTACAGAATATGCCCTTGCTGAACCTGTAACAGATACTTGCCCTGTAATTGTACTTTGTGGTGTAGTGGCACCGACAACAGCTATATTTTGGGCAGTAGGTGAATTTATAACAACCTGTTCTGTTAGATTTATAGTTGCTGCTGGAAGATTTATTGTTAAACTGCCATCACAACGTATCTTATAAAGGCTAGAAAGAATTTGAGCTACTTGAGATGCTGTAGGATTTACAATAAAATCCCCATTGGGCACTAGAACAGATCCTAACGATAGTGCAGAAATCAATGCAGTGGTAGAGTCAGTAGAACCATCCCCTACAGCACCAAAGTCAACAATACTATTCACTTCTGCTAACTTTTGGGTAAGCGTCCTACCTTTATAGCCAACTAAAGCAGCACCGAGGCTATCACTCGTGTTGTTTAAAAGATTTACGAAACTTTGATCTAGGTTATTCTGGACAGCATCTACTGCATCGTTTGTTGCAAAAGCTTCTACGTCTTGATAAGCTGCTGTTCCAAGGTTATCTTCCAGAGTTTGCAACTCTTGAGAAACTTCTGCCGATGTATTAACCTCTACAGGGTCAGTTCCATTGAATACATAAGTTGTTCCGTCAGACTTCAGCTTAAACTCAAAGTATTTAGGAACAGGAGAAGAGTACCAAGTACCATCGGCTGAGAAATAAAAACGCTTGTCAGTTGTTAGATAATACGCAAGTCCATTGGAGTTAGGGGCTGGAAGAGTGTCAACGATACCATCTACTGTGGCATCTAGAAGAAAACCAAACTTAATAAGGTTTTCATCCATCCCTGTGTTCCAGCCGCTTTCACCATAATTCCAACCAAACTTACTTTCAACGTAAGGGGAAGTCTTTTGTGGCATAATACACCTTAATGCTTTGATAAGCACTTATATTTCAAAGTGCTTATATAATTTAGATATTTAGCCACTCAGGTTTAGAGGGTCTGTTTTCTCCCTGAATAGGCCATTTGCGAAGAACAGAGCGATACGATTGAAGCTCTTTATATTGTTCATCGCTAAGCGTTGTTTGTTCTCCGGCTTCAATCTCGTCACGATGAACAGCTACCATATTATTAGTATCGGAATACTCTTTAGTAGCCCATTGTTTTTCAACAATTTCATCAGCTTCTTTCTTAGCTTCTTCGTCCAACACCCACGAAGTATTGGGAAGTTTATGATATGGGCTAGGTGGTGGGTTTGAAATTAGTTTACCATTCTCGGAAACAAAGTAAGTAAAATCTACTTTCTCCCATTGACTCTCTGAAGCTTCAATGATCTGTTCTTTTGGTGGTAAATTAACATCATGAGTTTCTGTGTCAAACCATCCCAATACTTGGCGAGTGTTAGGATCAAAATGAATATATTGCGTCATATTACCACTCCAAAATTACAATGCCGGGACGACCAGCTTGACCAGAGCGACCAGCTCCGCTACCATAGTTGCCGCCACCGCCACCGCCGCCTGCACCATAACCAATTGGTAGACCGGCAACCGTGTTAATAGCTACGTTTGTGGCACGAGAACCACCACCACCTGTACCGAACGCCGTGGAGCCTCCAGAACCACCATTACCACAGGCTTTACTATCGGTGATGCTGTCTCCACCATCTTGACCACCGTAGTTGCCACCAAATCCTCCGGCGTTAACAGAGCCGGATTTACCACCACCTTTACCAGATACTCCACCCGACAAAGATAAGATTGTAGAACTATTTGATACTAAAGTAGTGTTACCACCATTACCACCATCAGAACCGCCTGAACCAGAGCTTCCAGCAGAACCAGCCGCACCAGCACCACCGATGGTGATATTAATAATTTGTCCCGGCGTTACAGCAAGAGGTTGTTTAAACACACTCTGACCTGCACCGCCACCACCGCCACCGGGAGCACCTGTAGAACGATAGCCTGCACCACCTCCACCACCTGCACCGCCTGCTGAAGCAGATACATAGATAGTAGTCACACCCCCCGGAACAGTGAAGCTACCGTTGGCTGTAAATACCGCTGTACCTGTGCTTACACTATTGAAAGCTGACCAAGCATTAGTATTATCTCCAACAGGATTCACGTTTGTATTGGTAGTAACAGCTCGATAGATATTACCATCACTACCTTGCACGTAGGACTTACCCGCTTGGTACTCAGTCTTATCATCCCAAACAGGAATACCATGTTGGTTGATGTGTGCAATAGCCTGATCCTGACGATTATCTAACCAGTTGAACCATTGACGAGGGGGAATTTCTACAGCCCAACCAGATTGAATCTTGCTATCGGAAGGTTTTAAAACATCGCCTGCACTTGCCCACACTAAGGATAGGTCAGGTTTGGTAATTTCAGCCATTTAATGTTTTCCTAATTAATATATTGAAGCAAAAGTGCCACCATTTTTAGCACCGTAATCACTTTCACCATAATTTAAACCGTAACCTAAGCCGTAACCATAGGCTCCTGTATATTCACCAAAACCCTTAGCACCGGGAGTTCCTTGAAAGCCGAAGAAGCTATCTGATTGAAACTCACCATATCCAATACCTACTCCTACAGTTTTAGGAAGCAGCCTTGAGGGATATCCTTCAGAATAAGATATGTAGTCTAATAATACTCTTTCGAAGTTTGTTAGTTGTCTTCCGAAGTATACGTAAAACTTTGCATCTTCTTCGTAGATATAGGTTTTAGGCGTGTTAAATATGACGTTTACAACTTTAATAAACTCTTCAGGGGTGGAGCTTGTTGTGTTCTTATAGATCTTAGCTTTGATAAACTTTCTATAAGTTTCATCATCAAGCTCTACGTTACCCCCGAAAGGAGTACCAAAATCATAAAATAAACCACCAACCGCCGGATTATTTGAATCACCAAAGCTCTGAGCATTTAAGGCACTCTGCATACCAAACCATTCATATAGGTCTGCTTGCAATAATACCCTATCTTGACCTACAATACGTCCAATAACGTCTAATTGTGCGCCTGTAGCTTCGTCTAATCCTCTCAGCTGTAATACTTCTTTAATAGCTTCTGATATATTACCAAGCTCAGCTATTAGTAGTTGTAGATATCTGTCAAATACAGGTTTTCCCTTGAATTGCTCAGTAACTCTACTGCGTGCTTCGGAGAGATAATTTACTTTTTGGTAATCTGGCTTTGCCATTTTCTCTCCTTTATGTCACAATGATGTTAATGTTTACAGATTCAAGACTAGCAATTTGATTATAAGCAATATCAATATTAGACATTCCTAAACTACTAGGGTTTGTCCCAATTTGAAGAAGATTTACACTATGATCTGGAACTTGGTTGATTGGTGTATATAGACGACTATAGATCACATCATCACCGATACCGAAGTTCGTTGCAAAATAATCAATCAGATTATTGCGTATCAAATCCGCCCCATTCTCAGGAAAGTTTGGACCAGTTGAAATTTCTAGATTGATATAGATTGTCATAGGGACAGGACGTTCAAACCCTATAGGATGTGTAAAACCTTGACTATCTGTCACTTGTACAACTGTGTTACCGTAAGAACGAATACCTAAAGGTTTGTTTTCCCAAATGGTATTTCCAATTTGCTGACTTAATCCCCCAAGAACGATAGGTAAAAAGCTGTGAGCAGGAATACCATTAGAATCCGTTACATCAGTGTCATTTTCATAAATGACTACTTCTTCAACACCGTCAAGATTAATCAAATTGGAATATAAGGCTTCTAGTATATTAGTAGCTCTTGCATATTTGGTTTCACGAAAACGGGTTCTAAGATCTTCATCAGTTTCTGTAACGCTACCTTCAGAAGCAGATAGAGGGTTTGTAACTCGATCCCAACCAAGAATAGGCGTTGTAATATTGGTTAGTGTGTTAGCTTCTGCACTAATCTCCCCTGTATTTACAGCTTGTAAATCTCCAGTGTTAGAAGCTTTGACAATAGCTAAATTAGATGTAGCACTAAAATTAGTGTTTGATGAAGTTTGATCCACTAAACGAATATAGAGTATTCCATTAATAATCTCTGTGGTTATATTCCCATCAGCAATAGCATTCGCTGCAAGACCTAATAACACCTTAGCTGCTGTAGCACTAGAGTCACTTGTGTAAGTGATTTGCTTACTAGTAGTGTTTGTTCTATAGGTGATGCCGTAAAGTGTGTTGTTGGACACTGTAGAAGCTTGTACGCCTATTCCAACAGCATTGTTGGGAGAGATGCCCACAGAACCTATAACTTGCCAATCTTCGGCAGTGGTTGTACCGCGAACAGTCGACCCGGCTGTGATTAACGTACCCACATTTCCTGTAAACACAGCTACTGCTGTAGAATGAGTAGCTCCAAGCCTCTGTATGCCCCCCAGAGCAACGAGATTGTCTAAAGCTATACCTGTAGCTTGGTTTGGATCAAAGGCGCTGTAAACCTCTTGTAGAGCCTCCCAAAGATCACTTTCACCCGGAGCTACAAGACCAATTAACCTCCCAAGAGCACTGCTGGCTGATGTATCTACGATATCACCGGGAGTTACAAGGTCTTGGAAAAGTTGTGTAGCCTTGTTTCTCTTCTCTGTCAAGATGGTATCAAGACGTTTTATAGCAAAACCTTGATCCGTTACACCGTAGCCATTCGCCATTTTAACTTCCTATACTTGTAATATTGATTACATCTGTTTCACCAAATATAGTTCTAGCCTTGAAATTTAAACTATAATTTCTATTTGTGAAGGTAGATGAAAAGCTTGTTATTTCCAACACATCTTCATCAAGGAGTATTTGTTCTTGAAAGATGTTGTCAACGGCTTGTTTGCTTGTTTTCTTACCCAATATCCTTTGGTAATGGGGTACACCATAAGTTGTATCTAAAAACCATTCTCCCAAGAAGGTAAGAAGTCTTATGGTAAGTCTCTGAGCAACTACTTGCCTGAGTTCATTAGTGACAGGGCAGGCACCGTTTACAAATACTATGTCATGCTCATTTGATAATAAGAGGTCCATCAATTCACCTATTTAACAGGAGGACCAGAAACACCCGGACCTGTATCAACTCCAGTGTGTGTATGACTATCAACAATTACACCATTAGAGGAAAGAACGCCTGTGTGAACAATATTCCCGTTCCAAATGGTTTCTGGTGCATTCACCTCTAATCCTGCATCTGTGTTGATTAATACACGCCCATCTTCTTTCAGGCGTATCTCAACCTCATTACCAGTGCCGATATTATGTGCAACCACCGTATCTCTTGTGTTGTGGTTCCACCTACGCTTCACAGGATCGTTTATGGATCTACCGGGAGGGTATATACCGGGAATAGCTACAGCGTCTCTACCGTCAAATTTACGATAGTCTGTGGGAGTAGTTTGATAACCATTACCAGACTTCCAACTATCCATCCCTCTTTGAGAGAATATCAACAGGACACAATCTCCCGGATTGACAGGGAAGGTGAAAGCTGATGTAGTGCTACAAGGAAATTGCAGAGGAACATTCAGGATAGGAGGTCTTTCAACCACTGTCCCATCCTGCCATTTCATATTCAAGGTAGGCTGAACATCAACGCTCATCCCGCTCAAGTCATTCAACACCCTTACTATGATTCCCGGCATGGATGTGTTAATGTTGTTGAGGTTCCAACTGATAGCAGCACTGATACCTTCTTCTAAGCTTGGTTCCCTCATCGGTTTCTCCTAAATATTTTACACAAGGCTTGACTTAACTAAAAATGAACGATATAATGGATAGGTAAGGTTGAATAAGTATCTAACCGTAAGGACATTTACTTAGACATAATTACTCGGTCTTGGTGGCGGGCACACTGTAACGGGCAGCCAAGACTTAAAGTGAACCGGGAACCTATCACATCACAAGCTCTAGTCGAAAGAAAGAGGAGCTGATAGGAGCGTGTAAGAACGTATAAAAGTCTTTCAACTAAGGTAATCTTACTAAACCCTTAGCTCAGCATAGGCATACCCGTGTGACCTATGTTTTTCATTACGTCTCAAGTGGAATGGCAGAGTAATCTGTTTTCACGGGAGAGTTCTGGAATCTGAGGTAGACCGAACCTTCAGTCTTAGGCAGATTAAATTTCTGTATGGCTGGAGCTAGGAGTAATCTATCTCGAATTCTTAGAACTCAGTGGAATGATTAACTAAGTATTCTTAATGTCACAGTAAACATCAGTATACCAATCTTTCTCCCTGAAAGAGCCATAATGTCTAATCTCAGTAACCTTGTACCAACCACCAAGCCTATCATCTTCAAGCTTTAAGATAGTACCGGGAATGATGTTAGGATTTAATAACATCTTCCACTGGACTCCTTCCTTCTTCTGCTTATCCTTCTTAGTGCGTAATGGATCACCTGATGTACGATAAGGTAGTTCAATCAAACCGCTATCCCTTCCAACTACATAAGCTTCATTGTAGTTCTCATCTATTGTTCCATTTGCATCATTAGCATATAGAACACCATCGTTCACCCTATACTCAATCCCATATGTCTCTGAGAGACTATCCAGAATAGCTTTAGGATTTCCAATGAGAGGATATCCGTGTATAACAGAGCTATTTAGGTTAACTCCTGCATATACTCCCCTACTCACTCCCGGCATAGTCTTTCTTATCTCTTCCATCACATCCTTGACAGATCTTCCGGGAGCTACAAGCTTACTCAATGCTGTGTGATTGAGGTCCGTATATCCTGTCCCCATTTGAATCTGTGTAATTCTGTCTGCTCCTGATTTCCTTGTACTCTTTTGTATCACTTGACCAGAGAATAGCTTAGCTAGCCCTATATCATGATATCCAGCACTGAACTCAGCAGCTATATATTCTTCATCAATTAGATCCAAGCTTTGATCAGACAGGTTGTATATCTCAATAGCACAGGAGTTACGTTTAGCTTTATTAGAGCTTGACTTATTGATGTCAAAAGTAATCTGTAGGTCTGTAACCAAGATACCATCACCTGTCTTAGCATCACCTATCTTTAGCTCATAACCACGATTCTTTTGAAAGATCATCATATCGTCCTATACATGTAAAACAATTCGTAATACTGATCTATCTTATCAGGGAAGGTCTTGTAGGATTGTGTATCATTATCAGCCTTTGGAAACATAATGATAAACCCTGTCAAACCTTCTATTTGATAATCAGCTAATATGGGGTAATCAGGAACCAATGCTATTCCTCTTACAATGTATTCCCTTGTCTCTGTAATCAGAAGAGAGAGATGGTAAAGCTCTGTTCTCTCATTATACATAAACTCAAGAGTGTAGCTTTGTCCCTCAAGAGGAATGTTGTAAGAGTAGTAAGGATCTGAGAAGAGAGGTAAGCTAACAAAGTTATCAGACATTAGTTACCTCCGAAGTTCTTATCCAATTTATCAAATAAAGCAGCAGCCTTGGTTTTATTCTCAGGCTTTGCTACTGTAGGATTAGTAGTGCTGTTCACATCCTGAACAGCACCATCCTGTTTCCCTTTATTACTCTTATCAGCAGCCTTCTTGTTTAGAGAGTCAACAGTAGACTTGGAAAGCTTATCCTTCTTTATCTGAACAAATGTAACTTGCTCAAAGGTCATATCCAAATATAGAGCATCGCCACTATCAGCATCTTCTCTTATATTGAACTGCGTAAGTACAAGCTGAGGTATAATCCTCTGTAGTATGAGGTTTTCATACTCATAGAGCTTTACAACCCTAATGTGGCTATCAAATCGTTGTGTCTTGCTGTTATAGATGACACCAGACATTATGGTCTGTAATGACTCTCGTACAAGTCTTCTATAATCAGTTCTAACTACTCCCGGATCTACTATAACATCTGGTGATTGTGAAGTTAAGAACTGAGTGATAGCAGCAGGAAGGAGTTTAGAAAGAGAGCCTGTGGCTGTTGAGATTTGTACAGGAGCAGGATAGGAGTTTGCATTTTGAGGCGTCTGTATCCCATCCTCAGCACGAATCAGAGAGGGTGTGGAGGATATATCCGATGTTGAGATAACACCTGTTACACCAAACACTGGATTATCTTTGGTGAAGTGATCTGAAACCAGACCACCACCATCAATAGGATGTCTAGTTACTGTTCCTCTGTTGTTCTGAGTGTAAGAGGTTACAGCATCAAAATACACCATTCCAGAAAGCTCTTCAGGATTGTTCTCATCACCGAAGCGTATAGCTAATGTCAAGGTGATACTCCTTATTCAGTAGTCGGGAATGAAAGCATAAACTGATTAGCCATCTGGGAATGCATTCTATTAACCAGATCACCAGCCATAGATTCAAGATCACTATTCATCATTGTATTACCATCTATTTGAATAGTAGTGTTGAACTGATTCGTAGTGTTGTTGGTTGTTTGTGTATTTGCAGGACCTTGAGGAGCTGTTGTAGGATCGTAACCATCGAACAAGAGTTTCATGTCCCTGAAGTTAAGACCTGCATACCTACCAAGATCACCACCCGATGTCATAGGACCATTCAGGGTTAGAGCACCAAGAGGTTCATCAACCATTGGAAGTCTCATGGCTTCTTGGACATCCTTGAAGTTCTGAGAGCCTGTATCAAACTGTCCAAAGAGTGATTGGCGTCTGGCTTCCATCTCTTCCCACAAACTTACACCGCCATTATTACGGGCGTATAAGCTGTCTTCGCCGTCAGTCAAGAACTTGGTAGCAGGACCATCCAGAGATAGAGATGCAAGATTCTTAACGTGCTCTAAAGCTTGCCCCCATTCTCCATTCTTAACGGCACTAACAGCCTGCATAACTTCGTTCAGTGTGGTGGAGATTTTCATCATATTCGTTAAGAATATATCAATGAAAGAAGCATCCCCCAATGTGCTGAAGAGGTCAAGGAATCCTTGTCTTAGATCGCTAACAGCTTGTAGAGTGTTGTTTAGAAGAGTTGGGAGAGATGTCAGGAAGTTTCTAAGCTTCTCTTCTTGCTCATCATCCAAGAATCTACCAATTAAGCTATCCTTACCTTCCATGAATCCTTGAAGGTCATCAACAGCTAATGCAATTCCTGCTATAGCTAAAGCAAGCTTACCAAACGGAAGCATGGCAAATGCAGCAGCACCACCAGCAGCCAATAGAGCAGACTCAGAAACACCTAATGCATCGGCAAGCTTTGGTAACCCATCTACAGCAAGATCAGTGAACAAATCAACAACAGCAGAGAATGCATACGTGCTTGCATTAAATGTGTTAGCTAAACTCTTAGTGAGTTCATCTGTACGCTGCAAGCCTTCTGCCAAGGATTTAAACAGACGGGCGAAACCCTCTTCTAATCCGTTGATACCAGCCAAGCTCACTTGATCATTAAATGCGTTCTGTAACCGTCCTGCTTGTGCTCGTGATGACTGAGAAGCAGCGGCAATGCCGGGAGCAGCCCTTTGACTAAAAATCTGCGTCAGGAAAGGAGCCAGTTCAGAGAATTGCACATTCCCTTTCTTCATTGCTTCACGTAAAGCATTATCTGCTTCTTTACCTGTCAGGTTTCCACCTTGAGCCATCTGGAAAGCTTGAGCAAATATACTACGTGATTCACCAAAGCCCATAGCTTCTGAAAGTTGTTGGTTTAGTTCTTCAGAACTCACCTTACCCTTTGATGCAATCTGCTGGATAGCATAGAATGCTCTACCTTGAGATTCTGTAGTAGCACCACGAGTAAGACCAAACTCACTGATAGCTTGGAATAGTTGCTGAGAAGCCTCCACACCCATCAGAGGAGAAGCAGAAGCCAAGAAGCCTGTAAATTGGGGCAATGATTGACGATAATCAAAACCCACCCTGTTAGCCTGCTCCCTAAGCCAATCATAGCTCTGCTGGCCTTGTTGTTGCCCTAGAATCGATTGTAGAGCAATCTGAGAGCTTTGCAGTTCTTGGTTACGTTCATTAAAAAACCCAAGACCACCAAATGCTAAACCTCCTGTCAGAGCAGCATCAAAGAAAGCTCCGCGTACACCACTGTTATAACCACCACCAGAATGCCTAGCTTCCCTTGCATTAACATTTGCATTAACACGAACTGTACTAGATACTTCTTTTGAAGCTCTTTGTGTAGCAGCCATCAAGCTTTTACGTAAGTTCTGCTGGTTTACATCAAACTTTGCAATCTCGAAAGTGACAGACCTACTAGCTTCATCTAAAGCATCTCCCAAGACTCTTTTTAGAGTCTTATCATCCACTTTAAATTTAGCAATTTCAAGACCAGCCAAACCAGAGTTTAAAGCTTTCAGTTTTCTTTCGAGTGTTTTCAGCATTTGGTCTACTTTCTGTAGACTCTTGCTGTCAATCTTTACACCCGCTTCTAAATAGTAATCTGCTATGGCTGGCAAGGTGTATCTCCTATGGAATTACTTTTTATTTTGATTCTCTTTATCTTTCTGAATCTTCACTTCTTCATAAGCATCATAAGCTTCTATGATTTCATAAGCTCTAAACATCTGGTCTAGAGTCCAGAACTCATCTAAATCCAATATCCCATTCTTACAAGGGTTTGTAGGATGGGTAAGAAGCCTATACACATACCAAGACTGAGAGAATCCTTCCTCAATTTCTTTTTCTAACTTGCTTTTATGCGATACAGGTTTTACGCTGTTTCTTCTGTATCGCTTTGCGTAAAAACATCTTCAAAGCAATAACGCACCACTTCAGCGTAGAGTTTGTACAAATGAAGGATAGATCCTGCAAACAGTTGATCAAAGCGCTTAGCATCAATTCTCTTGTTCTCAAAGTCTACAGAGTCAATGATCATCCCTTGAATCAATGCAGGATCTTTAGGAAGGTCTGCGTTCGCTAGGTATCCCTTTTGGATCTTTTCAAAATACTCCAAACCTTTCAAAGCAGGAAGTTTGGTAATGCGGTATGTCTTATCGTCAATTGTCACTTCTGTAGAAGGACGTGCAGAAACCAAAGCAGACATTTATTTTCTCCTATAAATGTATCAGTTGTTAAAAAGTTCTAATGCTGAATCAAACAACGATGTAATAGGCTTGCTGTTACCACCTACCACATAAGCACCATCTGTATTATTACACATTATACGCCAAGTCCTAGTCTCTATATCAGCAGAGAAGGTGACAGAAGGATAACCCTCTACAAATGACTCAACAGTTGTGAAAACACTTCTACCAGAGGTATCAATCAAACCTACCTCAAGTCTTCCTGTATTTAGAATGCTATCTTGTAGCACTATCTCAGAGAGCACATCATTAACTTGTCCTACCATAAGAGCTTCTAAAGCTATTACAGCAGATGTATCTCTGTTTTTTACTCGTGTGTTTTTACCACGAATACCACGAATCTGTCTGAATACTGGAGAGTTCCTATCTATAGAAATCCTAACCCAGTCTTCTACTATATAACCACAAATAACAAGCTTTACATCTTGAGGGGAGTATGTATATACTTCAGACATTAGAATAAACCCTCAAGTATTGGCAAAGATGCAATAGCAGAGTTGAATAGATCATCAATTAAACCACTCTTCTCTGTATTACCTCCAATATTGATTATACCTTGAGCAGACTTAATTACCCATTCTCTAGATGTTGCTTGGTTTGCAAAGTCCATCGTAGGAACATTTTCAATCCAAGAAGTTGTAGAGAAGAATAAGCTGCTACCGTTTGTGTCTTTGATAAGCAGGGGAAATTTACCCATTTGTGTAACTTGATCAGCTAACCAAAGCCTTGTTAAATCCTTGTTACTATCCGCACCATTGTGTAACGTCAGAGTGATAGTATATGTCGCATCGTTATTGTATACACGATGTACTTTACCATCCGTTGACTTGACACTACGAAAAGGCATCACATCCTTTGTGATAGCTACGAAAGTTCCATCAATAAAACCTTCAATCGGTAAAATGCCAGCTATAAGCACTGTAACGTCTTGTGGACTATAAGTTGCTAATTCCATACAATCTCCTTAAAATGAAGGGGCGTAAAGCCCCTTCTATTATTGAGGAGCAATCCACTGACTAGGAACATCAGCACCAAGGCCACGAATAGAGGCAAGGTCTGACGGATCAACAAGAGCGTTACCGCCGATTGTCTGTTCCAGACGAGTACAAACGATTGTCCAATCACGACTATCAGCACCATTACTAAAAGTGCTGTCTGGATAGTTACCAATGAAGCACTGATTAGCATGATAAATGCTACGACCAGATGTGTCTTTGATTTGCATTGAGAACAAACCTTGTGAGTTTGCTGTCTGCTCATCGACTACTTGCAATTGGCTGAATACATCGTTACTGTTACTACCATTATGCAGAGATACAGTGACAGTAGCAGCCTTGTTGCGGCGTAGAATCCGCATGTTGGAAACATCACTACCCTGATACAGTTCAGCATAAGGAACGTTACGGGTAATAGTTAGGAAAGTACCATCAACATAACCACTAACAACGTGAGACACTGCACCTTGTGTAATGACAATCACCACGTCTTCAGGGGAATATGTTGCTAAGAGTTCAGATGCCATAATTTTACCTCTTGAATACTTCAGAAATTGTTTTGTTTGGCCTATCTCCATAAATTTTTTCAGAAACATCATCATAAGCCAATGCGGCTTCAATTTCTGAGTCGAATCGTTTTTGAAGATAAATTATGCCATTTCTCATTAATCTTGCACACCACTTATTTTTGGCTTTATCTAAGTAAACGCCTTTGTAGGTAGATGAACTATCCTTGTTTTTAGATTTGTTATGATTACCCACATCCCTCTCTACCCACCTACAATTTTCTTTACTGTAGCTTCCATTAAAATCTATTCTGTCGATATCCGCACCACTGAACCAGCCTTCGGACATATCGTCCCAAAACCCTTGGAAACTCTCCCACAATTCTGGATAAGATATCCCTCTGCGACCATAGTTATCATAGCTCGGTGAATTTACATTCGAACAGCGATCTTTCATGGATTGCCAAGATGAATATGCTGTAGTTGAAGACATACCGTGTTTTGTAGAGTTTTCAGAGACAACTTCTCTTTGAAGACACCCACAAGACTTAGTAGTCCCCCTTAAAATAGCATCATATCTAACTTTAAATGAGTTTGATCCACAATCACATTGCACAAGTACATAACTTTTACTCTTAAGGACACCTAAGTCTTGCACTACAGTCAGTCTTGAGTATCTTTCTCCATGCTCTGCAACTTTCCTTAGAGCCTTTACTTTTTC
>JAUTDB010010149.1:0-17616 GCA_032274285.1 Polihierax semitorquatus
AAAAATGTGGACGGTTTTCATAATCAAAACTAATGCGCAATCGTTGAATCGTTGTCATTCGTCATTTCCTCCTATGCGACCGTACGCTTGGTCGATCATTCGTTGTAAATGGGTGCGAACGTGTTCATTCGCAAGCCCTGGACTAAAGTTGATGAGGCGGATGCCGTACGGATTGAGCGCATCGTTCGCCTCGCTCGTATCATATTTTAACGGATACATCGCCCAAACTTCAAATACGGGCTCGCTTCGCGTCAACAGTGGAACGGCTCGACCGTTCCATTCGGCGTGCGTCCTCATGTTGCGCCGGTACGCTTCGAGTTGGCGCATGACCGACGGGATCGCTTCGGTCGTATCGTACACCGCTTCTTCCCATAAATACGCACCGTTTCGATATTTAAAATCGATCATATGCGACCCGTAATACGTTCCGTTTTCCCAAAAGTCGATGCGGCAATCCGGCCGATTGTTCATGAGCGTGTAAAGTGGCACGAGCGGCGTCGACGCGTCCGGATGTCTCGGGATGAGCACGTCGTGCGACACGACGAGCGTGCGCGGCCCGTTCGTTAATCGTACGACTTCGTCCGACAGCCGTTCCATGTCGAACGGACCGATTTCTTTCAACATTCCGATGAGACGAATCCACCCCCACAGTTCGTACAAGACGTCGGATCGTTTCGACTGCTTTTTCATTTCGACGATCGTCAATGCTTGTTCCGGCCGGTGTGTGAGCAGACGGTACAATACGCCGTACGGACCCCCACCGAGCAAACGTTGCGGAATACGAACGATGCGCGTCCGCGCATCGACCGAGCGCCAATGATCCGATTGGAGAAGCGACGTAATCGCTTCTTGAATCGCTCGGAGCGATGCGTGACGGCTGCCATTTTTTTGAAGCAACGATTGCAATTCGAGCAATCTACGTTTCATCCACCGGTTTTCAATAACGTCCGTTTGACGAATGAGGCGACGGTCCCACGTTTTCCCGTCAAGTGGGCGGCTCACATGACGGCGAAGCAACGCCGCATCCGTTCGGCGAGACGTCGGATGCGAAGTCGGTTCGTACCGCTTGACGATGTCGCTCACCGGGTGATTGCGCAATGCGACGAGGCTTGCGATGATCGCACCCGACTCGTCGATCAAACGGCGTTGAAGCGCATCCGACCAAACGAGACGCGACGATGGCACGTGACGGAGCGCCTGTTCTTCTTTCCATTCCGTTGCGAGACCGCGCTCCACCGCCTCAATTTCTTCAATCATCGTCTCCCGTTGGAACGCTGTCACTCGCTTCGCACGTACCGTAAACGGCGCTTCCCACTGTTCCGAACCGATACGAACCGTACAGACGTACTCACCGGGAATGAGCGGGTACGGACGATTCGATGTCGCCTCGTACAGCTCATACGGTTCGTCGCGAGGGGTTACGTACCATCCGTGCGTATCGAACTGACCGAGATGCGGACAATATTGTTCGAGCCCTTCCATGTACAACCTCGCATCAGGCGGCCCTTGAAAATCGATATACGTCTCTGAATTTTCCGTCAAGTGGAGCGCATACCCGGTGAAAAAAGAAGGCGTCCAGTCGAACGGATCGTCTCCGAACGTCGGTTGGTCGACGACGAGCTTAAAAGGCATACCCATGGCGATCAAGCTCCCTCGCCTGATCGGTGACGTGCGCACGCGACGCCTCAAACGATGACAACGAGGCGTACCGATCAAATAAGTCGAGAAGCGGTGAATCGACGAGTTCCCCGTGGTCGAACCGGCCGACGATCGGACGTAACGCGTCGTCCGAACCGCGCACTTTGCTCAATACCCGTTGGACGATTTGCAAGTCGAGCGCACGACCGCGCGGCAACCGATCCGTATCGAACGTCGGGATGTTTTGAAGGTACGCGTCGATTTGTCGAACGACACGTGGCCCGATGCCGTGATGCGGCGACAACGTAGCGAGTTGTTCATGCAACGCCCATAAAAAACGGAGTTCTTCTTCCGACAAGCCGATCGTTTCGGTCGACGCCCGAAACGTATGAAGGGCGATCGGATCCGACGTATAGTCGATCGACTGACGCTCACTCGGCAATGCCAACATGTCGAGAAACGGCTGCACTTGAAGCGTCATGACGTTAGCACGATCGAGCACTTTATCGCTGAACGGATGCGTACTATCGTCGACATTTACCGTACCGACGAACCGAATATTGTCGCCAATTTGCACCGAAGGCGGATAATCGTCCGCATTGCTCAACGTCTCAGCGAGCGACGGATTGTAAAGCGGCAACTGTCGATCAGACGCATCGAGTTCGAGCAATGATAAAAATTGTGAAAAATAATGTTCGACACGCGCTAAATTCATCTCGTCCAAACAGACGATAAACGTTTCCTCCGGTGCGCGTTCTGCTCGCAATAACAGTTCGAGAAAACCGGTCTCCGCCGAGCGATATACGCCGTTCATACTGTCGACGAACCCGATCATATCGGCATCTTCCGTCCACGACGGACTGACGGGTAAAAAGAGAAAATGCGTGTCGGATAAACCGAGACTTTTTCGGTACGTTTGAACGAGTTGCGATTTGCCTGTACCGCTCATCCCGGCTAAAATCGTCAAGCCACCTGTTTTCAAACACGTATGAAAGTTCAGTAAATCTTCTTCAGCGAACGTCAACTGCCGGCTCTCAATCAGTCGTTTCCACCGCTCGAACAGGCGGTGTTCCACATCTTGACGCGCGAGACCGCGTACTACATACCGTTCCCGTTCACGTCTTTTTTTCTCGACCGCTTCCCGCTCTTTCGCTGAAATCGTACGTTCCAACGCAGCGAGTTTTTCTTCGTATGTATTCGTTAACGACGCGCGCTCTTTTTTCCACATTTGTTCGGAATGGTGAGCTGTCTGACGCAACGATTCAAACGATTCTTCGATCGCTTTCAACTCGTTCAATGTCATCGACTGCTCTTTTTCAAGACGAGTGATCTTTTTTTGAAGCCGTTTCACCCGACGTTCTTGCTCGTCCACTTCTTTTTGCAATTGATCGTTCGACGTCGTCAACTGTTCGATCTCTTCTTCGAGCTCTTCTTCTTGCGTATCGATCGCACGCTCGTACAAGTCGAACATCATTCCGTAGTCGTTGCGACTAAATGCTAAATACGCTCGTTGCCACAACGTCAGTGACGCGTCTTTATAAAGCGCTTGCAAGGCGGATTCAAAAGATTCCTCTTCACTCTTCTTTTCTTCCTTCTCTTCTGAAAAATGATTGAAATCGAGGTCGGCTAAAAAAAGCGGGGCGAATTTTAATGAAATGAACGCCTTCCTCGCTTTCGAATGCGTCAACTGATTGTAAACGTACGGACGTTGCTTTTTAGGAATCGGCCGATTCGGAATGTTCACCCGCCCTTTTAACATTCTTCCGAATAGACGTAAATCATCACTCGAACAGCCGTCTAATAACCAATCAAAAAAATCGCTCTCTTGAATCGATCGTTCTTTCAGTTGTTCTTCCCAACGTTGTATAGGTGGTCGTTCTTCCTTCATCATGTCCTCATCCTTTATTGTCATTTTCATTCATTATACTATAAGCCGAAAGCGCATTCGCTCTCTTTCCACAATTTAGGTTCATTTCAGACGAAAACGACGAAAAAGCAGGTGAGCGCACTCACCTGCTTTGCATCATTTGTTCCGTTCTAACTGTTCGACGCGGCGTTCGAGTTGTTCGATCCGCGCGACGAGCGTCTCTTGCGACTCTACTTCTTCTTTCAACTTCTCCGCTTCTGTCGCTTCATACGCTTTGATCTTCTTCATCGCAAACCGGAAAACGACGACCGCTACGGCGATCGGTCCGAGCAATACGACGAGCAAAATGAGAATGCTAACTCCTGTTCCTGCCATTTCGTCACCTACTTTACTTAGTGTAAACGTACGTTGTATTTATGAACTTTCGATGAAGTTACCGTGACGATTCAACGAGTTTCCGCCGGTCGCGCGCATGTGCCCATTGAATCAATCCGACGCTCACGATCGCCACACCTCCACCGATGAGCGATAACGTCGGCGGCCATTCTCCGAGCCAAAACCATGCGACAACGATCGCTACGACCGGCTCGAAATAGAGAAGACTCGAGATGAGACCCGCCTCGCCTTCTTGCAAAGCGACCGCCCATAACACGTACGCGATTGCCGTTGGGAAGATGCCTAGATAAATCGCTGCACCGAGCGCTTCCGTGGTTGCGTCACGAACGACCGGTACGACGTCCGGGAGCGCGACTAAAAATGGGATCGACCCGAACCATGTGACGTACGCCGTCAATTCGAGCGGACGGTACGTTTTCAAATACGGCTTTTGATAGACGAAAAAAAGGCTCGTCGCAATCGCTGCAATGAGTAAATACATCACTTCTTTTGACACGGTGAATGACGCCCCTTCTGCCCCGAACATAATGAGCGCAATGCCGATGAAGCCGATCACGAGACCGATCCAGCCGGTACGGCTCAACCGTTCGTTCAATAAAACGACCGCCAAAATCATCGTGAAAATCGGTGCACTGGCGATGATCATACCCGCCGTTCCAGCCGAAACGGTCGTCTCTCCGTACGTCACGCCGAAATGGTACACTGTAATCCCGATGAAACCGAGTCCAGCGATGCGCCAAATGTCTGAACGAGCCGGCAAACGAAACGACGTGCCCGGCCAACACGCGTACAGAGCGAACAGTGCCGAGGCGATGAGAAAACGGACGACGAGTAACGTCCCTGGCGTAAACCCTCCTTCAAAACTCGCACGGATGGCCGCGAAAGACGAACCCCAAATGAGAACAGTCGCTAACGCATATCCGAGTGCTTTTCGTTCCATCGAATCCCCCCTTTTCTTCCATTGTACGAGCGAATCGCTCACTTGGGTAGTCATTTTCGGTATACTAAAGAAAAAGGAGAGATCTTATGCATTCATTGATCGAACGAGCCATTGATGATTTTTTATTAGAAGATGCGACGTGCGAAACCGTCGAATGGACGGAACGAGCGACGGACGAAGAGACGATTGAATCGTTCGCGACATTGACGTTTGCGAGCGCAACCGATACCGTAACGTTAACGTATCGATGTGCTGACGACATGTGGGTCGACATGAGACGAACAGGACGCGCTCCCTTTCCCGACATGAGCGAACGCCCGATGCTTTGTGAAGTGCGAGAAGCGCTCAGCGAACGTTTCGGACGTTCCTTCGATTCATACGCCGTCGAAGGCGGATGTTCCATCCAGCACGAAGCTGTTTTGTATGAAACGATGGACGGTGTACGCACGTACCCGGAACGGACAGCGATCATCGAGTGGGACGAGACCGGTGCGATTACGTACGCGTCCGCTCCGATCGCGCGGCCGGTCGGTGGCACATTCGACCGCATTCCCCACCGCGTGACGGACGTCGGACCGTTTCTTGCGAGATGGTCTGCTGATGAAACGTTCGTCACGACAACACCGATCGTTCAATGGCTCGACGGACGCCTCGCGAACGAACCGTGTCGCCTCGACGTCACACCGAACGACGTCCGAATCGAACCGACGAACGATTGGACGTATCGCGTGTTGAGCGACCGAGCGACGTGCGAAAACGCGACACGGCAACCGATCCCCCCTCTTGATCGCGACCGACTCACCTCGGTCCTGGCCGGTCTGACGACGACACCCGATACGTGGTACGTCACACGAACGTACGACTATCCGATGGAAACGATTCGGGCAACGAACGGTCGCTTTTCTTCGGACGTGACGATCTTTTTACGAGATGATCAAGTCGTCTCGTATACGGTCCGTCCGATGGAACCGATCGATGCGACGCGGCGTACTGAAATCGCTCAAACGTTATGCGATTCGCTCGAACGAAGACGCGCGTACGTCTTCTGTCCACAAACCGCGTCGTTTCAACCCGCTTACGTTTATGAAAGTACGAAAGCGTACGATACGACGACCGGTCGTTACGTTTCACAAACGAATCATTAGGGTATCTAACTACAAATGAGGTAAAAGAAGGTGAACGTATTGTCTTTAACATGGGTACTCATTCTCGTCCTCGTCGCGTTACTCGTCGTCTCGACGTATACCGACAAACAAGTGACAGGTTGGATCGTCGGTGTCGCCTTACTACTCGGTGTCATCGCTGGCTTCAACGCGGTCTTCTTCCTCGCAAAAGTCGCCTGGACGACCGCAAAATGGCTCATCATCCTCGGCTTGCTCGTCTTTTTCGCACTACTGGCAACCGGTTTTTACAAAGTGATGGAGCGCAAGTAACAAATAAGACGTATATCAAACGAAAACAGACCTCCGTCAACGGGGTCTGTTTTTTCATCCTTATTTTAAAACGAGCACGGGAATGTGAGATTCATTCACAATTTTTTGGCTGACGCTACCGAGCACGAGTTTGCTGACCGGATTCAAGCCGCGACTCCCGACGATGATGAGATCGGCATGCGACTGTTCCGCATACGCTAAAATGACTTTCGCTGGCGTACCGCGCAATTTCGTCACTTCATACGTCACACCATCTTCGTCGAGCATTTCTTCGACCGGATGTAAATGCTCTAATACGATCGGATCGTTTTTCAACGACTCGTCTGAACGGAACGCGACCGAACCGAGCTCCTCTTCATCGATGACGTAGACGAGATCGATCACCATTTCTTCTAATAGATGCGCTAAGCGAATCGCTTCTTCAACGACGCGGCGCGCATTTTCTGAACCGTCGTAAGCGACGACAACACGTTTATACATAGTCATTCCTCCTTATCGTTTCGTTTAGTATACCACGTCTCGCTCCTTCATTCGGTGCCGATTGTACAGCCGACTGAAAAAAGAAAAGGAAGCTTCCCATTTTTAGAAGAACACTGCCTCATCCACCTATTCCCTACCTAAACCGTAGGAAAAACGAACCTTCTTTCGTTCAATCGGTTTCATTTCAACACGTCGTGGAATAGTAGGACTAGAACGAAATCAAAGAGAGGATTTGATTCATATGACAAAACGTATTGATGTAGAAAACGTCGTAAAAGCGAAAGAAACGATCGAGGAGCTCGTCCGTGAAGGAACACATAAAGAAGACATTTACGTGTTCAGTCACGAAACAGATCTCGAAGATAAAATGGCTGAAGTGTTCGGCACAGAAGAAGTCGGCATGAAAGAACAAGGCGTCCTCAACAAAATTAAAAACATTTTCTCAAAACGTGGGGACGAGCTACGCGACCAGTTCGAAGCACTCGGTTTATCAGAACAGAGCGCACGAGAAGCAGAAGAAGTGCTCGACGACGGCCGTCTCGTCATCGTCGTAACGAGCGAATAATCGTTGATTCCAAAGAGGATCCAACACGGGTCCTCTTTTTTTGCGTACAATGAAAAAGGAGGTGATGATCGTTCGATTCCTTCCTTTTTTCATCGGATGCGCCATTATTAGTTACGCGTCGAGTATGCCAGCAAGCGACCAATCGCTCATCCCACTGCTCGAACGTCTTTTGCCGAACGAGGCAGGCGCCTCACTCGTCCGCTGGATGCGCATTCCGTATTGGGATACCGTCGTCTCCGTCGAAGAGCGCGGATTTTATCCGTTCGTCGAATTTCTCATTCGAAAAGGGACCCACGTCATGACATTCGGCTTGCTTGCACTAACCGCTCGCTACGCGACGCGGCATACCGGTTGGGCGCTCGCGCTTACGATCGGTGCTGCCTGCATCGATGAATGGCATCAATCGTTCGTTCCTGGACGGACCGGCTCAGTGGAAGACGTCGCGGTCGATACGTTCGGTGCTTTGCTCGCACTCGGCGCGTACACATTTCTTCACCGCAACCGAAAACGAACAAACGACGACTCACCTTAAGACGAGTCGTCGTTTCATTGTTCTGACAATTTCGATTAAAAACTAACGGACGGGCGCATGACCGGACGTCCTTCTTTTTGCTTTTTTAACTGTTCTTTTACGTATTGAGTCGGCGTTTTTCCTGTCTCTTTTTTAAATTTGCGACTGAAGTAAAATTCATCATCGTATCCGACCGCATGGGCCGTATCTCGAACGCGCATCCGCTTTCCGACGAGCAACTGTTTCGCACGACGAATGCGACAATCTGTCACGTACGTCATGAGCGTCATTCCGTACCGGCGTTTAAACAACTCGTTCAAATGGTTCGGGCTCATGTAAAATTGATCGGCCATCTGTTGGAGCGTTAACGCTTCGCGGTAATGTTTTTGAACGTAACTTTGCACTTCTTCCATTTGGTGAATGCATTGGCGATTCCGCTCCATTTTGTTGCGCTCGATTTCTTCTAACAACTGGTACACGCTCGCGTGGTATGAAAACGGTGTGCCTTTCTTTCTCATCGCTTCGATCTGAGCGAGTTCTTCTTTCCAAACGTTCGGATGCAAATAGACGATCGGCCACGTTAACAACTGTTCACTCCCTGCAAAATCGTATCCGTAAATGGCGAAAGACGCACAATCCTCTTCTTTCACAGTCATCGGCAAGCCACGCTCGACGACGTAACATTCTCCTTCACGAAAACGAATGGAATGCGTTTGAAACTGAACAGTCACTTTTCCTTCCAATACGATAAACAATCGATCCATCGACGGATCGTCGACGGACACTTTTTCAAAGATCATAATTATCTACCCTTTCTTATTGATAACGATTATCATTACTGATGATTATAAAGTGGAACCGTTTATAAATCAAGGTCAATTTATCATTTTTTTATTAATTTCATTCATTTTCGTCCATTGTCCCTATCTAATTGATAATTTTTTTCAATTAAAAAGGACCCTTTCGTTAGAAAGAGTCCTTTTCACCTATTTTTTCTATTTTTTGCAACGTACCGTTTTCTATTCCGTTCGACCGACTGCTTTTTTCAATAAAGCGACGTCTTCTCGCAACGAAGCGATCATTTCACGCACTTTTTCATCTTGAGTCGACGTACTTTCTTTTTTCGGCAAGATGCCGGCTTGATTCGCAATTAAATGATCGAGTTTTTGATCGACGTTGCGAAGTAACAGTTCAGTCGTTCGGTGTTTCTGTTCGACGAGGGCGAGGCGCGTTCCCATCGTATGTAACGCATCCATCACTTCCTCGCCTGAAATGATATATTTTTCTTGCTCGTTCGTCATTGGTTTCTCCTCTTTTCTCTTATTGGGCTTGGATTGAATATACGAACATCGAACCGCTTTCCGTTTTGTTAAAGACGAGTCGAATCGTTTTCACCCGTTCTAAATCGATCGAGTCAAACCGTTCCATCGGAATGCGAACGCTCGCAAGCGGCGTATATTTCGACCATACTTCGTGGCGTTTGCCATCACTTCGTTTCACGAGTTCGAGTCCGCCTTCTGAAATATGAGTCGCATTGAGCTCATCCGCTAAACTCGCGCGGGCGATGTTGCCGTCTTCGTCTTCCAATTGCACTGCAAACGGTTGATATTCCTCACTTTTGTTCAACTCACTCACGGGATCGACGACGAAATCGACGGCGATCACTTCTTTCCCGACGAGGTTCGTTCGGCTCGGCGTAAACGTCGCGTACGATCCTTTTTTCATCCAGTCGATGCGCAGCATCGGTCGCGAAGATGTCGGTCCGTCGCTCGCTACGACCGTATCGATTTCGATTTCATCTTTTTCCGGTCGAACATCGTCGATGACACGCTCGGTTCGAATTTTATTCAATTTCGACGGTTTTTCTTCCTCGACGTCTTCTTTGAAATCGACGAGTGTTTCACTTCCCGCTAAACGCGCCATAACCGTCACATCTTGCCAATACATTTGGTCCGGTTGCGGACGGATTTGCAAGTTTCGAATGAGCGACGTTTCCGAGTCGTTCAACGTCCCTAAGAAAAAGTCACTCGCGTACTGTTTTAAAAATTGTTCTTGGTCTTCACGTTTCAACTGATGTTTCAGTTCATAGTTCGTACCGTGTTGCGCGACGTCATTGACGTCAATCGCTCGGTTAAAATACGAATGATTCCCTTTTTTCAGCAGCGTGATGAGACTGATCCGGTCTTCATCATGTTCCATCGCATCGTACAATTTGTACCCGTCGTACGATTTAACGATGCTATCAAATTCTGACACAATCATCCCGATGTTGCTTTTTGGCCATTCGGACGGTTCATGATCGACCGATGGAGCGACGAGTAAAATCGACGCGACCGGCCATCCTTTTCGCTCTAAAAAAGAAGCGGTCGTCAATACGTGTGGGCTCGATTCGGCGTAGCCGATCAACCCGATTTTTTTCGGGTTCACTTTTCCAGCGATCGGAACCGGCGCTTGCACGGAACCGTTATGCGCTTTCATCCACATGTCGACGTTCGCATCGACGATATGACGGAGACGTTCTTCTTCGAGTAATGGGTCATCCGTTCCGACAAACGCACGGTTCGCATCGATCGACACACCGATCGTCTCTTTCGCTGCCAAATGACCGACTAAATAGTCGAATCCGCCGTCGAACCGCTTCGTCACGTCGATCAGTTCATGCTTTCCGTGAACGGCGAAAACGATCGGATGCGCACCGCCTGTTTTCGGCACGCTCACACGACCGCGTACGTCAAACGTCATCGCTTCTCCTGTCGATAACGTCACCGTACGACTTCCAAAATTGTATTCATGCACGTCGAGCGCATCGATCCCATCGAGCTGAGCACCGACCTCTGCGACATCTACTTTCACTTCTGTACGAACGATATCCCGCTTCGGCTCACCGGAACATCCGGCTAAAATGAGCGATAACGCGATGAGCGCCGTTCCTACTTTTAAACGCACAGCGTCCCCTCCTTTACTTCCTTTTTAGTATACCATTGTTCGACTCATATACTAAGACGAAACGAAAAACCTGTTGAGTGGACTCAACAGGTTTTTTCATTCATTTTATAATTGTGCAACGTACTCTTTCATTTCTTTTGCATATTTCGCAAGTGAACTTGGTGAGACGTCAAATTGTTCGCCGAGTGCCGTCCACGTCGTTTTATGAGCGAGCGCTCCGCTTTCGATTCCGTAGCGGATCATACCTGCTAAAATCGCTTCTGGTTTGCGCGCTTTCGGTTCGCATGCGACTAAATAACTTTCGACTTGTTCGTAAAACGAATCATTTGAAACGTCATTTTCGTTCATGAACTGCTCCAAACCGTTCAACACGTCAATTTGTACGCTCGGTACACCTTTCGCACGTTCCACGACTTCTTCTTTCGGCGCTTCTTCTACCGTTTCTTCTACGAGGACGTCTTCGAGTTCTGCTTCCATCACCGCTTCTGTCTTCGCCTCTTCTTCTTTCGTGTCCAATGCCTCATCTTCGACAGCTAATGACACCCAGAAATCGAGCATGACGTCTTGCAAGTACGCTTGTTCTTCTTGTCCGCTCGCTTCGTACTGTGCTTTCAAATCGTCGAACATTTCGTTACCACGCACAGGAAGTGGCACTTCGAAGATCGTTACATTCGTTCCGTCTTGCATCGGGAAGAGGTACATGTACATCGGTGTTCCTTCTACAATTTGACGGCCTGATGCGTTGCGCACGTCGATGCGTTCATCGGTTAGCACATCGCGGTACGTAATCATTTCTTCTGTCGAACGAGCAACGTCCGCTAATACGACACGCGGCGTTTCCCATCCATTTAAAATATCGAGAACCGCTGGACGTACTGCCGCACGTTTCACTGATTTTAAGTACGATTGCCAAATGTCGAGACGCTCGTTAAAGACGAATTCGCTCCATGCGACAATTCGAACGATTTGCTCGGGCAAACGTTGTAACGTACGTACGCTCCAATTTTGTGCGCGGTACGCATACGCCGTGTAATCGGCTTGTTTCGGATACTGGTTAGAAAAAGCAGATAAAATGCGTGAAATTTCTTCCATAACAACGTCTTCGCGCGTTACTTCTTCTTTTCCTAAACAACACTTTTTGTATTTTTTCCCGCTACCGCAATGGCACGGATCATTTCTTCCTATCATATCGACACGTCCTTCTACTAATAAATACTTTCACATTATAGCATAGCACTAACGAGGCGACAACGACAAATGAGTCGCATGTCGTCACGGTTCGTCTATCTTTTTACTTTGTTATATTTTGGAATATGAAAAGGAGTAACCACTTTTCATCCGTCGTCGCTTCCTCGGTCAAACGTAAATACGGATGAAGGCTCGACGCCTGAAACGGTTCGCGGAGCGCATATGGAAAGTGGCCTTCGCGATACGAAGCTAATAACGTCCCGTCCGAGCGTTTGCAATCGACGTCTCCGTAAGCGGAATGGGCGTTCCACGTCAATAAGTGGCGCCCGGTTTCGTCGGTAACCGTACCGTTTCGCTTCAAAATAGAATGGCGATACACCTCTTCATACGTGCCGATGAGACGTCCATCTGCTGCATAGACCGATAACATACATTTCGTCGGCGTACTCCGCTTCACACTGTACGGCCCCCGTTTGCCGTTCGGTGCAATCCATTCGGTCGTCACCGGAAACAGATGACCGCTTCGAAACGATTCGAAAAAAAGGAAAGGCGTCGACCACATCTTTTTCGGACGCAACGTCCCCCAAATGTGTCCTTCCTTCGTGACGAGCACGTCACGGTACGTCCAACTCGGCAACCGCTCGACGATGTATTCGGTCACGTCTTCCATCAGAAGCGTCACATACTCCGTCTCGGGTAACCGGTCTGCGGCTCGTTTAAAAAAAGATGAGCCACCGATCATCGATAATCCTAAAATAAAAAAACTGAGCCACGTTTCCACATCGTCTCGTACGCTGACGAAAAAATAAAGACCGAGCATCGTAGCGAGCCATCCGATACCGAACATACCACGACTCGCGTAGCCGTATACCATTTTCATTGCACACCCTCCTCTTTGAAAAGAGTAAACGTCACGCCTGCTCCGATCAACTCTTCAGCGGAATCGTCGAAGCCGCTTGACGAGGAGCGACACGCGAATGAATGCGATACGATTCGCCCGTTGATTGCGAAAAGGTGACGATCGACGGATCAGGATCATTTTCAAACGATACGTGCAACGGTCCTGCTGCCGCGTCCGCTCCCGTTCCTCCGATCGTAATCGTCAACGTTTCTTCTTTCGTATGACCGCTCGGATGAACGGCGCGATACGTAAACGTTTCGACCGCCGGAAGAGATTTCTTCGGATCCCAACGTTTGTACAATTCGTACGTGTACGTATACGTGCCATCGTTCATTTTGTTCACGACGAGCGCGCCGTACTCCCCGCCGATCACCGTTTCACCTTCTAACACTTGATGATACGACTTCGCACCTGGAATGAAATAATAGTCTTCCGCCGAGCCACTTTCTTTCGACGTTTCAAGAGGCAGTCCCTTCTCATTAAACATGACAAAACCGTTTGCATCGTGCGCATATTTCCTTACTTTTCCCTTGTCATTTAAAAATGGCGCATACCCTTCAACGAATAGTTGAGTGCTACGTACACCCTTTACCGGTTTTCCGAGAAAATCACCTGAGCCGATTAACTCTCCATGAATCGGTCCACGATTCAATACCGTTTGTGGTTTCGTTTGGCTCGCTGACAGTTCGCTTAATTGGATATACGTCCTACTCAAGCCGAGCAGACCACCCTTCAACGAATCAACATCCCCTTCTAGAACGTACGTACCTTCCACTAGTGGACCCGTCGTTAATTGCTTCTTAGTGCCTGTTTTCCAATCATCATATGTCCACTCTTGCACCACTTCATGCGTCCACTGATTTTTCAACTGGAGCCGAAGGTTTTTCGCGTTGCCTTCTGGCGTCACTTGGAAGGTCACGACTTCTCCTTCCCGTACTGTTATTTTCATGTCTCGATCAGGAGCAAGGCCTTTATTTTCATAATAAAGTTTCATGTTTTCATAAGATACATGATCACGTAAAGCGGGGCGCCCCATTGAATTCGTTCGAGGTTGAATCGAAAGAATGCGAGGCGTTCCGTCTTCATTCCATTCGATCGTGTCGCTCGTTAAACGGATCGTCAACGTCGCTGTCGCTTTCGTATCGTTGCGACGATCGACAAACTCGATGTCAAACGTCTCAACTCCGCCGATATTTTGGCGAATCGCCTCCGGGGCGTACGTATACGTCCCATCCTTTTGAACGCGCAACGTGCCGTACGTGCCAGCGATTTCTTCATGGAATGGCTGTCCGTTAATCGTTTCGATGACAATTTTTTCTGACGGCTCGGTCGAATCGATGAGTTCATGCATGAGATTTCCTTGTACAGTAGCGTGGTCAGCAATTGTAGAGTAATCGTACGTCTCAATCGAATCGATGGCGAATACGTCAGCAGATGCGAGCGATAAACCGAGTGCATCTTCGTAAGCGATCAAATATTCTCCTTCTTCAAACGTTCCGAAATGAAACTTCGCCGGAATCGGGATTAATAATAAGCTCATACCGAACGCCGATTGGTCACGGATCCACCGGTAGTCGTCTCCTTCCTTTTTAAAAATGTGCGCTTTGAAACCACGTAGGCCGAGTAATCCGACTGGAGTAATATGCCCCTTCACGTCCGCAATCGTATTCGGTGCAACCGTCAATTCGTGCGAACGGCCACTCTTTTTAATGCTTTCTAATTGTGAACTCGACAACAAGCCGAGTTCTAAAGCACCTAAACTAATGCTCAATACACCGCCACTCGTCTGATTAGGAGGGGGTACTCCTTCTTTCGGTGTAACCGCTAAATTCAATTCTGTTTCCTTTGTCCCATCTTTCGCTTGAAGCGGTGGGGTTAATTCAAGTTGTTCTTTCGCGTGCTCACTCGCTTCGTACGAGGCGATCAGTTGCGAAACGATCGGTGCTGTCACTTCTCCTTCGAGCGAAATGCCTTTCAACGTATCGAGCGCTTGTTTCAAGTGGTTGCGGGAGTCTTCTGTATATTTCGTCACGTAATTGTTCGTCTGTTGGATCGACTCGATCGTCTCGATCAATTGTTTCTTTTTCAGACGCGCTCGGTCGATGAATGTTTTGATCGTCTCGGCCACACGCACATTCGCGTTTTCTACTTCGGTATAAAGAGCTTGTTCGAGCGCTTTACGTTGCGTTTCTTCCAACATTTGTACTTCTTTTTCCATATTCAGAAATGGTGCGAATGGGCGCGCTCGGTCGATCGATTGTTGAAGTGTCGCTTTCATCTCTTTTGTCGCGACGCGACGAACGGTAATCGACTTCGTGGCTGTCGCTTCTCCTTTTTGGAGCTTGACTGTCCACTTCGTGACGTCCCCATTTTGCGTTTCCAGTTGAACGTGCCAAGTGATAGGAGACGATGGCTCACTCACTTTTTCGAGGACGAGCTTTTCAGTCGGCTGTTCAGACGTGTCGAATGACGCGACTGATGCGAACGCCTCATCGACAGCACGTTGATCCGCCTCGCGCTTTTCTTGTTCTCTTTGTTCAATGGCAAGTTCGACTTCATCGAATGCTTGGCGCAACTCCGTCGTCGTTCGTTGTACGTCAGCGCTCGCAACGTCCGTCTCGCGCTGAAGAGCATCGGCTTTTGCCAAAAGCGGTGTCACTCGTTCATTTTCTTCTTCAGTTGCTCGCTCTTCCAATGAAGACCATCGCGTCACTTGTTGTTGCAATGCTTCTTTTTGAGCACGTGTCGCTAGTTCGGTAACGACGATGGAACGTTTCGCTGTCGCACTTCCTTTTGATACGGTCACTTCGTACGACGCGTCTTCGCCTTTGTTAACACGGACGTCCACTTCTTGCAGTCGTTGTTGCCAGTACGTTTGAACAGCTTCATCTGTAACTGGAGCATCGATCATTATGTCATCGATTTCTTTGATCGCTCGCTTCACCGCTTCTTCGTCCGCTCGTTCCGTTTCGATCATTTTCCATACGTCGTTTAACGCAACAATCGCCTCTTCTACGAGCTGATGGCCTCGGTCCGTTGCCGCATGTTTCCCACGACTTACTGCTTCGGTTAACTGTTCGGTCGTTTCAGTCGTTGAAGGCTTCGCGTGTTGCACGCGTTCAAGCGCTTGCGCCAACTCTTGAAGGTTCTCTTCTGTCGCTACGTGTCGAACGGTAATTTCTTTCGAATCCATCGCTTGTCCTTTCGTTCCTTTTATGAGGAACGTATCTCCTTTTTGAGCCGTCACTTGAAAGACGACACACGCTTCTTCCGCTGACGTTTTCCATCGGTCGTGCACGCTTTCTACAGTCGGCAACGTCGTCGTCTCGTATGAAACGACTTGATCGAGCCACGTCGTCAACGTTTCTTGATCTTTCGCCCGTTGTTCTCGATCGTCTTGAGCTTGTTTCTTCTCGTCGAGCGCTCGATCGATCGATCGTTGGATCGCTTCCGTCCGATCGATGAGCTGTTCGTACGATGCGTTCGTTTCGATTGCTTCATTTCCTGCTCGTACCGCTTCGGTCAGCTGGCGAGCGGTTTCATCCGTCACATCTTGCCGATCGATACTGTTCGCTCGGTCAATCGCTTTTTGCAATTCGTTTCGTTGGAGCGTTGTTAACCATTCGGTCATATTGTTCGTCGCGTCGATAACTGCTTCTTCTGTCGCACGAGCATCGTTCAACAACAACTGACCGTCTTCTACCCATTTGCTCGCTGTTTCGTCCGACCAGTTTGCTAATCGGTCCACGCATTCCTTCAATTGTTGTTTCTGTTCCGCCGTCGCGAGATATGTCACTGTCAATCGATGCGTTCGTTCTGTTTCACCTACCGCAACAAGGAGGGACGGCTCGTCCTCTAACACGATCGTCACCGTCATATGAGGCGGTACGTCGGGCAACTGCTTTCGTACGTCGGCTTCAGTGAGAGGACGTGTCGCGTCGAACGGTTGAACCGTTTTCAACCATTCGTCGATCCGACGTTCCTCTACGCGTTGGAGCGTGTCTTCAAGAGTCGAAATCGCTTGCGCCGCATCGAGTAATTTCGGACGGTCCGCTTGCATCAGTGACTTTCCAGTCAATAATGCATCCGTCAGTCGTTGATCCGTCTCGTGAGCTGCTAACGTTTCCGCTCGTTCGATGAGACGTTGGAGCTCGTCACGTTGCTCGTCCGTCATCGGTAATAACGCATCGAGTGCTTGGCGCAAAGCTTCCGTCGCTCGATCGACTGCTTCTTGTGTCGCACCAACATCGGCTAACAAACGAACCGCGTCTGTATACGTTGTGCCGAGTGTACCTTTCACCGCTTCTGTCTCCGCGTTCGCACGCTCTACTTCTCGTTCAAGACGTTGTTTTAAAACGAGCGCATCCAATGCCTTCTCCAGCAAATCTCGCTCCGTTCCTTCTGGCAACTGACCGACGAGTCGGATCGCTTCCTCTTTCGCTTCGAACGTTCGTTCTGTTTGCGCACGATCTACAGCTTTTTGCGCTTGGCGTAGCGCCTCTTCACCTATGGCGAGTTGTTTGTTGATCCGTTGTTCGAACGACGCCCATAGATCGTGCAACGTTTGCGCGTCGCTGTAGAGGACGCGTCGCTCCGCAGAAAAGTCCTTTCCGATGAGATCGGTCGTTTGAACGAGCAACTCGTTATAGTCCAGTCGCAAGTCCCCCGTCACTTTCGAAAGGTTCGGTTGAAGACGTTCCCCAAACGAGCGAATCGTTTGTTGAAACGCCTCGGACGCGACGTGTGTCACA